>KZ506194.1:91256-164468 GCA_002844005.1 Limosa lapponica baueri
TTTTTTTTTTTTTTTTTTTTTTTTTTTTTTTTTTTTTTTTTTTTTTTTTTGAGAAGGGTTGAAATCATGCTTTTTAACCAATTCTGAACTTTTTTCAGCCAGTTCAGAAACTAATCCTTTTTCATAAAAGTCTTTTCACTTTTTCAATAAATTGCCATTTACTTTTTCTTTAGCAGTTTGCTGTGAAAATGCTGACAAGCTTCAACTAACTGAACTCAGAACCTCATAACATCAAGCATGATGCAACCTGAAAGGGTGGCAGAACAATCATATACGCTTACAGCTGCAGGATAAAGGGCATATTGATTCAGAGGTGCTGACTGCAGCATAGCGTAAATGTACTCAAGCTAGCTGTCAACTAGCTAACTCCCATATAGGTAACAGGCTAGCTATAGGATCAGAGACCTCAAGTTAGGGTCACTACACCCACATGACAGCCTTAGCTGACTGACTGCTGGTGAGCAAAGTAGTCTGAGAAATCTTCTATAACCATAGCTACTTTCTATCCCAGTTCAGTAAGTGACATGTCACACAGAATGATCACCAGTTCTGCACATACATCTAGGCTACCTGTGAGACAAGGGTTTGATTTTGTGCTTAAAGAAATCAGTTTATCACTTGTTAAGCTAATTAGTTCTAATTTTTCTTTTGTTGTATACAGAAATAAAATAGGAACTTATACTCTGAAAAACCAGAAATGAAACTGAAAAGATGAGGGTTTGATGTACAGAATTTTGTCCATTTAAGGAGGCTTTTAAAATGCATGCAAATTAATCTGGGTCTACTTGCAACTTTTAAGAACTTTCAGAATTCCTCAGAATATTCAGAATACCAGAGAGATAGGTCAGTAGTAGTAAGAAGTAGTTATAGTTGCAGTATGCTGTACTCTGGCTATTCTCAATTAATGTATCATTACTATAAATGGCAGGACTGTGTGTATATGTGTGTGTGTGTCTAACTATAGACAGCATTCAAACTACAGTTAAAAGAAGAACCAGAGACTTCTAATTGTTCCTGTGTCTGCAGGGAATTCGGTTCATTCCATGTAACATTTTGGGCAGACAGCCCAAAATGTTTCTTATATATTGATAACCATGACCTGGTATCTGAAAGTCAAGTATAGTTCTCCTTCTATTCTTCACACACTAGAAACATTTGTCTATGTAAATCCTGGAATGATTTAATTTGCAAATGAAGTTGTCAAGGAGCAGGTTCATATTGCTCTTGGTTGGAATTTACCTTCATTCTTTATCTATAGAACAAAGAAATAGCTTTGGCAGAGTGTTTAAATAACTTATTTCCCATATAATTTTCCTATAATATAATTTCCAGGATATCAGAACATTTCTTAGTTTTAAGTAAGAAGTATCTCATCATCTTTTTTTTTTCCAGAGCTGAGACTCACACTGTGTAGTGTGTATTCTCTTCTGTTCTTACAAATATATATAGAAAGAATTATTTAAAGAAAGCTAAGTTAAAAAAATTAAGGCCTTTTTTTTTTTTTCTGGGTTAATTTATGACCTAATCGTATAATGGCCTTTAAGAAAGCTCTTTCTCTATTTTGCAGGAGACGTCTAATCTTATTTTAGAGAGTTTCATTGTGCCTACAGATTTATCGTTCAGGTGATGATCTTCAAACTAAAGCTTTGGGTATAATTTCATATATTGCCAAACACTGCAAAGATAATGACCTTGAGCCAAAATCTCTCTAAATTAATTATTTAAGTAGTGACAGATGCAGATAGGCTTTTTTGAAAATTTTGTAGGACACTGAGAAGACTAGCCCTGTAACTCTGAAATCAGTGTGAAATAGACATTGAATCAACTCTGGCACCTCTGAGAAAATCCTTCTTTGGACCTGTGCTTGCTATTTAGTGCCTAAATGAATTTGAAAACCTGGCCTTTGGATCTTGAGGTCAACTCTGTGTAAAAAGAGCACATAGAAAACAGGTCTGGCATCCTTGTAATACTCTTTTGCTGAAGAAACAGCAGTAAGATGGACTTTATGAGGTAACTCATGTCTGTGCACATTAGTATGCTATTTATTAATAATTTTAATGTGGGATTATCAGTAAAGCATCTTTTGTGTTTTGAATAGCAATGATAGAAAAACTGAGGTGAAATGGTATCATGCTACTTGCTTTCAGATACTTTTGCCGCATTATTTTAATGACTTCCATGAGTTTGAAACATTTTTTGTGTAACTTGGAAATATAATATTTTACTAAAATCTTATGTAATCATCTAAAGACCTAGAGATTTTATCTGTAAATTCAAGAAATCATGGAGGGTATATAAGAAATGTGGTGGGGTTATAATATTTCTTTTGGAAAATTTAATAGTCCAGAGGCATTAAAAGGGAAATGGGACAGTGGAAGAGTCTATTGGCATAAAGAATGAACAAAGTACTATGCTGAAGTTTTTCCACAGGTCATCCAGCTTTTGGTAGGTTGACCTCACCATTACTCAACATCATTTCCAGTACTGCAGAGAGATTTTGAACTAGAAGTGGAATGGCAATCAGATAGATAGATCATCAAAATGTACCAGTGCAACTGCACATATCTGCTATTCATAGGTGCATGTTTTCTTAACATTTTAAGATACTTCCTACCCTCTTAACAAACTCAGTATCTCTAGTAACATGATGCCCTAATGATTAAGGCAAAAGAGAGAAACATTCTTTCATTTCAAGTAGCATTGTATTCTCCTGGAACATTTTAAAAATTCATTGTCAGTAAGGTATTGGTAAAAATATCAGTTCATGATATCAGTGCTATCAACCAAATCAAATATTGCCCTTAGGCTTTGTAGACAAATGGGTTTAGCAATATATGTTTGACCACATTTAGCTACAATCTGCATTTGTTTAGAAAAGCTGCGTGTACAAAAGCAAATATCTGCACACTGGTCAAGATGGTATAGGAAACTGAGTGGCAGTGTATGAGAGGATGGAAAGACCTTTACACTAGAATGTCTGATGTTGCCTCTCTGTGCTGTGTCCACAGACACGAGGTCTGCCCTGCTGTGAATCTGGAGTAATACGATTAAATCAATGGAATTACTCTGTATTTTCTCCAACACAAGGGCAAGCAGCTTTTGGCAGTGGGTACTCAGCAGCTCAGAGAAACCTGACCCACAGTCCGTGTATTGGCACAAATCTCTTAGCTCATTTCTGACAGTTTTATTAAGTAAAATCAACTTAAATGGATTGGTGCATGATTTTACTTAAGTGACTTCAGAAAACTCCATTGCTGGAGATTTGGAGGTCCACAAGAAATTAAAACCTTATATAAATACAAATATAAATATTTATAAACCATATGTCTCCCTATATGTAAACATCTAGTTGATTAAGCCTAAAATATACTCAAATATAGACATGTGAGCAGTGTTTTAAACTGAGATAGCAGCTTATAAAACAGAGAATCAATGAAGAGGAGGATTCAGTGCTTGAAATCAATCCAGTTGCATGTCAGAATGCACACCATGTTTATAGGATTAAAAATCTTTGTTTTGAAAATGCTGACGTGTTTTTGCACCTGTCTACTCCTGCACATTGTCTGAGGACTTTCTAAGTGTACTTCAAATTATTAGCTGCAAACAGATTTCAACAGTGTAAGTTGTTACATATGCGTAAGTCAGTAGAGAGATGACAATGATTGATTTCTTTAATGACAACAATTTGTCTGAAAATTAGCTCTCAATTGTTTCTTCTGCCTAATTTCCCTTAATCTTTGTTTAAAGTATCCTAGGAGAGCTTAGTTTTCTAGAAAGTGGGAAAATATTTCTTCAAAAATTTCCAAGGATCTATGGGTGTACAGAAACTGGAAATAAGGTCTTAGGACTGATATGTGTCCTTTTTTTGAGATGTGAAACAGGTAAAAACTAAATGCATATCTCTATTTCCTCTGTATTCAGTCCTCAGAAAGCAATGAAAGATGCTAATGACCAAATCTGCCTAGTGATAAGTGCAAAAGTGGAGATCGCATCCTTGTGTGTACCTCAAACAGCTAGCTCTTGATGGACAGTTGCTGCAGGTTATCCTTCCCTCCATTTTGGGAAACTTGCAGGCTCTCTGCTTTGAGTGAAAGGACTTGTTGAGACCAGATGAACAGCTACACTCTCTCTAACAAAGACAACTAAGACCTTCAGGTAAGGACATGCACGTAATTTTGTGCTGACTGAGGTTAGGGGGTGATGGTTGCAAAGGAATTAGACAGACAAGGTGAAGCAGAGAGGTTACCAGGCAGAGGAGCAACTTGAGCCCTTATTCTTCAGATGTTCACCAGGAGTCAATGCACTCAGCCTTAAATGGACAGCGAGGGCAGCAGGAGTCAAACTTGGTGGAAAAATTAGTAGGAAGAAGAACACTTGTTCTGCTGTAAAAGAAACTGATCAAATTTTGCTCAAAAGTCAGACTGAACCTTGTTTACCTCGTCAGTCTTAATATTTTGTAAAACCAGATATTACTAGGGGTGTCTGAGCAATCCAGGCTAATCTTGTACAGATTAGTTGCTGTGAGACATTTCCCCTCACAAGTGCACATCAGGTCCCATTATCTTCAACAGGGAAACTAAAAGTAGCTAAAAGTAGAAATGAGTAAGAATCAATGAGGTATGTTAATGGATGGTTTTTATTTTACTGAAATCTCAAGGCAGCCAATTTATAGGAGGGAGGGGGAGTGCCTTTGGTTTTCTGTCATTGCTTTATCATGCCCTTTTTGGGTGAAGGAAATTCAAGTCTGTTAATACACTAAAAAGCAGAACACCTTTTTAATGGAGGGCTATATATTGACAATATATTGCCTAATAGTAGAAATTGTCTGGAATTATCAACAATAGCTCAGCACTGATTTGTTATTTTTTCTTTTAAGAAAGAGCAAAAAAGACTAGATATGAGTCTTTCCTTATTGGACTAGTGCCAAATATCTAGCCAAATAGGTGGTGGTGTAGCTAGCGATTTCCTAGCTGGCTTTAAGGTATTTAGAACGTGAAAACACATTTCACTCAAATACTACCTAGGTAAAATTTGGCTTCTGAAATCAACTGTAAAAATCCCATCAGCTTCAAAGGAACCGGAATATCAGCCTTACCATTAGTTTCAGTAGAGGATCAGTTCTGAAGAATAAAAAGTCTTTGATCTTCCTTCATGGCAAAATCCTTTGTTGGGACTCTAAATGTTTGAAAAATGGTAAAAATTCCCTTATGTGGAAATAGTCTTGTTACTCTTTTGTAGATTTTGCTTGATGAATATTTGCAGCAAGGACTAGTGCATTCAAGATGGCACACAATGCCCCGTCTGGTACTCCAAGGTACAAGAAATTGTAAGCTCTAGGGCCAGCTTCTGTTCAACATTTGATAAATGTTTATAAACCATAATATCTCCGTCAGTATCTCCGTCTTTCTATTTATCTGGCCTTTCACAAACCCATTACTTTAGACCATAGGCACTGCAAACTGATTTATATTATTGAGAAATTATGCACTACTTGATTACCTTTGATTTTACCATTTAATGACTGGTTCTACACTCTTGTAATCATTTTATTTGTTTCCATAGTGCCTGGGATATTAATAACCAGTGTGCTCTAGCTAAAAAGTGGTAGGTCTGTTTTGCACTACAGGCAGTCCAGAATCTGTAATGGTATTCCTCGGCTGAGAGACTTTCCTGTTGATTAGTATTGTTCCAGCAGACACTGTGTCACTCCTTCTTGCCCCTTCTCACACCACCCTCCCTTCCCCCCTGCCCCAGCTTATATAGGCCAAATTAAGTTCCCAGACAGAGGCTGCAATCTCAGTATCCCTTTTAGAGATTTCCTTCAGCCGAACACTGAGACACAGAAAAAGGTTTCAGTCCATTACAGGTGCCTCAGGAAGACTACTTACTCTTTTTCCTCTCTATATACACACAAGGAGCGAATCCTATGGTATCAATCAGGTTCCTGTAGTTGCCTCCTGCAAAAGCAGTTCCTCACTGCCAACCAGCAGATTTCAGCTGTATAAACCTTTTCTTTGCAACTAAAAATATTTTGTGCTTTGATGACTCACTGAAGCTCTACGCATTTAAGCTTCCAACTTTTGAACCTAATTGTATTTCTTAACTATGGTTGGAGTTACAACCTCATCACTTCTACCAAGATGCAACTAGGATGCAAGGCATTGTAAGAAAAATAATAAAACCCAAATACAAACACTCCGCAACTACTTTCATATTCCCAGATGATCAAGGGAAGAGAACTCACAGGAGAAAGTAATTTCTTCACATTTACAGCATGGTATTACTTCTGTACTTCATAGTTACTTAAATGAACACAAACCCTGACCCACCTTTACTCATGGTTGTTATGAAAGACCTAGCAAAAAAATTTACAAAATTCCATGGCTTGATGCTAGTATTTTAATTAATTTTCTGGTAATACGATTTCCAGCAGTGAGTACCTCTGAAAACAGGAATATTAGTAGTTTCCCTTGTAGTGTCTAAGCCTAATGAATTTTTTTACTTTCTTAAATGTTGTGTTACTGATATTCACTGTCTTCATGCTCAAAATTGCATACGCAGGCATTTGAAATTAATTACTTCATACTATTATTACATTATTATCTGTTTATCTGTTGAGTTTTGTTGTTTGTGCGGGTTTGGGGTTTTTTTTAAGTACTTAAAATTAAAACGGTAGCAGTGTCTAGTGCACGATTTGCAATGACACTTAAAGTTACTTCTCTACTCTCTGTTATGTTTATTCGATTTCACTAATGTCTTGAAGGTAGAAATAGCTCTTTTACATTTATATTGTTAATTGCTAGAACTTAGATCCATAGAAGGAATATGTGTTCCTCTCCACTTAAAATTTATCTCTGTAGAGTTTGAGACTTATTTTGATTCAATGTCATTCTTCCTCTTTTTTGGTTATTTTATCCATATTACGAAGTCTTTTCAGAGATCTCTACTTTCAATACCCTGTTATTAGACAGAGGTTCTGTATTGTCTACAAGAATCTTATCCTGTTCTCTGAAATTTTAGTTTAACTGGTGGGATTCACTTTTACAAATGACATGTTTGAATGTGAGATTTTTCATTTTCTGCAAGATAACCCTTTCTTTCTTACACCCGACACCTTGCTGATATCTGAATGTGTAGGACAGAAGTCTTTGATAACCTCTTTCTCACCTACCTTGGAAAGAAAAAATATCTCCTAATGTAGCCTTTTTCTATGCTATTCCCAATTCTTTAGTCACACGTCAGTCTTATATCTGTGTTAAATATTTCACAAGACTTCCAGTTATGTTTCTGGGTTGTGCGGACTCAGTGCTTCTAACTTCAGAAACTTTTCACTGTAAAAAAAAAAAGAAAGAAAGGAAAAAATAAAAAAAGAAAAAAAAACCCCAACAATAGTATTTCAAGCTCAGAATTTAGCAGACTTTTTTCATACAGTGCAGTTTCTCAAGTCCACATGAGCTGTTTATATCTGTTCCTTCCTGACTTGCCTTTCTACCCTAACTCTCTTCAACTGGCCTTGAGGAAAAAAACCCAAACAACCAACATATGAACAAATAGCCTCTGACTTCTTAAAGAAAATGCCAACAGATTCCAGTTGGCCTATCTCAAAAGAAATTAAAGGAGTTTGACCAAGAAAATGCAATGGTCTTAGAGATGCATAACTAATGTTCCCCAGTTCTTTCACATCACATTAATTGATTTATCCTGCTATATCGTGCTTTCCTTTCTGAAACCATGAGGTTACTCTGTATTGTGTGCCTTCAATTTTGGTTTGATGAAGTTATCATCATTATCAGAGGGTGTTTTTCAATGCTGTTTTACCAGTCTTTATGCTTTTTCTGGTGTTACCTGATCTGTCTGTTTTGCTGTTTCTCTGCTATTACTCTCAATTCCTCTCCCTACAATCCTACAGGCTCTGTGTGTGTGAAAATCTGGAGCAATTCAAGCAAACAAATTTTGATTAATTAAATGCAATTGTTAAATAACAGCAGTTGGGGGGGGGAGAAGGAAATAACTGGATTTATGGAAGATATATCTTTCTGTCTGAATCAGATGAACCTGTTCAGTGTGGAGGCCACCTCTTGTTTATTTTTCAACAAATGAAAAAATCAGCTATATTCAGAATCTCAGCACTGACTGCTGTTAATAATTCTTTCTTTATACAAGAAATAATTGAAGACCACTTGTTATAAATGAAATTTTAATTACATTCTCATTATTACACTGGCACCATTTTCTTGGATAGCAAGTTTCCTGAAGGTGTGATTTTAACCTCTAATTTTAATTTTTATAAAATAATTGATGCATTGAGACCAGCTGTTGTTTTGAAGGAAAAAATTAACCAGGAACATGCAGTATTCACATCCTTTTGTCCTTTTTTGGAAATACTCATTGAAATTGTAAGACTGCATAGAAATATGTTAGTGTAAAGTATCCAACGTAGCCTTCATACCTAGCATATGCTTACAGTGCTCCTCATGAGAGTGTGTGTTAGGCCATATCCTGACCCTGGATATTCCAGGAACTGGGGCTTTTGCAGATACGAAGAACTTATGGGAGAGACACGTTTTTCACAATCACTCTAAGGGTCTGGCAGGTAACTGGCATCAAAGGAGTGTCCAATTGAGGTAGTGTCCTGGTATAAGGTATAACAGAACCAATTTTCTTTTCAGTAATTTTACTTTTCCTTTAAGCCTCTTTGACTCTCTGAAAGTAATGGCATATTTTTCAGACAGTATCCACTTCTAGCAGATAAGGTCTGATATTTATAGTGAATACCAAGGAATGGTATGCAGAGAGGCTCCTGTGTATACATCTTGCTGTAACAAAGTCAACTAACTTTGTTATTTGCCACATTAGAAGGTCAGAAGCAGAAAAGTGTGAAGGGGTTGCACCTGTGGGGAGGAGTGGACAGGACAGATGACCCAAAACTGACCCATGGGGTATTCCATCCCATCTACATCATGCGTGGTATAAAAGTAGAGGGATTAAAGGGGTCAGTCTCTTTCTTTAATGGCTGGCATCCCAGGAGGATTCTGTTCATCTGCCTCTGATCCTGATCTGTGCATTCCTGAATCCAGTTCCCGAGTTCAGCTCCCATCCATTGCTGAGTCCAGTCTGGGACTTTCCTAGTGCCTGATGGTGATGTGATTGTCATCCTGGGAGTTTGATACTGTTTTTGTATATATTTTATATATTTATTTTCTTATTAATATTATATTTTCTTTTTTATTATTTTATTATTAATATCTTATTAAAGTGGTTTAGTTTCTTATCAACCTGTAAGTTCTCTCTTCCTCTCATTTTATCTCCTCTCCTCTGAAGGGAGATGCTCTTCCTTCTCTGAAAGGGAGAGAGGTAAAAGAGAGTATCCGTCATTTGTGGTGCCCAGCCCAGCCCAGCCCAAACCACGACAGGAGGTGATGCAGCAAAAAATTATGTCAACCACATATCACCTAGTAGCTGCTAAGGAGATCAGGTTTTCTATTGTAGTTTTCAATCTTTCTGATGGTCACATGGATGGAGATACCTGCACTTTTGTGATTACAGGACCCATCTCTGTCCCCATGTATCAGCTTACTCAGAGATTTTGTGGAAATTATATTATAGCAAGGCCATGTAAATTTATGAATAAAAAGTGCACTTCTGAAGCTAGATTTTGCTTCTGATGCTGATCATATTTCTTTGACATAGGTTTGATAAAATCAGCCTGATTAGACGACACTTCAAAGCATAGCTTTGGTCAGCACAGTCCGTCTAGGAAGATCATGCTACCACTGGTCACTGTTCCCTTTGAACTCTTTGGTACAATTATCAGCACTGGAAATTATCTACGTCTGTTTCAGGAAATGGGAGACCCTTATATGAGTCAGAAATACATTAACTCCTATGTTTCCATTCCCAAGAAAGAAAACACCTCAAAAGACACATAATACTAACTAATGTAATAACTTCCGGTGCTCCCTAGAGAAGGATTTTATTGTCATGCAGAAGACAAATGCAGAGGTAGACTGGGAAGCTTGCAGATCTCAAGCATCCACATATGGAGCTACAATACACAGGCCAACGTCCAGCATCCACAGCCCTGCACACAGTCTGCTAGTACGTGACTGCATACTAGCAAACATCTCACAAAAGCTGTCATATGGGAATGACACCAGAATGAGGTCTCTGGCTCACGTTGGAAGTATTTTTCTGGCTTCTGTATCTTGGTTTCTCTCAGCCAGTTTTCTCCCAAAAGTAAGATCCCTTTCCTCTGTTCCCCAGCCATGGTCAGGCTTGCACATGTTTATTTTCCAGTTTGCCCACATTTTGTGGTACTGTCCCTGAGAGACTATTTGTTTCTCAAGTGGAGATGAAGGAATCTTTCTTTCATTTCCAAATCTTATGATCTTAGCTACAACTAACTCCAAGAAAGGTGCATTTGACAAATTCACATGCTTCTGAGGGGAGAAAGAAAGCATTCAAGCTAAGTGAGGAAACACAGAGGCACAAAATATATTTTAAACTTTAAAAGAGAAGTTAGGTTGAGTAATTAAAAGAAATATTTTTTTCAGTTTCTTTAATGAAACACTTATATCCATAAATAGTATTTTAATATTTGCGTTCCTGAACTGTTCTTTTATATGGTCCAGTCCTCCAAATATATCATTTTTATAACATTCTTCCTCAAGTCATACAGAGACAAAAATTTTAAAACATCCTTCCTACTATACTGGGGGAAATAATAAAAAAGAAGTATAAGAAAATAAACATATAGTGTCCAGGATTATGTATGTGAATGTCTCAGCATTTTTCCAGGCTGTCATATCAAACTTGTTTCATTTGGATAACACAGGAAGAAATAGATGTATGAAAGCTTGCCCTGACAGAACAGACTGATTGTCCCCTGAAAGGATGACTGCCCACAGGAGAAGGAAGATGCTCACTCTTTCTCTGTGGGAACTTGTAAAATTCACTACCTGAGATTTGAATCATGACCAAATCAAACAAGAAGGGAGTGCAAGTGTCCATTAAATTTTTATTTCCACGTATATTTGCTCCTGAGACATCATTTCTGTAACCCTATTGAGAACTTTAGCTTGGTAACACATTATGTCACATGGGGTAATCCTACATTTTGTTACACCAGGCTAAATGCCATTTATGGAATATTTTTGATATATCTTGACACACGCTCACAAAAATCTAAGTGAGTTATAGGTATAAGTAAATATATAACTGCTATGTTTATATAGTAGTAATTATATTGTGGCTACCATAATGGTGTGTTGGGATAACAGCAACTTCTTGTTTTACTTTGTTTATGCAGCTTGAGGGTCCTGCCTCCTTTCCATTGGTCACTCTAGATCCAGATTTTCTTGTTATCTTCATATTTGGAGCTCCTTTATCCTAGAAATTTCTATGCTTATTTTTTTCCATGCTTCTCATAGCTTTGTGTCTCACTGTATGAAATTTTCTGTAAACTCATTCAAGTATTTATGTGGTTTAGAAATACGCATAAGCTGCAAAGCATAAGCTGCAATTAGTTTTTACTCAGGACTATTTCCAAGAGCTTCTAATTCTATGAAATTAGGTAAATTAAAAAAATAATATTATCTTTTATCATTGTATATATAAATGTACAAACAAGTAAATAAAACCAGAAGCTTTGCCATACAGATTTCTCACTTCTCTGATAGATTCAGCTTACATTTGTTAAGTGTCAACTCAGTTTTTCAACTGGAAAGCCAGTCAAACTCTGTATTTTCTTCAGTTCTATTAAATGAATGTGTAAGAAATGAAATGAGGGAAATAAAAGAAGAGTGGAGGTAAAAACCCAGACCCATGTATTTCACAAAATAATTATTTGATCCTCTAAGAAAGTAAATCCTAAGGTCTTGAATCGTACTTTTAGATGAATATGAATCTGTGAAATAACTAAAGGGAATTTTACTGTGTTTTTTTGTTTGCATGAAGTTGCTTTATGCTTCAAGAGATAAGAACCTTATGTTGGATTTTACTAGAATTCCATTAGGTTTATGACCTGCAGATATTTGCCCATCTGTTGGGTAGAATATCTTTCAGTGAATGAAACAAAAGCAATGCAGGCATAAATGCCTGTATTTTAATTAACCTACTTTTTGTACCCTGTAATTATCTTGTTCTTGTTGCAGTTACATAAGTTTTTGCTTTCATACATACTAGAGAAAAAACTAAACTCTTCTAAACTAAAAGTGACTTGAGGAAGTGGGTGCCAATTTTTTAAAATTATTATTTTACCAGCTGAAGAGTTAATTGTCACAAGAGAATGTGAATTTCAGTACAAGTTTAACTACAGAATGTTGGACACAATAGAAGTAACTGCACTAAAGAGGATCATGATCCACATGGGAAAGGTCTTCATTTCCCATCTTTGCCTTAAAGTAGATGATGCTGAGCAGTCATAGAGTAAGAGCCAAGGGCTGATACCTAGATCATGGTGAATACTTATGTGAATATAACTCCCTAAAGAAGGAAAGTCAAAGCTATCAGAGTTTCCTTGTCTTCCTCAGAGTTGCAAACTCACTAATTTTCCATTCTTTTGCCAGAGACTTTCAATTCTTAGTGCTTCTAAGATGAATGCATGATGAGCTGAATGTGAATTACACTGAAACCATGAGCAAAATGCCTATTCCTCCATTCACTGTGAGCACTGTTTTTTAGACTCAAGATGATCTGGGATTCTTCTTTTCACTGCTACTGTAAAGTTTTTTTCATTTTCGTGTTTAATATTAAAGATTATTCTTAATTACAGATTAATCCCAGAATGGCTCTTCAGTAATTTACACAAAAAGATGGGGAAGTTAATTTCAAATAACCAGATGTTGTACTCATAACCCAAGTTAAAAAGAAAAAAAAAAAAAAAGAAAAAGACAAACCCAAAACCACACATAAAATTAAAACCAAATAATTTCATAAAATAATGACATTAGCCCATTGACTTATATCTTGACTTTCAAACATACTTTGGGCATATGGGTTCTAATCTGGGAGATAAGGTCTGTGATGGAGCAAACAGGGTGCAGCTCCTAGACAGACTCCATTGGAAACAAAATCTCACTTGGGCTTGTGCCTCTTTTCTGATTGAAAAGGTTTAAATGTGACTTACAGAGATTTAGCTTTTGACAAATTGAGACACACTGCAGATGACTCTGCATGTGTACTCTTCAACCACTGAATACACAGGAGTAAAGAAAAGTCTTGTACTGGACATCAAAACCGCCACAGTTAAAAAAAAATCTTCAGCTTGACCAGGTCAGAGATCATCCATTTCATGGTTTTCCTAGAGCACTGGCTACCCCATCCCACCAGGATCTGAAGTTGTCACATAGAGTCTTTGGGCTTCTGTGGTTGACTTCTATGTCAGCCTATTTGTCAAGGTGATGGAAGTTTTGATTGACATTTTTAATTTTGTTTTCTAAACCCAAATATTTTGATAATATCTGATTCAAAATTTCACATTTGGAATAATAAATAAAACTTCATTTTTAACAAAAAATTCTTGTAGTGGCAAGTTTTGTGGTAGCAAGTTACAATTTATTGTGGTTTAACCCAGGTAGGTAGCTAAGCCCCACATAGCCACTCTCACTTCCCCCCTACTGGGATGGGGGAGTGAGTCAGAAGGATATAGGTGAGAAAACTTGTAGGTTGAGGTAAAGACAGTTTAATAGGTAAAGCAAAAGCCGCTCATGCAAGCAAAGCAAACCAAGAAATTCATTCACCACTTCCCATTGGCAGGCAGGTGTTCATTCATCTCCAGGAAAGCAGGGCTCCATCACACATAATGGTTACTTGGGAAGACAAATGCCATAATTCTGAACGTCCCCTGCTTCCTTCTTCTCCTGGCTTTATATACTAAACATGACGCTGTATGGCATGGACTATTCCATTGTACATAATGGTGACTTGGAAAGACAAACACCCTAACTCCCTATGTTCCCTCTTCTGCCTTCTTCTCCCAGCTTTAATTGCCTAGCATGATATCACACAGTATGGAATATCCCTTTGGTCAATTGGGATCAGCTGTCCTGGATGTGTCCCCTCCCAGCTTCTTGAGCACCTCCAGCCTACTTGCTGGCTGGACGGCATGAGAAACAAAAAAGACCTGATGGTGTGTAAGCACTGCTCAGCAACTAAAACATCCCTTTGTTATCAACACTGTTTTCATCACACGTCCAAAACACAGCTGCTATGAAGAAATTTAACACTATCCCAGCCAAAACTAGCAAAATAAATGACATAATTTTTGCATGAGTATGTGTTAAAAATTACAGAAAATTGATTAGAATTTTGAGTGGAAAATATACAGGGTAAAACAATCCTATGAGCAACTATATTTATTCTCAGCTATCTCAACTAAGTCATTTTTCAGAAAAGTTATCAGTCTTTCTCTGGTGCTTAAAAAAATGTTCTCTGTCTCCTCCACTGACAACAAACTGTAATACAAATGAAAAAGAGAAACCTAGAAAGATTACTATGCATTGTCAAATATATCATCAATTTGATACAGATGTGACAGTTTTTACAGTATGACATATCCTATTTTTATACAAAGCTCACTTTTTTAAACATTGTTTACTTTTAAACGCTGTGAAGTGTCATACAGTAGTTGCACCAATGTTATTTAGATCAGAGACAACCAGAAAAATTGTTCTGCTGCAGAAATGGTGAGCAATTAGAACCAGACTTGTTGCCTTCAAATACAAAAAGGAAATGTGCCTTTCATTGGACCATTGATAATACATAATTAGAGCTGAAATCAATTCCTTAGAAGCTGAAAATATGATAATTCATTTGGAATGACCTTTATTTGCTTTAATTCACAGTGTTTTGGACATCACTCAGGACTTAGGAAACATTTTTCACTTTCTCTCGTCAAAGATACTAATTAATGCTCCAATTTTGCTTTTTTAATGCAAGTCTCTTCCCTGCCCAACCCCAAATTATGTCCTTTTCTTCTCTCCTATTTATTTTAGCCTTATAGATAGTGCCTTGTGCAATTAGGATTAATGATCAAATTAAAAGGCATCCCAGTGGGTGACTTAAGTTAAATATTCATACTACACGAGTGATGTCTTGTTATATCTAATAGATCTGGAAAGCTGAATTAAATCTTTACTTGAAGTAGGCTACTGAAGTTTTCCCCAGTTTCTTTATGAAACTGACTTAAATCAGAGTAATTCTACCTTAAGTGACCTCTTTCTCTCATATAATTCCCACCAGCCCTTTTTGAAACTTAGTAGATGTTTGGGTATTATTCTTAAATTAATATTCCACTAGCCTTAGTTAAAAAATCTAGTATTACCAAATACAGTTGCAGAAGAGTTTTTTAAAATATTGATGAAAGGCCAGTTGTTTATCTCTCAGGGACCGAAGATGATGGGGAATATGATATCAATATTGGATGGATTAGCAAACTGGGGGGTTTGTTTTTAAAATAGAGAATGCACTTCTGGTTAGTTTTTTGATAATCACTCCTTGAAAAGCAAGATGCAGCATTACCTGGTAGTTCTTAAAATTTGTATAAGTAGAGTAGGAAGTAGCCCACAGATACTGGGTAAATGGATTACCAGTGCTTTTCTTCAAGGCAACACATGTCTTTTTCAATCCCACGAAATGGAATCATTGCGGTCAAGAGATGTCAGTGGTCAATGGTGCAAGTGGACATCACTGAGATCAAATATGTAATTGTCTGAGGGAACCAGCAGGAGTCGAGAGAAGAAAACAATCAGATGTATAATATCTCTGAGCAGGAAGCACTCACTGAAAGAAAGGAGACCAAAAATCCAGCAAAAATGTCAGCCACATAAGTGCAGGTGATCAGTTAGAAAAAAAAATGGCAGATACTGAATGTATTTGGAGTGGATTTTTGTTAAAAACCATGAATTAATCTAAACAGGATATCAGAGTTTTGCCTTTGATAGAGAATGAAAGTGCTTTTTCTTAAACTGTAAGATGGTACTAAACTATGTGATATGTTAATTTGATATATTAAGATGTGCTGAGAAAGTAATGAAGATACTTTGATAAGAGATCTCTGAAGCTGAGATTTTTTACACTGAGAATGCTTGTTTGGTGTTTGAAAGTGATTCTCTTACTAATGGAAAGAAGAAAAAGGACCAAAAAGTACTACAGGTTATACATAAATGACTAAATAAATAGCCTGAATTATAAGGGACCTACCTGAGGAATGATTCTTCACAGCTATCCTCCCCGTGATACCTTTAAGATCTGTTGGTCACCATGTTTTGGCAAGCTGAACAGAGGCAGAAGCAATGACATAAACATGAACACCAAAGTCATAGCTAAGTTTTGCTTTTTAGAGTTTTGGTTTTTCAAGAAATAGAAAATAATTTTCTCTTGGTTGTGCTCCTACAGTAGCTTAAGTATGGTTGGCTGAAGTAAAATCTTACAGAAGCAGGAAGTGTTAATTGAGCATTATACAGCCTCATTATAATCTGATAAACAACAAAATCTATTCTTTGGTTTAATGACCATGTTAGATAAAATCCAAGATGTGTGTTTTAGAATAAGAGGCATTGCAAGGTTGAAAGACCTAATGGAAAATTCAGAAGATTATTTTTCTTTTGCTGCTGTTTCTTGATAAGTATTTCAGATGGCACCAAATGTCATTGTGTTAAGGATGCTTTTTATTATTAAAGAAC
The DNA here is from genome assembly GCA_002844005.1 of Limosa lapponica baueri. Classification (NCBI taxonomy): domain Eukaryota; kingdom Metazoa; phylum Chordata; class Aves; order Charadriiformes; family Scolopacidae; genus Limosa; species Limosa lapponica. The sequence goes on from KZ506194.1 coordinate 107,939, forward strand.
ATTCTGAGAAATGACTGACCCAAAAGCTTTTGAAACTACTACGAAGTTTTCATGCTGGGTTATGTTTAACTTCTCCTCCTTCAGCTATCCTTAGGTCTGTCCTTGGCAAAATGAAATCCACCTGCATAGGGCATATGCAGAAATTAAGTCAGGAGTTATTCAATTTAAGAGACACCAAAACCCATGAAAATAAATCACAGAAATTAACCCAGGAGGTATTCAATTTAACAGACACCACAAAACATGAGAATAAAACAAATATATCTTTGAATGTGCATTACTAACTAATATATATACAGTGTATGTAACAATGGCTGGATGGGTTTACATTGGACATTGAATAATCTGCTCCTCAGTTTTGAAATCCTTCTGCAGACCTCAGCCGGGTATTTTGAGTGGAATGGGAGAAGCAATACAAAAGAAACCTGAGAAATTATAATAATGAAGCGTTTACAAATCCCAGGAGAAACAGAAAGAACCTTTGAGAAAGAGACAAAGTTATACCACCACTTCTTGTTTCAAAATATATGTAGATGCTCTTGATCACATAGTATTACAAACCATACCTTTTCTACTAAATTTCAGAGAGCTTACTATTTCCCTGCTTCTATAGTGACAGGAAACTCTGCAACTGAATGAAGAACCAAGTCTCTTCTAGGTGTTTCTGAGGCAGAAGCAGAAACTATACTTTGAAAATACCAGTAAGTATCACTGTGCTAACAACACAATCACTTCTGTGCAATATATGTAATCACTGTGGCGGTGTGTTCTCCCCGTTTTTCCCCCTTTTCTCCCCCTGGCTCCTGCTCAAGCCATAACCATCAGTGGGAGTTGTGATGACTTGCACCTGGACTTTGGGGGATGGCTGGCAATACAACCAAACCACTATCTGGCGTGGGGACCTAGATATTTTGTTCCCATGAGAATATGAATATAGGTCAATTATCTTACTCTACAAATAGTGGACAGCCCAAGAGCTCTTTGAGCTCTCCTTTATGGCAGCAGGCTGCATGCCAGGATCTCCCCTTGAGTGGGAGCACTTGCTTAAGGTTCTACTCCTCGAGGCTGAGAGATTCCTTGCCGCAACAGATTCTCAGTAAGTGACTAATAGCATGCCAAACTTTGAAATCTTAGCTAAGTAATATGAAGGTTTGATTGTGCACATACAATCCTTTAGACATAAACCGTTGACCAAGTCTGGGACTAGGACTGGATCCAGCCACATGTAGACTCCTCTCTGAGAAGGAGTTTAGAAAGAAAGGGGGTCTTTTCTGAACCTCGTGACTCAACGGGAGGGTCTCCCTGACAGCTTGTCTGACCTTGTCCTCTATGCAGTAAATAATGAAGTGTACCTTGCTATCGAATCTCATAAAACACTATTGCATTTACTACTAATTTTGTTAAATCACTGTTTCACCTTAATAAATATTTCACGATTTCTCTCTTACAAGTGAAGTTAATCACTCCACCTGTGACAATCACAAAGCTTTTCTTTGAAAATTAACAGTCAAAAGGATAAGTATATTAAAACTGGAGAAAGGAACACTGATCCCAGGAATACAATTACATTTTCAGAAGTACATTCCTTCTAAATTACCGTAAGTTTATCAATAGATAAATAGATAAAATAAGAACAGAATGGAATAAAATCAGACTAGAGCCTCAGATTATGGAAATTAATTTCTGTGAACAATTCTGTGAACAACTGCCACTGTCTTACTGTGAGTTTGTATTCTCATCTGTGGTGGAAAGCTTCTGCTACCAAAGACGAGGAAATCAATGTGAACTCAACTCTGACTAATGATTCGTTAAATTTTAAGCCTCCTGTAAACCTCTGCAGCCTAAGCCAACCTTTTAATTGTAAATAATAACATTCATAATAAAAAAATCAGTATTCAAGAATCAAAAATATCTTTTCCATTCTTTCTTCTTTTATGCTATTATAGTATTACTTTGGCAACCTGTTGCTTCTTCACAGCTACTTTGCTAAAATGGATTCCAGCGGCTTTGAAGTCTTCTGTGCTTTGATAGAAACATCTACAGATGCTATACAGTATTACTAACATTCATTTTTTATTTAGTCTTTCAACATATTCTAAGAGATATGTTGCTGTTTTCCATATTGTTTGGATAATCAAGTGACATGTCAAGAGACAGTGAAAAGCACTTAATTGTAGCCTAGTTCTAAATTCCGCTTATATATAAAAAAAAAGTCCTTGCAGGCTGATTGTAAATATTTAGTCAAATATGGTTTTTTTTCTCCTTCTCTCTGCTGCATTCTGAGCAGTGAAATCTGTACAATTAAAATCTCTAGGATGAATTGATAGTTGAGCTCAGATGCATTCTGAACAGAAAGTGTGTTTGATGTGCATTACACTGCTGTAGTGATAACATCAATGGTATTAAAAATAGAAAATTTATTTTATTTAGGCAAATGTGAATCAAAACTCATGGAAATGTATTTGAATCAACACAAATGCTGATACATACAAACGGGAAGAGGGAATTATAACTCTTATAAAAATGACATGATGAGATATTTTTCCGACCACATATTTAACAGGAACTGCTCAAGAAGTGTTTTAAAAATGCAGGTTGTGCATAGCATATCTTCTGAATTTGGGAGTGTTAATGTCATTTTTATCCTTAAAAGAGACTCACTCAGTTAAACAAATGGAGCCACAAAATTTTTGCCAAGAGCCATAACACTCTTTTCCCACCTTTACTTACTTCTGGACTCACCCAGAATCCAGCATTCTCTGTTCAAAGCACTGGAACCACCCCCTTACATGGCAAGAGTCAAGTCCCTAGAATAATGCTGGGAGCACCACGGTGTTTAAGGAACCAGCAATTCAACCACCTTAGCTTAATAAATGTGCTACTGTTAGGTCACAGACAAAGCAATTTCCTCACGGGTATTACTAATTTTGTACATGTAGGTGGCTGGTAGAAAAGGAAAAAGTAGATCATTTCATCACGAAGGAACTTGAAAGAAACGTGAAAATGATATTTGAGCCTTTGTGAAAAAATGCAGTCTGTTAGCTCAGGTCTGATTAGGGAGTGCTTGCATGATACTCTTTATGCATTATAAACTAGACACATGGTAGGCTGCTTATGAATGTGAGTTTGCATCATACCCCCCGTGAACAGAGAAAAACCATGTCAAATCCATACCGAACCTGTATTATTGTTTTTGTTTTCTTTGCCAAAGTGAAATAATTAAGATAGAAAGGATTTTGCACCTCATTAATTGCTAATCATTCCTTAGAGTTGCTGCTTTTCTTTGGAATTGGATTTTTTTTTCATTTTATTGAGTTTTCATTTTATTAACTTAGATGTCATATTTTGACAAATTAGATCAAAGTAAAGGAAAATCCAAATCAAGTTGGTTTTCCCTCATTGAATTGTTCAAAATACTAACATAAACGGCAAAAATTCATGTTAAATATTTTCGGTCATAACACAGTAGCATATATTCTGTCCACTATATATGTACCTTTGATTGTCCATCATTCAGAATACTGAATCAGTGCCTGCTTCCAGAAAAAAAAAACCAACAACCAACCCGACTATTCTGAACTGTTGTAATAGATTATTTATGAAAAATGCTATACAGATGCATATCGGAATAACTTTTGTATTTACAGCTTGTCCCTGAAAGCATCCTTGAGGATTCTTACACCTACTTGTGTGCAAATTCATAGTAGTTCCTTTTCTAATGTATCAAAAATAATGGCAGGAGACAGTGCCCTTCAACACATTGTTTTAACAGTGATTTTATTTACAGTATCTCCTCTCTCCTTGATCCATTTCAATGCTACAAAGGGAATTCTTAATGCAACAGAACACAAAATCCTTTGAAAACTCAACTCGTTTGAAAAAGTTTTTAAAACAGGGGACATGTTGCTCTTGGAACATATCTCAGAAGGTCCAGAGACGATTGCTATAATTTCTCCATGAAGAAAGGACAGGGGAAAAGACAACTCATGCCCAAAATTTATAACCTGTATAAATTATATATTTGTAGAATTGTATATATGTGGGGAAGATGAGCCGTGACAGCTGATTGCCAGCTGGCTGCTTTTTTTGGCAGATGCTTGCTCAAAACCATTTCAGAATTTTCCTTAATTTGCCCAGTCTGTTTGGATGAAATCAGCACATCACTGTGCTCCTTTTCAGTTCTTGGAACCAGCTCAAGTATGTGATAGGTTAGGCGTAACAACATGAGCAGGCTGTTACACCTCTTATTGTGGCATACTGTGAAACTGTGTGAACAAGTGGGTGTGTAGAAAGGAACAAGCACCCAAGTGCTGAAACAATGCTGCCGTATTACATGTATCCTATCCCTAAAGGACTGCTGGGTAGTAAAGACCCAAAACAGGGAAGGAAGGAGGGTGTGCTGGCCCTCACTGTTCTAGTGGAAAACAGGTTATCAGACCCACCACTGTGTCCTAATGTTGTATCCAACCTATGAGCAAGGACAGCATGTTCCAGTGATCATTGGGATGGTCAGGACATTACGACTCTAGGAGACACCATAGTGCAAGACCAACCAACATATAATCATCTCTGCAAGAAGAAATCATAACACATAGAAAAATAGAGATTAACAAAAAGTTGGGGTGAATGAACCTAAAGAGATTAATAAGTCGGGTATTTTGCTCTTACATGTTTATACTTGTTCTTCCCAAAATATTTGAGAATTGTGTCAAAAAGCCAGGTAAATGTATATGTTATTCACATAACCCCCAGTTTAGCTTGGAATTGAGTAACACTCTAATTTCTCCTACCAAGGTCACCCTCAGCTGAACTGACTGTGGATTGTGTTGTTCGAACTGTGCCTCTGCTAATGTGAAACTTCCCAGGCATGGTAGAGAATATGTGACTATAGGCCTAACTCACAAAGCATTTCCCTATTTCCTAACTATGTCGTGTGGATATGACATTTATCTGAAGCACCTAGATATAAAAAAAACCCCTTAATTCTTTAAGAAGTTCCAGGGATGGAAGGAAGTCATTGAAATGTCTCTTATCTTCCATCTTTGATAGAAAGCCAGTTGCAAGAAACATTGGGGCAATGATAAAAGTGGAAGAATGGTACCATTTTCTCATAATAAGCTCAAGGATATTTACTAGGGAAAATGTAATAATTGTGAATTGTGAGTCCCCCTCTGTGCTATATTATCTAAATTGTTATTATCTAACCCATGCTAGATCAATGTATGTTCAAGTCTGGAAAAAAAAAACAGAATAATGGAACTTAATATTCTTTCACCATCCTTTTATTTGCCACATACTTTTGATGACAGCTTCGCAAATCTCTGAATCTCTCTGCTTTCTCTGTGGAAAAAAATATCTTTGATAAATTTTTTACTCCAGAAAGTTTGCTGTGCTCTTTCTAAGTATATTTAAAGTACTGTCTTTCCTCTTACTGATACATGGGGCAGAGCGGGGCAGGGAAGGGCAAGGGCAGGGAAGGGCAAGGGCAGGGAAGGGCAAGGAAGGGAAGAGAAGCTGTGAGTACAAAAGGGTAATTTTTCTCAATTATTATAAAATAGAGTAAGACTTCTGGATTCACTGACAAGCTGTCACAGTCGGGCGTTCATAGACTATCTAGTAGGTGTGAATCTCTGCCTGTTATCTGAAAGCAGAATTCAAAGGTTTCCTTGGGGACAAGAGTATAGTCTGAATTGCTTGTTATGTTGTGCATTTCACCTGTCATTCCAATGGTAAACACCACCAGACTCCACAATGCAGCAGTTTTTCCAACTGATTCAAACTGCCCACTAGCTGATTTTTTTTCCCAGCTGACATCTGATAAAATCCAGGTATTAGTCTCATTGAGAGAATTAGATGGGGGGTGTATATGTTGATAAATTTTGTTGAAGTAATAAAATGAATAATACCTTATCTTGCATGTGTATCAATTTCATTTCCACACGCAGACTTTTTTTTTAATGGCAAATCTAGATAAATTATGTGGGAGTGAGAGAATCGAAGAAAGAGAGGGAAGTGACAAAAGAGGAGCTGGTAAGGTAAGGAAAAGTACATGCGACAAACTGAGACCAGGCTAAGAAAGCAAGAGGTACTTTCTTTTGCAGGTGGGAGAAGTACATCAGCTATGCAGTTTCAAAAAAACAGATGGGACTGGCACTTGTGCCAAAGTCTTCCTCCTCAGGCTAGTTAACTTAGATCTGGGATCCAACTAGCACACTGCTGGCTCACAGGAAAAAAATAATATATAAAACTACCAAGGACTGCTGATGCAGATACAGCATGAAACATCAAACCTCTACCCAAATAGAAAACTCTTAAAGCACATGTTATTACCATTGAGATATAATTTAGAGACACAAAACCTAATGCAAGTGGGGAGGGAATCACATTTATCTCTGGGATTTTTAGCACTAAAGTTTCCCATATAATTCAAGTACTACTAGATTAGGCTATCTTGTGCCATTTAATACATATTTTGTTAAACAAATAGTACAAAAGTCTTCTCAGGTGAAAAAGCTTTATTTTTGGGCTACATGATTAAATCATACTTTTTGTTGTTTAATTAAAAGCAGTGACTTTTAATGTCATAGTATCAGCTACAAAGATGTAATGCAGCTATGACCTGCAATTTAACATCTTCAGAGTCCTTTGTGTAAAGGTCAGTAGGAACTTGTTGCCAAGGATAATCAATGAGCCTGTGAGACCTTGTCTTTATATGCTCTTGCCTTTTATTGACTTTTAGAGTTGCCAGTACTTTTGTTAAGGAAGTATATGTAAAATGAGATAAAATTAATTTTACCTAAAGAAGCAAAAAAATGAAGTATTTCTTAAATCTTTCCATTGACAGACTATTTAGATCTCAGTCACCCAATTTAGCAGTGTCCAGAATGATCTAGATAATATCACGCCAGTGGGCAGTGTATTTCAGCTTGTTTGGAAACCTACACACTAGAAATCGATGTTTAAAAAGTGTGTAGCAGTACGTATTCATCTGTGTCTCATTTCGTAGTCATCAACCTTTTAATTTCCTTATTCAATACAGTAGACCCTATTGTTTGTTTTAAGTTGACTTAAAAATGTGTGAGATTTGCACTTCCCCTTGAATTATGCAGTTATAGTCACAGTTTGCTCTCCTTTGATTGTTCAAAGGAATCTTCCTTTCTGCTCTGTACAACTGGAAAAGAAATACACTTAGTTTGAAATATTTTTTAGGTTTTTATTGTTTTCAGGTTTTTTTCAGTAATTTTTTTTTTTTAGAATGGACCTGTACAGTGCTTAGTCTATTGAATAGTATTATTCATAGTTTAAGTATAATTCAGAGTGATTCTTTTTCCTATTCCTTTGTCAGAAGATTTTAGAGAAAAGTTATGAAAATGTAAAGATTAATCAAACAAGTTTTAGAGAATCTATGTTTTCCAACAGCAGTGGTACTTCTTTACACTTAAAGGATTTAGAAATTGAATTTTTATCACATCTGTATATGTGTGTTTTTGAGTATGTATGTGTATATGTGTGTGTGCAACTCTCATCAGCTAGGGTCAATTGACTAAATAAAAAAACTGATGGCAGTGGATAGTAATATATCATTGTATTAACAAGCCCAGAGATGAGAATCATACACTTCACAAAGAGAATAGAGATCACAGTGCATGGTAGGTGTTGTGCAAGAAATATAGTGTTATATGGAAGTAATAACGGACACTGGAATGTGCAGGTGTTGAATGTACCTCAGGTGTAGGCTAATAATGATTAACTTCTGATGACAACTTATCTCCTGCGAAAAGATACATTATGCCTTATAAAGCTCTGGAACTTATCTCCTCAAATATGTTTATATCAACCTCAGTTTTTAAAGGAAACAGAGCTGATATGTTCCAGTTTTCTGACTGTTAATTCTTTCAAAATGAAAATACTTATAGTCCTTAGCAAATTGAACAAAAATAATTTCATCAGTTGGAATCTGTCATACATTTCTTACAATCCATTTATTTTATGGATGGGAATAAATCCTCAGTTTTTCTGTAGTGTTCCAGAATCTCATTGTATTAGATACGTTTAGGCTCAGTTTTCATCAGAAATGTGTTACATGAGAGGCAGGTTTAAGACAGGGAATAATTATTTAGTAGTGTAGGGGGGTGGGAGGACTTGTTCTGTATCACTAATAAATGTGCTTGTTCATTGGCAGATAGTTGAGGAATTGCTACGGAAACTGGTTCTTTGGAGAAATGTCCTCCTGTGATAAACACAGGCACACAGAGGTCACGGCTTGCAGGACAGGACAGAAGAGCGATCTTGCTCTCTTGATGAAAAATCAGTGCCAAATGAGCAAGTGGAAGTGCTGAACCAGCACGACTTGTCTGCCTGCCAGGAGTAGATCTTTTGGTGCATTGCCAGGTGGACAAATGCTGAATTGCTCCCGGCCTATGAAGGTGGAGGGAAATAACCCAAGCGTAGTTTAGGAGAACTGGCATGACTCAGAAATAAGAGAAGCCTGGCTCATATGCAGGTGGAACAATACCAGGGTGGATCAAGGTGGTGAAGAAATGCAGTTTGTAAGTCCATATGTGAAATTTTTCCCTTGGAGCCAGTGCTGAACCCACACCTTGGTATGAGCTCCAGAGAAGAAATACTGACAAAGTTAGCTTTTAGAGATACTATAAGGATCATTGTTGTTTATGATCACATAGTTAAAGTCCCTATACATCCTTACAACAAAGGGGTTTAATTCGGGTTTTCCCCCTCTTTCCTTCTGAACACTATATTAAAAGTACTAAATTTAATTCTGCCTCCCCACACATCCTTCTGCTGTTTGTCTTTTGCTTGGCAACACTGCACCGCTGTGCAATGCTGTTCCAGACAGTCTGGAGACTGCTGTCAGGCTCCTGCACACATGGCAAACAATGCAATCCTTGTGATATGAGCTCTTCCCAGCTCACATACGTATTGTGAACCTTAGTTACGGAACTGCTTTTAAAGCAGTCTAGAAATCTCCAGATGACAGTTATTCTGGAAGTGTGAAATTATAATCTCCAACATCTAAACTACTGTGAATAAGTGTACAAATTACCTACAGGTAAGGGTGCATTGTAGTATTCCACTGAATGGAGTACATAGTACTCCTGGTGAATGGAATTAAATCCAGTTGGTGGCTGGTCACAAGTGGTGTTCCCCAGGGCACAGTACTGGGGTCAGGTCTGTTTAATATCTTTATCAATGATCTGTATAAGGGAATCGAGTGCACGCTCAGTAAGTTTGCAGACCAAGTTGGGCAGGAGTGTTGATCTGCCTGAGGGTAGGATCACTCTGCAGAGGGATCTGGACAGGCTGGATCGACGGGCAGAGGCCAGTGGTATGAGGTTCAACAAGGCCAAGTACCAGGTCCTGCACTTGGGTCACAACAACCCCATGCAGTGATACAAGCTTGGGGAAGAGTGGCTGGAAAGCCACCCAGCAGAAAAGGACCTGGGGGTGTCGATGGAGAGCTGGCTGAATAAGAACCAGCAGTGTGCCCAGGTGGCCAAGTAGCCACCTGGCTAGTAGCATCCTGGCGTGTATTAGGTTTGGGAGACCCAATTTCAATTCCCTTTCTCTGCTTGATGGATATTCAGTCTGTGTTTGAAGTCTCTGAATAGGGTTCTATCCACTATAATTACAGTAGTCCACATGAGCTTCTCTTAGTCTCTATTAATGCTATTTTATCTTCTGAATATGCATTAATAGAGGGACTGAAACCCTGTCATCTCCTGAGTTAGTACTCACCATTAGCACATAGTAGCTTTTTTATCCTTTTGGGGCTTGGGTTCTTGGGGACGAGGTGGAAAGCAGGGCATATTAATTTACCAGTTATTGGATTATCTGAAATATGTCCTTTCATATGTTCTCCATGAGCTGTTCTACTTCCTATAAAATTATTTGTGTTATTAGTGGCTTCCTGGGAAGTGCAGCACCTGAGTATAACATCTGTTCTGGAATATATTTATTTATTGTAGAATTGAAAAAAAACAAGAGAAAACAATGAATTAGCTTATCATTCCGTGATTATCGGTTGGCAAGTCCCTAGAAATTAAAAATGGTGATTTCAAACTTCATCAGGGAGAGTGAAAAAATCGAATTGTGCTCTTCATTCTGATAGGATGTTGAGCCACTCTATTACTCAACTGTAAATAGTACCACCTGCATCAGTTTTGTGAAACCAGCCCTTCATTTTCTTCACTTTTCTTGTCTACTCCAAAATGAAATATTTTATTTTGGCTCTGAGAAAAGAAATTTCATCCAAGTTCTCATTTTGGGAAGAAAACCCCAAAACATTTCAGTATTTATTCAATCCGTTTTTTTAATGGGTTCCTCAAGCAATGAAGAGGGGAGGGGCAGCACAGATTTATATGTCCCAATCTAATTCTCTTAACAAGTTTTTTTTTCCCCTTACAGGACCAGAAAACAAATTATTTGTTTATCTATTTATTTATTCAGAACAGGAACAAGGATAAAAATCAACACACAGTAAAAATTGCTGTTTGGATAAAGAGAGTTCTATCTAATTCCTCACAAGGCATACTGTCTAAATCCTTTTACACAATATACTTGAATTCCTTACAGTGCTTTGCAGGGCTCTTTCACTAACTTGTAAACATATGGGAAAGAAGAGAAGCATCAGTAACAGACTAAGGCAGTAGTAATGAACTGTGGAGTCAAACTGCTGATAACAACAGGAGTTTAATATTAGCCATTAACCTCTACAACATCCCTGCATTCTACTTGGAACCAGCTCTCAGAAAATGTTACCATCCCTATTGATATTTAACCCAAGAGAAATATTCACTTCTGAAGTTCTCTCAATTACAAATTCTACTCTTGAGAACAAAGACTGTTGAGAACAGAAGAACTGAAGTAATCGTGAAGCTTAAAATATATGTATGCTCAATATTTTGCAAGCATTGTTTTTGGTGGAAGAGCTTGTCACTTCTGTGCAGATACATGATTTTTCCTGCAGAGACTGCAGGTCATCTTCAATAGTAAAGGATAGATTTCTGAACTGCAGGAGGCAGGGAAGTACATGGCTAGCTGAACCTTCAAGCAAATTCTCACAGTTAACTGTGTAACTAAAATTAAACCGGTTATGTTCAAGAACAAACTCTCCACACTCTAAGGAAAACACATTTTGGGGAGTGGTAGGGGAAAGAAGGGGAGAGAGACTAAACTTTTCCCTTCAGCATCATGTTTTACGCAGCTCTGGGTCAAATTTTGAAAAGATTGCTTCTAGCTCCTATGATGGCTTGAGTTTTCTTAACCAGAGGTGGCCAGGTTTGTCAAGAAGAGGTGATATATTTCATTAAACAGAGTTCGCCTTCCTCCAGCTTTATCAGACAAGCTTCTGGTAACACAGTCTGCAGCACAGACCAGCTGGTCTAATACAACAAGGACAACAAAAATGCGAAAATAATGTTGTTTCCCACCAAACACTGCCTTGCATTTATCTTTAGTTTGTTGTGGATACAAATAACATTATCACTATGAAAAGAACACCCAAGGGGATGTATTTTTTCAGTTTTGGAGTTTCTCACAGCTCTAATCCATTGCTCTGGACACACTTAACTCTTTGATCCATTATAATGCTCGCTGCATAATAATGTCCTGATTCCCTAAACTCAATTTTTGTGAAAGATCTGTAAAATATACATGGAATTACCTGTTTTATCATGTGCAATATTCAAACTTCCTTTTAGTTCCTTTTATTCCTAAATTTTATGTTCTGTATGTAGAAGCACAGTAATCTGGTTATTTCATAGACTCTGTGAATATTTGAGAGCCTTTCTCCAGACCACTAATGGTCTTTGAGAGGGTTTCACATTATCTCATAACTTTGACATCTCAAATCATGTAAACAAAACAACAACAAAAAACCCACAAAAACTTTCCCCTGGAAGTGCTAGAGTGATTTTGTGATGTAATCAATTTTTAATTAAGTGGTGATGCAAGCACTACTCCTAGCATGTCATCTTATGAAGTTCTTTTCAAAATGCATCACAATACGGAAGGAAAACTAATGATGGCCCTTCATCATTACTAAGCTTGTCTACATCCTACTTCTTCTTCTCCAGTTAATTTTTCTCCTTCAAGGGGATGGTTGGGACAGTTCTTTGAAGTGCTGAAAAAGTGGGAAAAGTCTTCAAGCAAGATTTGTTGGAAGCAGAAAGAAACTGAAATTAAAAAAAAAAAAACAGCCAACCCTCAAACCCCCAACAAAACAAATATCTATTTGCATAACAACATTTATATATTCATGTCTCTGTCATTTGTTGACTAGTTTGAGTTCCTTCCTAAGCCAAGTTTTACCTACCTAATGGATTTTATTGATAGCTATAGGCAGTCTACCACAAACATTATTTTAATCTTCTGTCTTGCAGATTTACAAACAGGATTTTTTTTAACTGATTCAAATTAAAATAACACTATGCCTTCAGGCTGTCCTAAAAAAAAATGAAACAAAATTTAAATCAATAAAGATGTTAGGAATCCTTATACAAGGCTTCACCTTCTTCATCCTTAAAACTTCTCAAATTTTGTACTTTTTCCCTCAGAATTAATAGAGTGTTATCCCAAAATCAAACACTAGCATTCTAGGACTTTCACAATCACAGGAGTCCAAAAGCTGAAGCTTTAAAAATGTGTCCAATATTTAAAATACTGAAATAAATGAAACCAGTTTGCACTATTATGTAGGTGATGCACACCATGTTTTTTAGCACAATTTTGCTATCGAACATAAGACTTGATAGCAAATGTTCAGTTTCTTTAAATATAGCAAAAAAAAAAAAAGGAGTGTCATGCTCTTGGGTAAAAAGTAACTAACACAAGACACTATTAAGGATAATGAAAATCTGTTAGTTGGCATGTTTACATTACATTGAAAGCACAATAGTAAATATAAAAAGTCACTCAATTTCTACAAGATAAATCTATGTTCTCTTGCTAAAATAATACACATATTTTTAGGTCTCCAGGAAATGCTGTCACCAAGATACATAGCTAATGATAAAATCACACTTTCCATTTTGATGTCTTAATCAAAGTTCTGCTTTTTTTAAGAAATAAAAAGTTGCATGTCACTTCTTGGGATTTGAAAAGGTAACTAAGTTCCTTACAACAACCATGTGGCTTTTCATGCTCAGAAGTCCATATTGTAAATGCAGTTGTACAGGGAGAAAATCTGAGGGCAATCCCCCCAGTGCACCCCTGGATAAGACAGAAAGCAGAGGAAATGTATGACAAGGTTGCTTTCAGATATCCATCTTCCACTGAAAAATGGAAAGGGTAAAAATTATGTGTTTCCTATAAAAAATTTCAGAAAATGAGATTTAATGTAACAGGCAGAGGTTTTAGCAACATGTGCACTCTCCTTTTGCTGCTGCTTTCACACAGTACTGTCTCCCATGCCTGAATGTTTCATTAACTATCCTTTCCAAAAGCTAACAATAAAAAACATTCTTGTGTCTGAAGCCAAGAAACTGCTTGAAAAGTATAAGTAGAATCTATTCTTTTTCATACAGGCCACAATTGCATCCCAATTAATTGCTATTATTCTCACTTGATTAAAAGGCTTTAACGTGCAATTTTTTTACAAGACTGATGCTGAAGATTATTGACGTGAACAGATCACTGCTATTGGGGTGTTGACCTACGTAGGAATCTGACAAGAGAGATCACTTTAATGAATATAAGCTATCATGGTTTTTTAAACCTCAAATTAATACTGTTAAAAACAGATACCTTCCTCTCTCTCAGCCTACTTATTTTTTTCATTTTCAAACACTACTTTTTTGTTTTCATCTTTTACTGAAGATCTTTCCCTGTACCTCTACATCTTTGCCTCTTCACATTGCTTTTATTTTCTCTTTCCTTTTATCGTTGTCTCACTTTTTGATCTTTATATTTCTACTTAGTAAAGTACAATGACTATAAACTCTTTCTGCAAGTCACTACTACCTTTCAGCAGATGGCACTGTTATTTAGTCTAACTAGCAGGGCAAGATAATTAACTTAAAAACCCTTCTTAAACAATAAAACATAGACTCCTTTTTTAACTGTATTTCCACCTTATACACAAAACCAGTGATAAAATTACTGAAAATATTAGAAAATTATTTTTAAAACGTGAATGTGGTAAAAATACATTATTACATGCAGACCCCCTTTAAAGGGGGTCTAGAATCATTTAACTAACTGCCACTCTTCTTTTCTTAGTGAACTACAAAAAAAATTTGGGGGGTGTGAATTTATAGCATTTACGTAGCAGTATTGCCCTACAGCCCAAGCAGCCTATTTTGATTTTGTTGGTATGGTTTCATATCCACATCTGTAAAGGACTGCTATAGGCACGAGTGTGATCCCCCTGCCTGTGTGTGGTACAGGGTCTGTCTGGCATGGGGAGCCCACTGGGGTCTGCACTGCAGGTTCTTGCAGATGCCCAGGGAGTCCGGTGGAGAACAAGCAAGTGCTCTGCCAATGCTGTCAGAAAAACATGCAACTTCTGTCAGCTCCAATTACAAGGAGAAGATGAATCACATCTCTTAACTCTGTCCCCAGTGGCACTTGGGCTGCTGGAAGGCAGCTGTGTGAGCAGGAGTTTCTCCAGGCTGCTGCCAGCCCCACTGTTTTCCCAGCAGCTCCCTTCTGAGGATCCCTGAGGTGGAAAACTATACTCTATCAGTTTGCTCAGACTGATCCACACACCTCTACGTGCAGATTGCTCCCATGACCTTTCTGTTACAGCTAGCACTGGCTATTTTACCTCTAGCACATCCTATAACCTTTCAGCTTCAGTTGCCTTTCATCTTTTTGCCAGAGCAAACTGCTAATGGTGAGTCTGCTGGAATTTTTCTGGCCCTCAGACTATTACCCCCGGCTGCTCACTCACCACTTGGGAAAGACCAGGAAAGGGGAACTGCAGTGGGAAGCAAAAGTTTTAGGTGGTGAGGACTAAAGACTCCTTGTGATCAGTAATACAGGGCTGAAGGGGCCCACCTCAAATTTATGCACATAAATAAGGGACAGACTACATGCCATTATCATGTGGAAAGCTCTCATAACTTTTCTGGGAAATTAGCATGACTGGGTATTCTCTGAAGCACCTTGTGGGGAACAAGAGGATGAACCAGAGGTCTGTGTGAAGTTACAGGACTACTATCTTATTGGGATCATACAGACATGGTGGGATAGCTCTTACAGCTGGAGCACTGTGATGGATGGATACAGACTCTTTAGGAAGGATGGGCTGGGAAGGTAAGGAGGGGCAGTTGCCTTTATGTGAGCAACAGGAATGCATGAACCTCTGCCCAGACACAAGCAATGAGCCGGTCATGAACTGGGTCAAGAGCAGACTGACTAATGCAGGTAATGTCGTGGAGAGTGTCTGCTACACACCAACTGATCAGGATGTAGCAATAGTTGAGGCTTTCTTGGGCAACTGGGAGAATTTTCACATTTGCCAGCTCTGATCCTCATGGGGAATTTAAACCACACCAATATCTGCTGGAGGAACAACACTGCTGTGTTGCACTATCAATACAAGAGATTTTCACTGAATTTCAGGAGTGCAGTGACGATAACTTCCTAACACAGGTGATCAAGGAGGAAACAAGGAGAGGGCACTCTGATAGGTATGATTCTTACTACAAGAAGAACTGGTTTGGGATGTGAAAGTCAGCAGAAGCCTTGGCTGTACTGAACGTAAGATGGTGGAGTTCAGGATCCTCAGAGGAGGAAACAAGGCAAAAAGCAGGATCATGGCCCTCATCTTCATAAGAGCAGACTTTAGCTATTTCAGAGGCCTGATTGGAACAATCCAATGTAATACAGTCTGGGGAAAAAAAGAGAAGTCCAGGAAAGCTGGTTGATTTTCAAGAGCCACCTCCAATGGTCCATCCCAACATGCAGGAAATCAAGCAAAGGCAACAGGAGGCCTTCATGTATGAATGAGAAGCTCCTGACAGGACTCAAATGTAAAAAGGAAACATACAAGAGGTGTAAGAAGCATTGAGTGACCCAGGAGGAACACAAACATACTGTCAGATTATGCAAGGATAGCATGAGGAAAACCAAAGCCCACTTGGATTTGTATCTGGCAAGGGATGTAAAAAAGATTAATTTCTACATGTACAGCAACAGCACTTCCCCTTCACTCTCACCTATCTCAACCCTCCTAAACATTTTGCTGCTTTCAATTCCAGGATCCTGCCCTAATTTCCTTTGCTCCAACTGTCACCTTCCAATGCTTCACAGCTCCTTAAACATCACCTGTCTTTTCCCATTTGCCATCTTAATTACATTTTTTTTCTGTACCTTTAATCTGATCTCTGCTTCTCATTCCTTTCAGTTTTCTGCCTTTTTCTTTTTCCCTAGACTATCAAGCCACTTTCTCAAGGAAGTCATAGTCCATCACCTCCCATATATTCACATAATTAAGCCCAATGAAGCTGTCAGGTTTTGTACACTGTTTGTCTGTGATTCATAAACTGAGAATAAAGGTACAGATGCATAGCCTTTTTTAGATGCTTTACTTTTATTCCTGTAAGACTTGCTGCTGCTATTTCCACGTCCTCCATCAATCTTACATAGATTCTCTCAGTATTTCACGCTTCCTGGTGCATGTCAATGCCCCATTCCCTGTCAATGTATTTCCGTTATCCACTTTCCCTTCACTGAACAATATCCAAAACCTTTCATCCTTCCTTCATGTTTCTTTAAATTCCTCTGAAAAGTTCTTAGATTTCTTCACATTTTTGCCTGCTTCCTTAAGAATTAGAAAATCTTACAAATTCTTTAACTTCAGATCTGATTTTCCTACTCATTCATTCATTTATCTTAGATATAATTCTGCAAATCTTTTTAGCACAAGTAACTCATCACAAGCTCCTTTCTTCAAGCCTTAATTCTTATGTTATGTTGCAATTACTTTCCAGTCTTGCTAAAGGGAGAAAGCTAATGTTGGAGAGCTTCCAAGTGGATCAAACTGGGGAGAGGGTGCTAAATAGTAATGAGTCTGAGAGCAGATGGTGTGGATGTGTGTGTGTTTTGGAAAATATTTAGATTTCAATAAATATACAAGTACTAGGAGAGAAGAAATTACTTTAATTCTGCTAATATTTTTATTTTTCATATTTTTCCTGGTAACATGGTACTATGAACATCATATTTTCACAAGGCTGTCATTAAATGCCATTAACAAATAAAAGTATCATATTACGGATGAAGTTGTTTTCCAAATCACATTATTCAATGCCCGTTAGAATAGTTTTATAAGATTTAAACATTACTGAAATATGAATTGTGGTAGTATCATATTATCTCCATTGCTTAAACAATTCTTTGCTTCTCAGAAGCATTTTAGTTTTATGGATTAAAATGAACAAAAATAATTTGGACACTGAGACATGAATGAGATTACAACAAATTTAAGATTATCTAATTTGCCGGTTGCAAAAAAACCCCTTATCTGTTGGATCAGAGCTGAACAGTAACTGTCGACTCATTGGGCCAGCCAGGTAGAAGACCTGGATGGAAAATACTATTTTTTGAAGCAGTCAGGATATAACACATGTCAACAGTTGCATTTATTTTTAACTGTTATTGTTCTTCTGTGACATGAAATGTGTAAGACTTAAAAATATTTAGCATTTCAGAAATACACTTCAACAATAATTGATCTGTGTTCTTTGCTTAAATAAATCATCCAGAATTCAATAAGGATGTTAGCTGATAAATTTTTTACCAAGCAAATTAATTTCAACTCTATGAATTTGCCATTCTTACATTGCCTTGTGTCTTCAGTAAAAATACCATTACTGCCAAAATATTTGTTTGAGAACAAAATGGATTTTAACATAAAAATCCTAAGAGCCCAATATTTTGGAAACATTTTTCTGTAAATCTCAAAGGGACACATTTGAATTATTTTCTCAGCCCCTTTGTGTGGAAAAATAATTTCTATCCTTCCTGTTTCCCTTCCACCATCCAAAGCTGACCTAAATTGTTAAATTGCAGGTAAGAGTTTTGACGTTTAGCAGCATTCTTTGACTCAGACATCCCAGCATGCTGTTCTGGCCCAGACCAGAAAAACACCTGCTCCAAAAGGAGGAGTCCTATACAAAGGCAGACTTCACTTACATATTGAAAAAGAAGTAAAAAACAGAAACAGATGCGCTTTTCTAATATTAGGTAACAACTTGATTTATGACATAGAAAACTATTTAAACTACTGAAGTACTTCGTAAGTATTGACATGTCATAAATATTACACATCTCCAGGATAGATTTAATTCAGTTTAAATTCTTCAGTCTTGTTGGAGCTCTTATTTTTAACCCATGCCTTTACCCTTTGACTTAGTCTTGTCGTTCATGGGAAGAAAAATCCTCTTTACATTAGTGGAACAGCTGAAGTTATTACAAGTAACACTACTTAAAATCTACAAAGTCCTCTGAAGTATCTGAGTCTTTTTTTAATACCCTGAAAATTCTTCTATGTGTTCCTTCCATCTGCCTTTTCTCTGCTATAATATTGCAGAAGCTTCGATACAGTTTTGAGACAAGATGGTATTCCAACAATTTTTGGTGGTTGCAAATAACAATTTTAAAAAAGATCAATTTTGTTCTTTAACATAGTCAGGGGGAACTATCCCTGTCATTCATCCTTGACTCTTAAAATACTGCTATTGCTTTACAAGCAAATGGAAATATTTTAAAATGTTAATTTTTCATAATATTAAATATTATATTGTGCAACTTCTGTCTTCTCATTTTTGATGGAAGATAGTAATTCTGAAGTAAAATATCCTTACCTGCTGTAGAATGTGTGACATGAAATAAATTAGTACATAATGGTAAACTACCTACACCTAAACAAGTTGTGCCTGTTGTGTTTTTGACAGCAACACCCTTATGCATCCAGAATAAATATTTTCTTCAAGTTTTTTTGATTTATCTAGGAGGAAAAGCTGGTTTTAGGGGGCACTTTAGCTTAAAGAAATACTGGGGCTTGCATTAATCTGGGAAAAGGAGGAACATGTTAAAACATTAAAAAAATGTGGTTTTCCTTATCAGATTATATTTAACTATCAGAGTTTCTTCTGAGAAAAGGTATGGCTAAAACATAGATAATGGAATACTGTATTTCAGAAGCATGGAAAATTACCAGCATTTTTATTTTCATTCTAAAAATTAATTCCCATATGAAAGTTAATTTTTAATTAGATGCATGGGTGACAACTCATTTACTGATGCTATAAAATTACTTCCCAGCTATAATAATGTTAGTAGATAAGGTGAATTATTACTTAGTTCAGATATGCTAAATTGGAAGTAAGGGAAGACACCGATTCGGACACATGCACAGTTAAGTGCATCTCAAGTAGAAGAGCTGCAATTTATCCACATGATCAAATACAAAAAGTAAAAGCTTTTTCAGGACTATTAATAGCTGGATAAGGAATCTAGTTCTAAAAATTCTGAAAGAAGCATGCAGTAAGGAATCTGTTACAGTAATTATAGTGGCATCAGTTAAATCATTACTGCATTGAATAATAGCTATACAGAGTATATTGTACCAGAGCAAAGTCTGTGCTTACAGCTATCAACTGTTTTTTATAATGAGCTTTCTCAATGGCAACATGGGAATTTCAAAGCTTGCTCCCACTTTCTCTTTGGTTTAACTTTCTGCAAGGAGATCGTTAGTTGCACTTTCAGATCAAAAAGTGAAATGCCCTGGAGGACTGGATGCCAGAGGAGATTTATGGCAGGTTGACCAGGGTCTCCAGGGAGCTTTGGAAGATTTTTTTCATATTTTATTATTAGATACATTTCCACTGCCAGTAGGATTCTTTGTGATGCTGATGAATTGCTTCAGTGTGACAGGACTAGTAAGCCTGTACCATGTTCATACGATCCACAGGGAAGAAGTTATAGAGCTTTTAGGAAGCCAATACAAAAGTGCTTGGTAACTGAACACAGTCAAGGACTTCCCATGCTCAGGACAAGTTGGTATTAGGAATTCTTGGGTAGTGCACATAAAGAAATTTAACTCTATAATTCAAATGGGCAATGAATAGTTTACTGAGATACATTCTCTGGGGTTAAACCTGGTAGTCATGCTACGCCAGTGCACTTTTAATCTCCCAAGGTAAATTAGCACTTTGCCTTTTGCTCTGTATTCCTATTATTAGGACTTTTTTCTTTTTCTTTTCCAAAGAGCAGTTGCAGTGGTGTTAAGCCTCTGATGGTATTCCAAGATTTTGAGCACTTATTTGCTACATCTCCAGAAATATGCAATATTTGAGGCACTTCTACAGAGATTTGTGACAGAGCACATTTGCTTATATAGGCATCAAGAAACACTTGGTGCAGAACTTGACACAATAAAAGTACAGATCTGTATGTGTTCTCTTGCTCCAGGAATACTTGAGTATTGCTTGATATCCAGTTGTCAATGGTTTCAACATGTCTGTGGTTTGCTCTCTTCCCTACTTCTCTAGCTTGCAGTTTCCCTAATCTCTTTAGTTACAGCAGGCAGCAATAGTCCCTTTCTCGCACAGCAACCACCAGTTTTTTGGCTGACTCCCTGATCAGCTCCAACAGTGTTTGGAGACTAGCTATGCTACGGGCAGGGCACTCCTTACAAAGCATCCTGCTCCCTCAGCATGGTTGCTGCAGCTGGAGGAGGTCTTAGAGCTGCTCTGTTTCCTGATGTTCCTAAACTCTCTTCCCGCAGCAAGGCACGTCTCGGCATGGAAAGGTGAGGGGACCAGGGCTGCAGGGAACACCCCGGAGCAGAACTTCACAGTGAGAATGTGCCAGCATGAGGACCAGAATGCACTTCAGATAAAACACCATTTAGCAGCCTTTCTGTCTGCTTCTTCCCCTTGCTTCCTCAATTTTTTATTTAAAATTGTTTGGTTTGAAGATTAACAACCCTCCCTCATTTTTGCTTACCAGACAAGCTTTCCTAACTGGTGTCAGAAAAGGTAAAAAAAGACGAAAAGGGAGAAAATTTCTGCACCCAGTTGAGGTGCGTAACATGAGATAGGTAATTACAAAGAGTCTCTATCTGTTGCCTGAGATTGCTGCTGCTTCTCCATTCAGGAGAACTTGTATTGTACTACTTATCCTCACAGGAGTTTCTCCTAATTTTGCCACCTGATCAATGGTTTTCAATGTAGGTTACTTCGCAGAGCTTCCATCTACCATGGAAATTCCTGTTCTGGGAAAAGGAAGGAACTATGTGCTATCACAGAGAGGTTATAGGGATAAATACCAATCCAAAGCTCAAAATTTCCACCCTTCTCTTGAAAATAACTGTAGTGTAACTAATGTTATGAGAAGAGGAGGAAAGAGCAGGGTGTCAGCAATTAAAAAGAAAAGACTTCTCTAAAGCAATGTTTCAGGAAAGTCAGGGAATAGCAATTAAGAAATTTTCATCCTCTGTTCTTTCAAATAGAAAATGAAGTTCCGCCAAAATTAAGTTTCAGGCAAACAATTGAGACCATTCTTTGTGTTTCCATGTTTTCCCTTGCCATAAAAATGGTCAAGAATATCTCCATTGATGTCTCAGTTTAAGGTTGTGTCATTTGCACTGAAACATCTTGATTTGGCAAAGCAAAAATTCATCTGATCTATCTGACAATCATCTGCTTCTGAGTGATCATGAGATTTCATAGGAGATGGGGACTGTTCACCTCATGTCTGCTGAAGGTGCAGCTCTTTGGCTGTATGGCATCTGCTGTGAAAGACCAAAGCTCTGCTCTGCTGCCCATCTGACCCAAACACAGTATTCTGTGGACATCCAGAGCTCACTGATGGAGAACAGACTGAATGCATCCTGAGCAATGATGGAGAAGAATATTCTTACAACTGGAAAGACAAGCGGCTTAAATAATTGACTACTCTTCCCACTACCATACGGTAGCAACCAGCATACAAAAAGCTTCACTAGCCACTAAAAAGTCCCAGAGGTATATCTATTCTAGCAACTCAACACAGATTTTTTGATAAAATGTGTGGGACAGACATTTTCGTTCCCTGCAGTCATGCGGTCTCGTGTTCCCTGTCTTTCCATCTAGCCCTTCTTCTCCTCCTGCACATATCAGTCAGGCACAATTACGCAAACCAAACTGATAGTTCACGTCAAAGAGCAACCAGCACATAAATCCTCAGCACAGTTCTCTGGAGACACAAAAAACCCATGAAAATACAACTCCTCAGAGTTACCAATTTCTAAGAAGCAGCAATCTTGATTATTTCAAAATTTACAGAAAAAATATTTAAGCACTTTTAAATGTAACTTTTCTTTAAACTTGAGACTGTGTCATTGTTCAAACATGATTTTTTCCATGTATGAACACACATATTTGTGTGGACATATGTATATACACACATACACAAGACACTCTCCCTCCAGAAATGCTTTGGGTTGAGCCAAGTCAGTTTTGAAGATGCATCAAAGCAACAACATGGGTTGAAGCAGAGTTAGCAAATCCAGGATTTCAGAGTCTCAGGGTTGATAAATGCAGCATGATGAACAAATTAATTTTTTATTATTCCTAAAACCTGAAAATGAATGCATCAACAAATGAAACTGCAACAGAGAGATATAATTTGTTGTCTCAGTTCACAGTTAGATTAATGGAAGAGTCATGCAAAGAGTGACAGGACTAAACAGTTTCAAATTACTTCATTAACATTAGAGGCAGACCCAAAAAGTGTGCATCTAGCAGTTTTAATAGCTGCAGTTAAGATTACAGAAAACAAAAAAACAAAATAAAAGTGTTTTCATTAAAATACAGATGTGTATTTATGATGCGGAAAGTAGCTCAAGGGATTTGATACTTAAAACTTGAAAGGGATTTGATACTTTGTAACCACCATCAGGAGTCCTGATTTTTGTGCTTTGTTTTCTTGGTGTTTGTTGGTTTATTAAAAAAAATTATTTTTAGGAGAAAGACAAGGGGCTAGACTCTAATTTCTCATTGCAGTACCTCTCTCTCCAGCCTCAAAAGTTGTCATTTCGCTTTCAAAGCCTTCAAAATTCTCTTGCAGTTAGCATTTCCCAAACTGTAACCAGCCTGTCTTTCTTCTTATACCATTTTCTATTACATCAAACACCACCTACTTATCTTCATATATAAGTCCCTCAAAGCCTGTCCTTCATTTAGCTACATCTCATTATAAACAAATCAACTCACATGACTCAGCAGAGTTTGAACATAAAGTTCTTGGCTAATTCTACTTACTTTCCATTATCATAGAATCATAGAATGGTTAGAGTTGGAAGAGACCTTAAAGATCATTGAGTTCCAACCCCCCTGCCATGGGCAGGGACACTTCCTATTAGACCAGGTTGCTTGTAATCTAATCTTTACTCATGACAGTTTTTCTGTAAAAATCTATAGTCATTTCATTCTTCTTTTTCAAATCCACGAGACTCTATCCATAAGTTGTATTTTGCTAAAAACTTAAGACTCTTTTCTTCATAAACACAGACCTTCGTACTGAAAGTATATTGGATTTTGATTCATTACTAGTGATATTGTCAACTGTGATCTGTGCTTTGCTGCTCTTGTCTCTGGCAAAATCTCTTTCTTATCTATACTTTCTCATTCAGTATCGATTGGTCATCTCCTTCCTTCAGCTGTGTTACAGTACCAATATCTACATCATCTGTGGTTTAGGAGAACACACATCATAATACTTTTCCCATTTCAACCTAGAGAATTGAGTTTAGAATATTCCTATTAAATTAAATTAAATTTCTTCTTATTCCACAAAAAGTATCGTAGCACTGAGCACCTCTGAAAGTTCACTTATTACCCTTTTTTCAGTAAAGAAGTTACAGCTAATATTTGTAAAGGATTGTAAACAGAATTCAAGTTTACATTTCTCAAATTTTTTGCTTCTATCAGTGTATTTATTAGAAGGAAACCATAAACTTCACTGTCCCGCATAGCACATGACATTTTAGCTCTTTTCTTTCATTGAATAAAAAAAAAAAAAGGCAGCTGGTTCAGCTGCTTGCGCCTACATAAGGTACTGCTTGGTGCAATGCAAAAGGTGCTTTCAGGTACTTTCTTAGCTGGCAGAAATTATTTCATGATACAGTTATTATTTACTAAAAAAAAGGCTAAAACGTTTTGCAGGAGGACAGAATCCAAGAAGTACCAGATGTCACCTGGAGCCACTGCTGTTCAGGTCTGGACATCCATAAACTGCCAATGAATTTCAGTCGTGAAGCTACCCATTAACAGTCCAAACCAATGAATTAGATCAAGGGAGGCACTACAACTAGAAAAGGACTAACCATTTCTTCTGCTTTCCATGCTAGTTAATTTAAGTATAGTTAATCCATGAAGGAAGTGTGATTAATGAGGGAGTGTGTTGTTCACAGGAAGTAGCTGTACTACCTTTCATTACAACTACCAATTAAGTTCCTTTTTAAAGTGTACTTTACTGCTAAGACTCCACACATGCGCCACATGTATCATTATTCATTTGCAAGAGAGAAACATTTCTTAGCATTGCAACTCCAATTAGAAGAAGTTACTGAGTAAACAGCAAGCCTTACTGCTTATCAAACATCCATATATGCCTTTCTGCATATACAGCTTTGCAAAATCATTCACAGAGTTCAAACTGATTGGGAAGGTGATCAACCCAAAGTCCAAATATCTGGTTGAAAAGATGTCATTGCTTGTCTTAGAATAAGTGTTGTCAGTCATTCTATAAAAATGCATACCTCCTGTCTTTTTCACTTTCTCCTCCTTTCCTTCTTAATCTCATAATGGAGTGAGAAGAAAAATATTCTGATTATGAGGAACTAAAGCAAAAACATTATAGCATTGTTCAGTTTACAGAAGACCAGTTCTGTTGACTTTAGGCCACTCCGTTAGATCTGTTTCTTGTCCTAGGCTTTTCCTAAGGGAAAACAGATGAACTCCTGAGAGAAGTTTGGTACAGCTGGTAGCTATGTCAAGAAGAGTTCAGGCTTCAGGAAAAGCCAGCTTGTTGGCTGCCAAATCTAATTATTACTGCCTTATTGAATGTGCATATGTCTGGAACAATGAATACAAGCATTTTTATTAATACATTTAAAAAATTGAAATGACAGATAGATTATTGAATATCTTTTGTTATGTATTTCAACTTTTTGATGTGTATTCTTTTATATTAATGGTTATAATGCATTATAATTTGAACAAAAAATATTAACTGTTGCTAGCATTATAACACTAATCCAAAATGCTTAATATAGATGTATAAACAGCCTAGCATATGTTAAAACACATCAAAACTTGCTGATTCTCCCGAGTCTTACTCTGAAAACAGCTAGTGGAGGGGCTTTTTCAAAAAATAAAAATACCTGAAAAAGCCAACCAAGGCTTTTTAAAGGTTTTGAGTGCTTTGTTATACTTTCAGAGTATATTTTGCATCTCTGAAAGAACTACAAATTGAATTACTAAGAACTGTGTCTACATAGTATGCACATATTATTATAATATGCTTTTTAGAAATATAATGTTCACATTAAAAATCATATTATATTATAAATTGAATACTGGATTCTTTCTCATTAGAATTCTAGCTGTAATTTTTGTAGCTATTTTTGAGATCACAACAAATGACAAGTCACTTCTTGGGTTTTTTTGTTGATTTGGTGGTTTTGGTTTTTGGTTTTCTTTTTTTCCCACACATTCACAATCTCTTCGAACTAGCCCTACAATTAAGGCTTCATTACGATAGCCCATTTTAGCAGAAGTTTTAGGTTTTTTTATTTGCAAGAATATCACTGAAATAGCAAAATCCCAAACATAATATACACATATGTGTATTTATATATGTGAATTTTTCATAGAACCTTGATGAAAAGTGAATCTAAAACAATATGCATTTTAACTTCATCAAAGTTGAATTCTTACACAAGCTTAGTTCTAATGGTGACCTCATACAATGTTATGCTTCTTCATTCACCTATCTGACTGGCACACTTTTCACTTGATGTTATTCTTCATCGACAATGTTGTAGATTTCTGTCTTGAGACCGTGGAAAACATTTGTTTGGATATCTCCTAAGGTGATCGCCTGACAGAACACAGGGCATGTTCTCTATGGGACGATATTGATACAGAGGTAGAAATGAGTTTGCAAGCTTTTCCACTTGAATTCTTGTTTTGAATAGATATAACTAGGCTGGATTTAGAGCAGCAAGAAACTCCTGGGTTTGGTAATGAAAATAAAGGTATAGATTTAATCCACCAAAAGGTTAAAGCTTTGAGTCCACACATATGATTTATATTTTGGCCCTAGTCACTGTCTGTTTCCAGCAGGCACGTAATGTAACTCTGTCTAGAAAGGAAATTTTAAGACATATCATTCTACTCTAGTGCTTGTACCCTTTCCAATGATGGTTCACGAATAGGCTTAAAAATCATGGGTTACCCCTCTTGTTGAAGATTTACTATGATCATTATCCATAGCTACTTCTGTGATAGTGAGGATGTTTTCTGCTTTGTAAACTGTTCCTTTTGCTTTGTTTCAGTGGTACTGCAAGGCCATAGAAAAGTAAAGGCTCTGAGGATGTCTGAACTATTTTGTTGGAAATGAGGAACAGTAACAGCCCAGAAAGTAAAATTCTTTATATGAAGTTTAAACAGACATCACTGTTGCATTGCCTTTCAGCTACCAGAGAAGAAACAGAAAGATTCCCAATTATACTGAGCCATTTTTTTTCAGGGAAGAAAACCGGAGAAGCAACATAAGAATTAGGTGAGGTGAAATTAAAGTAATTTTTCTGTGACAAAGGTCTTCATTTAGAGAAATCAAACAAAAATTAAGAACACAATTAATTCTTAGTTATGCTGTGCCACGTGAGCTACCTCCTTTAAAAAAAATAAAATTTCTTGTAGGAATAATCTGGATTGCTTTGTGTTATTGCTAGACAAGAACTCATTTAAAAACATTGCAGATCAACACACATACAAAAGAAAGCCACAGCTGTAGCCCTGGAAGTTCAACCCAGGAAACTTATTAGCTATGGCAGAAACTGGACCATACCTTTCTCAAACGGTTTGGTTGGTCTCTTCTTATTATTTCTAAACATGGAAGGCCACCATTGCTTTGGGAAAAAAATGCAGAAATGGAAAAAAAAAAAATCTTAACTACATTTTACAAAGCCCCTTACATAGTTCTTAGGTTCTCAGGTGTCATGAAATTAGAAGCTGAGGATTACTACCCTATTGCTGCCCTGAAAGAACTGAAAAACTACAGTTCTATATTTCTATCCATGCACCTTTTCAGGCCTCCCAAATTTACAATTACACTATATTACCATCCTGAAAGACCCCAGGAAATGCAGAGAGAACAAGAAACCTCACATCTTGCCAAAGGGAGAAATAATACCATGAAACATATTTGGCTTTCATAACATATGCTTACATTCAATCCTGGGGAAGGAGGAGGGGGGGGCGGGACAAAAAGAAAGGATAAAATCTACTCCCTAACAACAACAATACCAAACAAAACCACTTGTCAAGTCTGTGTTTATATTCACCCTACACCAGTACCTGTTTCCTAGCCCACAGACTCTGTTTCCAGGCAACTCGTGTATGCTTACCTCTTTCACATTACTCATACTCTGCAAACTTTCCAGTGCATTAACCTGCAATCTTCCATCTTTCTGTAAAAACTGCCTCACTTACAGTCTTTGCATGCTTGCAACAATCCTGTACGCTTCCTCTGGCATATGTTTGACAAAGAATAATCCTTTTAGGACTTTAGCTAGGTTGTCTTGCTCATACTTCTAAGAATTCTGTTTTCACCTGCTACATCCAAGAACACTTCCCTGCTACAGAGCTACCAGTCACAAGGCTATCTTAATTATGTTAATCACTCTCTCCCAGCTAATACAATTAACTATAATTAGCCGATCTCTTTCCTCCTATACTTTGGTCCCCCAGGGGGATTAGGAGTTATTAAACTAGATGAATACCCAATCCCTCTTGCATGATTGTCTCCCAGGAAGAGCCCCAGGGCAGAAAGGCAGGAGACGCACTGCCCGTGCTCTTGCCTGACCCAGCCTGAATGAGCAGCAGAAGTCCCTTGAAGAAGAATTGACTGGAAGCATGTGTTCCTTTATAATGATCTTACATGGAGGACTGAATTCATGGCACAAGAGTCTGCTTAATCATTAGAAAGTATTTTAAGTCTGCTGTGGGTTTTCCTGGAGTACTAAAATGGTGTTTCTTGTTAACACTGCTGCAGAGGCACGTACTATAGTTACTGCTGCACAATTTTTTCTCTTCCTTTTCATACTGGAGATTAAACTCCCCTTGCATGTATGGGGTTGATTGTCTTCTGCCTGGCATGCAGTGTAGTCATGTACAGCTAGATGAATCACAAAACTACAGCCATATAAAGTAAATGAGTTGCAAAGGAATCATGTCCTTCCTTGCACTATCATTCTGTTGCCGTTCTGCATTGTAGCCACTAGTGACCACGTTACTAAAGCAATCTTCAAAGATCTCATATGACATTTCTCTACAAATACCATCATCACCTGTTGCACAGGCATATTTCTCATCAGCTAGAGGTTCCAAGTGTTTTGGACAGGCTTTTTAATGCAGAAGGCATGTGTAAGTTCTACAGAGGATGCAAATGTATTTAAAAAAAGATATTGAAAAGGTAATTTGGCTGCTCTGGATCACCCAGAAATACATGATGCAGGAACACAATAATGGTTTTTGAAAGCCTGGTATAATGGAATAAAGAAAACAGGTGAGCATTTCTCAAAAGCATGCTTATCACCACCAAACAGATACCTGCAACTTACTGACAAATAGAAGAAAATCAGTGAAAGTACTATTAAAAAGGGAAACGTAAAACAGTAAATGTAAAAAAATACACATCAGGAGGAATCCTCAATTAACAGGGATAATGGTAGATGACAAAATAGCCTCTTCCAGTTTAAGGTCCTCAGGCTGTTGCTGATACTGTTCCTCATTTCCTGCCACTTTTAGACTCAGTGCAAATGCTTTTAGACTCAGTGCATCTGCAAGTGATCAGAGTATGTATAGTGATACAGTGCCAGATTTGAAAGTGTACATCTGCTTACCTCATATTCTGAGTCATATTCTTTGCATACTTTACCATTCCAATAATTTTTACTGTTGTGACTGTAAGTTCAGGTTGCTGACAGTGAAAGTTGTGAATGGCCACGCTCCAGGGACAGAGATCCTACTCTTACAGCTCAGCCTCGGGGAGGATTTTCAATTGAAATCACAAATTGATTTGAAAACCTACTGCCATAATTCATTTGTGTATTTAATGACAATAAAGCAGACACCTGTGACCCCTATGAATGTGACTGCAAGGAGATGTGACACTTTCAGGTCCATAGTTTACATATTCCAAGGAATATGTATTGCAAAGTTAAATGTTTCTTCTCATGGAGAGCTTTACAGTATTGGGGGGGAGGGGGAGGGGAAGGTATGTAGAATGACAACACAGCAAGAGACAGAAAAGATCAGCAGATCATGCAGTGGTAGGGGTGAGTCAAGCAGAGTTATACCTTTGAGATTGCCTAGAAATTAATTCAGAGCCTAAAACATTTGCTGAATATATATCTGCCTGTGTATGTCTATACCTCTGTGTTGTGCTCAAGATCTTGTTTTTTCACAACAAGGAAACACACTTCACATGTAAAGCCAAGAATTTATTGTTGATATAATTGATACTTTAACAGTCAAATCCAAGAATCATTAATAGTCCAGATTTATTTATTACAGAAAAAAAAAGAGTCCTTCTGTACAGGAAAAGTCTCAATAATACAGTTAAAATTTTTATACACACACTTATTTTCTACCCTTTTTCTGGTGTAATGCTCACTCTTCCACTGCTTTTCTGGATCCTAATGTTGGTGGTTTCACTCTAGTGGTGGTAGTAAGGTGTTATAGGGAGTTTTTGGCAGGAGTCCTGGACCTGGAGTCCTTTGCTAGTAGGAATTTGATGTTCATCTTGGTAGTTTCTTCATCCTCACACTAGAGATACACCTGAGGTCATATTTAAGTGTTAGCTAACAAGCTTTTACATCTTACTCTTTCTTCATTTGTCTATGTCTCCACATTACATTCAGATTCATTATGTGATGCATTTTACATATGTTGGATATTTCTTTTTTACTCTCTTATTTATCCTGAAAACTGTTTTCGTCCTGCTTCATGTCTGCATTTCTTTAACTGACTATTGGTTAGTTTATGGCTGTGGGGCCACTTCTCCTATCACCCCATGACTGTACCCTTCTATGCCACATCTTGTGTCTCCACTTCTTAAGCCTCTGCAATTGTACCTGGCCTTTATTTCTCTGAACTATAGCTTTACACTATACATATAAAACCATGGTGCCGTAAGCAGAAGTAAAACAAATTAGTCATAGCCACTTAGTCAGAAGGAGACAAAGGTGCAGGCAGATAAATAAAGGTTTGCATATCACAGAGCTAAAGAGTTACAGTGTGTGAGATGTTCATTGTTGCCTTTATACTCTGTGTATAGATATATGTAAGCATTTGTGTATATACATATATATACACACACACATATATGTATACTAACACTGGTTTCTACATTATGTTTTCGCAAATTTGCAAGTGGATGCTTTTGGAAGATGGAGACACAAACTTTTACATTTTTTACATGGCATCAGTGTGACAAGCATATTCCAAAAAATAATTATTTCCACGTTTCTATGGGAAATCACCCCTTGTTTCCAATTCTTGACAAGTAAGTTATAATTCCTAGGGTTTCATTGCATATTGGTTGAATTCTTGCAAGCAAACCTAATGGAATCCACATTCACATTAATGGATTCTAGCTCATAACACATGATAGACCACTTCTGGATTTGGCTGAAAGTATTTTTATCTAATATGTAAATTTAATTTGTCCTGAAGAGCAAAGTACATTAATCTTACCTTACTGGGAAAACATACATACATAGATGAACTTTAGAAATAAATGTTTAATTCACATCTTACCTTTTTAATATCTGCCTAAGAAATGAATCTATTGTAAGAGACAGTGTAGTTTCACTATGACTTACTGTTTTTCTTGCTAGCCAAAAATACTATGACACATTGAAAACAGAATTTGGCATTGAAGCACAGCCTTGTTATATAGCAGGGTATGCTGGAAGTGTTGGAACCTTTGAATGTCCCCATGATTAGTGACACAGAAAACAACAGTAGCAAGATGAGTCATAAATGGGACAACTGTGAGCAGGTGGAAGTTACTCAGAGATTAGGAGTACTGGGGACATAGCAGAAAGAAAGAAATACTAGAGTGAAGGAAAGGTGGAAAGAATTCAGTTTAAAGAAGTAAATCTGGAAGCAGGAGGAGTCAAGAATAACAGAACTCTAAAAGGTAGCCTGGGAGAAATTACTTACAATAGAACAAGAGGAGCATGTGGATGAAGGACCTCTCCTCCAATACAAGGCTACAGACATATATCTTTTGCTTTTCTATTTGTGCCGTCCAAGGAAGTAACTTTGTTCTCAGGTTTGTCTGCAGGGATATGAACACTCCTAAGACTTATTTCAGATGAAAGAAGCCAGTTTAGCAAAAAGTACTCTTTAAAATGTGTAAAACTAATCTGGCCTCTTTAGACTGAAATACATTCATAAAGCATTTATAGAAGTAGTGAAGGCAGCTGATTGAAGGAGGTAGTAGCAACCAGCATGCAACAGAAGCCTCATAGCCAGTGCCAGGGGAGGATGTATTTGTCAATCAGTGTCTTACAGAAAGTTGTCCTGGTACCAAGGACAAAGGAGACTTCTACTATACAGTACTGTTTTCTGGTTGGCTAACTACATACCCATCACTGGAGAACCAGAACTATATAAAAATCAGTGTTGAACAGAGGTAAATAATAGAAAGGAAGAAGAAAAAAACAACAGTGAAATCCCAACCAATAAAAAATAAAAAGAAACCCAGAAAGAGACAAAGTGTATCAGCTATTCTGCTCTGTATGGAAATTAGACCACTACTAGGAAGTCTGGAAAATCCTACTCTATATAGAGGCATGTACATACCTTTACCAGTGGAAATTAATCATTCTATTAACAACGAAAACAGGGGAGGCTGCAATGGATTGTAGTGTGGATTCCCTGACACAGAGAAAATCTTAAGTATAGTCTGCAACTTTTCCATCCATACAAGTGCTCACAGGACTCTACCTCTTTTGTCAATTTTATTTGAAATGGGAGAGCTAAGGGGAAAAATTCACTAAAGAACACATCATTGTAATTCTATGTAAATGTTTGTATTCACTGGAAAAATTAGACTGTGATAGCAGTATGAATGCTTATGGGTGTTAAGCAGGAGTATGGTAAATATATGTATAGATATAGTGATATACAGGTGTATATAAATATTAAAAATACCCATATATAAATATGCATATGTACAACATTGCACAGTTTATATATTTAATTTTAATATCATAGAGTTTTATTCAGTACCTTCAGGCTCAAAAATCAATGCTTACAAAGTACTCTAAATCTTCAATTGCTACAGCAGCGCTGGGTATTATGGATAAATGTTTTGTATAAAGAAACATTATAAAAAAATTATTTAACATATTTTATTCTGTTTTATTAGATAAGAAATTAATAAAAGTCGTTGATGGAACCTAAATGAATTAATATTCATTCTTATTCTTTCCCTCTTCATTGGGATTCTTGTGATATAACTTTCTCCTTAGCTCTGTTTGTGCTATGTGGTCTGTAAATAAGATTTATTAGAATCCATAACTTGCAACATTTCTTAATGTTCATCAATGTGATGATTGAGTATTTGTACATAGAGCAAGTCTTCAACTGTAATCCTAGCTGAGGGAAGCAGATAACCTGTTAAAGAACCTCCTATACTGAGGTCCTTGGTAGAGGTTTGTTTAAACGTTGGGAAACGTTTAAACAAACTGGACAGACATAAGTCCATAGCCATGATGGGATGGTCTAACAAGTACTGAGGGAGCTTGCCAAAGTCATTGCAAAGCTACTCTGGATTATTGTTGTTTTCAGAAATCTGCAGTGTCTTTGTTTTATTCTTGTTTTCAAAACTCTGGAATTCACATGGCAGGTCTAAACACTGTGAATAACTATAAATTAGCTAAGCTTTAGAACAAAAGTCATCATATAGAAATCTCATTCTCCCAGTAAGAAGAAAAGGGATAGTAAAGGAAAAAGTCCAACTCACACGTAAAGTATCCTGAACGTCACTTGTTAAACTAATATGTATCATCCATGCAAATATAGATGCATATTCCTTGTTGCAAAATAAATACCATATTGATTTTTTCAGTTTTACTGTAGTACAGAGGCATATCTTTATACACCTTTCATGCAAAATTGGGACTTAATCTTCTCCTATCAATATCTGAATTAGTTTAGGTGTCCTGTGCTTTGTTTTTTAATGACACAGTTGTTATAATTTTATTTCATTGTATTATACCAGTTTTGCATTTCTTTTCAGATTAAAAAAAATAAATATCAGTGTAGTGATCTCAACTTACAGAACTAGATTTTTTTTTTTAGCTTGTGGTGGTCTAAGAAATTCTCTTCTCCTACTCATTATTAGGGCAGTTGGCAAAAGCTGCATGCAGCATGTTTTGAAGTAGCTTCCAGGTAGAAGCATTTGCAGCTGGACATGGGACAGAGACTGCTTACCCCTTAAAATTATCTCTCCATTTGTTATGAGTTGTGGTTCCAGTTTTGGCTTGAGCAGGGAATGATATTTCTTTGCTTTACCTAGCTACAGTCAACTTTATCCTATCCACTAATAATCTTATCCTTCTTTCTATTTTATTGTGGCAAATGACTACAAAGAAACAAATTAAATTTATATGCAACATATATAAATTACCTATAGTCATTACTTTATTACATACTTATATAATTAATAATAATTGCAATCAGTAATTTAAAATCCTAAATTCTGTATGACAATTTCCTTACATTGTGAAATCATAATAATAATAATAATAATAATAATTTCTTCAGCATTTCTGTTTTCAAATTCATCAGCATGCTTGAAGTTCAGTATATAATTTGCTGAATCATAGCTTTTGAACATGCTCTGGTCTGTCTTGTCATTTTTCTCTTTTTCATTCACACCCATAAGTATGATCTCATCAAAGAAATATGAATAGAACAGTCCTTCTGTATGCGAAAGAAAACTTGCAAATAGTTAAACTCAATAAAAACAGCAAAGTTACTTCATGCTGAAATGTCAGCCATGCTATCATATTACATAGAGCTGCCTAGTTGCTGCTACCTAATAATGCACTGTTTTATCTAATTTGGGGATTTTTTTCTTTCAAATGTCAAAAATTTGTTGTTGTTATTACAAAAAGTCATTTAAAAAAAAAAAAGAAAAAGATGGTGATGGCCTTGGTAGGAGAGACAGACAGGATATTTCTATATTACTTATAGTGGTCTGGAATACTGGTGCAGCACATGTGTTCTGGAAATTAGATATAGGACTCTATTTAAGGATAATTGAAGTATCAGCTACTGTTAATACTTTAATTATTGTCTTGATGAGAAAACATAGCAATGTGGGTTAATTTGCAGAAGTAAGGTCATCTGCAGATTAGAAGCTGACTCCGGCCAAGAGATTATGACTGTGAATATATTTAATTGAATTCCATGTATTAGTGAACTGCTTTGCATACATATTTGTATATTTGGTTTATTGATTCAGTAATACAGTACTGGAAAAGCAAAAATTCTCTGGGGCTGGCTGTCTGAACTCTTTTCATATGTATTTAAGAATAAATGAACAGAATCAAATCAGGTCTCAGAATATGTACAGAACAACTGTGCAGATAGTCTTCATCAGGCTCTTTAATTACAAGTACTAGAGGTTGGAGGAAGAGCTTTATGGCTTAGTACAACACAAGTGGCTTTGCCCCAACACTGGTTTTGATAGTGACAAAAGACATTTTTATTGCTATACTGTCACAGATTCAGGCAAGTCAGCAGGCACTTAGTACACTAATTAGAACTCACCATCAAGGGAATGGAAAGATCATGACTGGAAGACTGTCATCCCCTAGGCTAATTCCATTATTGACTTTTCTTATACAGGTGTGTCCTCTGCACCTTTGCTTCAAAAAAATTTTGGTAAGGCTGCAGAAACCAACAAAGCCTCTAGAGAGCCATGCTAGGTGAACAGGTGATGGAGTGTTGCACCACAATGGCTTCTCAGAAGTGCCTGAAATTCAGACCTTCAAAATAAATACTTCCAAATACTTCAAATTTTAAAGTAGCAATGCTTATTCTGAAAATTGACATTAAAGAGTATGTCCTATTTTCAAGCAACTCTACTGATCAACACGTCAAAATCTGTATATGGCAAAATTTTCCTTGATCTTGGATATTTTAAAAAACTTCAAAATAATGAATGTCTGACTTGTATGTGCTCTGATATTTGACTAAAATATACTACTCTATTTTAAAGCTCTCTCAGAAGAGATACTGTATAAATTAATTCCATAGAATTTCCTAGAAGTTAGACACTTTAAGTCTGTTAGAAAAAGGTGGAGAAATGAGTGACCTTTGCTGAAGATTACCAGATTCAAACTCTCTCTATCTTGAAGCTGTTTATTTATTTGTTTCTACCACACCTTTAAAAGGGAACAAAGAACATCTCTCACATTTACTTTAAAATTTTCCCTAGGAATTGCTGCTTGTCAACTCGATGAGCATTCTGTTATGAAAAGAGAGAGACTGTACTCATTAAACTAGTGCTTTAAACTGCCTAATTCTTTTCTTACTTTTTATTATACTGGGGTTTGGAAAAGCAAATTATGTGCTATTATGATGAGGTTTTGATCTATACTTGTACAGCAAGTGTCTACACTTAAATAACTTAGGTCAAAAGGGAACAATAATCTTAATGACCTTCATTCTGAAAAACCTTCCTGAAAGGACTGGGTGTGGAATATGTTATTAGACCATTGAAATGATTGATATTTTCTAAATATTGTCAAGGTAGAAAATTAAAAGAATAAGAGTTACGGGGCATTCCTTAAATACTATTTCTCATCTCTAAATAATAGCTTTCAGGATTTTATAAATGGATATATCCATTGACCCGCATACCTGAGAAACTTTAATCTTGGGGAGAGTGATTGGTGGAGGTGAAGAAAGAGGAATCTTAAAGAACTGCTGTGACAGAACGGTAAATGGGATTGTAGATGGAAGAGAAACAGTGCATGCAATACTGTGGAAATATTGCAGTTGCTAACAATAATCCAGTTTCACTCAGTGATTTCTAGAATTATCAAATCAGTGCTCCAGCTCACAGAGTTTGGAGAATTTTCCTAAGAGAATATTTTAAAAAAGGACTTGGCAACTAACTTACAACTTAGAACTAAGCTGGTTATCTAAACATAAAAAATTCAGTTAAAATTACAGTGAGGGTCCAGAACACAGGTGTTTTTCAACTTTAGCCTCTGAGAATTCAGCATTTACATAACACACCTAACATTCTCCCACTGACAGTGTTGGCCATCTCACAAGATTGAGTTGTTATTTTCTGTCGGTGACAGTGGTGACAGCACTCATCTAGGAGTATGCATGCTGATTTACTTTCTGCCATACCCTGGCCTTCATCCATAACAGTGGAGTGGGGGTGGACTTCAAATCTCTTGCTGAAACCATGTCACTATGATTAATTTATCCAACAAGAAGAAGCCTGCAGAGGGAGCATGAGTGTGTGCTCTGGAAATACCAAGATCTGGAACAATGAGTTTGCATACCTACAGCAATTTTAAATTCCTTTACAATAGATAACTTAGGCATTTCAGAACCTAAATCCTGTGATTGCAACCTGCTCCAAAACCTCTTTTACAAGAGTTGTTGCATCCAAAGGGACATTTTTTAAGTTCGTTGTTGTAAATGTCTTTGTAAGAAATGAAAATTTTAAACAGCGTCAGCTGCCTTCTTTCATCTTCACCACTTTGTGGATCTTCCTATACAGTGAAAAGTTCATACATATCTATGAATCACAAGCAGATAAAAGTTAATCTTGAAAAATCTCCAAAGAAGGTCTTCATCCTCTATGCTCATTAAAGCTATCAGTGTGCTCTTCCCAGAAGTGTGAT
The DNA here is from genome assembly GCA_002844005.1 of Limosa lapponica baueri. NCBI lineage: Eukaryota > Metazoa > Chordata > Aves > Charadriiformes > Scolopacidae > Limosa > Limosa lapponica. Next base: position 145,131 of record KZ506194.1, read on the forward strand.
CCTAGATGCAGCTGGACACTAACAAAGCCTGTGAGCCTTACGGCCTTGGACTGCTAAGTATGAGCAGGGGAGAGAGGAGGTGAAGGTGACAGCAGGGGAGGCACAAGCAGGGCAGGCACACCAACAAGGACTGTTGTCTTGCAGGATCTGAGCGGAATGAGGTCCAGGGATGGTAAGCAGGGCCAGCCAGGAGTCCAGTGATTGCTAAGCAAGTCCATACCGAGGACAAGCTGGAAAGTCACGTCAGCAGATTGAGATTCAGTTCACCAAGAACAAGTAAGGTTGCAAAATAACTCAGGCAAGGAGCAAGGACAACTGGACCATTACAATACAAATATTTATGACTCACCTTCCCTGTACACATTTCATTCTGGAGAGTGATGAAGCAGAAAATAATAGGAGTAATAATAAATAATAAAATTAAATCATTAACTGCTAATTATTAATATACATTAATAATTAATAATTAATAATATGATTAATCAGATAATACTAGAAATAAAATAATAGAGAAGTAATAAAATTCCCCAAACTGGGAATCACATACGGTTTTCAAAGTCACTGTTGCCATAATTAACTTCATTGTAATCTATGAGAGCTGAGCTCAAGTTTACGTTACAGTTTTTATGATACTCACTAGTAGATTTTGGTAGTGATTTTATTTATTCATAATCATGAGTCATCACTTATGCAAACAAGTTTTTAAGCCTGTGATTCCTTTGGGCACTTTCTTGTAATGTCTTGTCTGAGAATTCATAATTTACTATCAATGCCTTAGGGCTGGCATATTTTTATTTCTGTAGCCACACTGTATAGTCTGATGACCTAATTGCATAACCGAGGAGCAAGAATAAAGCTTGAGTAAAGCACAACCAGTAGGCAAAGTCATGCAAAACATGCAATTTTTGTATGATGATCATGACATTCTCCTTTCCAAGTTTATGTAAGAAAAATTGTTCTATGCATAACCCATAGAAAAAACAAATTGTCAAGGATTTCTGAAGAAAATGTGTTCTATATGCATTAATGTTTTCAGTCCCTTTGCTTGGACTTCCTTTTCTTCTCCATGTGAAGACAGGTTTATTCAAATTATCACAAACTGGTGTAATTTTAGCACTAAATACACTTTGCTGTGCACCTGACTTCTACGACCCAAGGTCTTTAGTGCTTTAGTTAGAGTACTTTTGTCCTCTAAAGTGTTGACGTTTCTAATGCTAATTGGTTTTCATGTTTACTTCCCCTGCAGTACTTAAGGATCCATATTGTCCCACTTTAAGTAGTGAGGAAATATTTCAGTGTTAAGCTTTATTACATTTCTATCTCTTTCTTTAGTATTTCCTCTTTACCACCTGCTTGGATTCATATTGTTTGTTCTCTTTGCCTCTTAATTTAAGCTTGCTAATCATCTATTAATGCAGTTTCAATGAAACATCCCTTGCATGAAACCTCATCAACTACCTCATTACCAAATCTTATTGAAATCACTCCACCTATTATCACCTGGCCAGATTTCCATTATGTTTTGTCATTGAGAATGTGGGAAAGGAGAGATTAAGTTACATGAACACAAATAGGAAATAGAAAAAATAATTTAATTTAACTTAATCTTGGTACAATAAACAAATGTTTCACCGCTTTAAAAAATAGACTTCAGCTTAAATTGCACTTAACAAAGGCTTCTGTTTACTTGCCAGTGTAGCTGGATATGACATTCAGCTACTATTAATGCATGCAGCAGCCAAATCAAGTACATGTAATGAAGTATTCAGAAAGACTAAACACCAAAAACAATTTCTGGCTTTAGGAGATGTAAGACGAATAACCTGCAATTTAGTAATAATAACACTTATTAGCATTTTAGATCTTGGGTTAATGATTATTTGATCTTCTCATCTTACACTGAGGCAGGAAATAAGCATCTTATAAAGAAATGGCACAGGTCATGGGGTCAGCATATAAAAGTGTCAGTTTTAGAGAATTCTATAATTCTCCCTGTATAAGACTGTATTTTTTTCCTATGGGTATAGCTAAGTAAGGTCCTTAGAATAGCTGTGAGCTTATTATTTAAAGACAAAATTTGCACTGCAAATGTTAAACAATAGTCAAATGAAAGTTTCCTGGGCTTTGTAATATTTTGAAGAGATGCCAGTGGTGAAGAAGACCAACCTGGCTGAAAAGCGAGCTTTGCTTGAAACTCAGGAAGAAAAAAGAGAATTTATGATCTTTGAAAGAAGGACCAGGCAATTCAGGAGGACTACAAAGATGTTGTGAGGTTATGCAGGGAGAAAATTAGGAGGGCCAAAGCCCAACTAGAACATAATCTGGCTACTGCCATAAAAGAAAATTTAAGATGTTTCTATCAATACATTTAGAACTAAAGGAGGACTAAGAATAATCTCCATCATTGATTGGATGTGGGGGAAAACACAGTGACCAAGGATGAGGAAAAGGCTGAGGTATACTTAATGCCTTCTTTGCCTCAGTCTTTAACAGTAAGACTGGCTGTTCTTTCGGTACCCAGCCCCCTGAGCCGGAAGACAGAGATGAAGAGCAGAATGAAGCCCCCTGAATGCAAGGGAAAATGGTTAATGACCTGCTACACCATGTAGGCACACACAAGTATATGGGGCTGGATGGGGTCCACCCAAGGGTATTGAGGGAGCTGGCGGAAGTGCTCACCAAGCCACTTTCCACACTCTGTCAGCAGACCTGGATAACCGGGGAGGTCCCCATTGACTGGAGGTTAGCAAATGTGACACCAGAGGATCTGGAGAACTACAGGCCTGTCAGTCTGACCCCAGTGCTGGGGAAGGTCAAGGAGGAGATAATTTTGAGTGTCATCATGTGACCTATACAGTACAAACAGGCGATGAGGCCAAGTCAACATGGGTTTATGAAAGGCCGGGCTTGCTTGCCTAACCTGATTTCCTTCTATGGCAAGGTGACCCGATTTGTGGATGGGGGAAAGGTCGTGGATGTTGTCTACTTAGACTGCAGTAAAGCCTTTAGCACCATTTCCTGCATCATCCTCCTAGGGAAATTGACTGTGCATGGCTTAGACAAATGTACTCTTCACTGGGTTAAAAGCTGGCTGGATGGCCAGGCCCAAAGAGTTGTGGTGAATGGAGTTAAATCCAGTTGTCAGATACTCACAAGTGGTGTTCCCCAGGGCACAGTACTGAGACCAGCACTGTTTAACTTCTGTATCAATGATCTGGATGAGGGGATCAAGTGCACTCTCAGTAAGTTTGCATACGACATCAAGTAGGGCAGAAGTGTTGATCTGCTTGAAGATAGGAAAACTCTACAGAAGGGTCTGGACAGGCTGCATCAATGGGCCAAGGCCAGTGGTATGAGGTTCAACAAGGCCAAGTGCCAGGTCCTGAACTTGGGTCATAACAACCCCATGCAGCAACTGTATCGCTTGGGAAAAACTGCCTGGAAAGCTGCCTGGTGGAAAAGGACCTGTGGTTGTTGGTGGAGAGCTGGCTGGATACGTGCACTGTGCCCAGGTGGCCAAGAAGGCCAGTAGCATCCTGGCATGTATTAGAAATAGTGTGGCCAGCAGGACTAGGGAAGTGATCGTCCCATTGTACTCAGCACTGGTGTGGCCACACCTTGAATACTGTGTTCGGTTTTGGGCCCCTCACTACAAGAAAGATATTGAGGTGCTGGATTGTTTTCAAAGAAGGGCAATAAAGTTGGTGAAGGGTCTAGAGCACAATTCTTATGAGGACCGGCTGAGGGAACTGGGGTTGTTTAGCCTGGAGAAAAGGAGGCTGAGGGGAGACCTTATCACTCTCTACAACTACCTGAAAGTAGGCTGTAGTAAGGTGAGTGTTGGTCTCTTCTTCCAAATAACAAGCAATAGGACAAGAGGAAATGACCTCAAGTTGCACCAGTGGAGGTTTAGAAAGGGTTGTCAAGCACTGGCACAGGCTGTCCAGGGAAGTGGTTGAGTTACCATCCCTGGATGTATTTAAAAGATGTGTAGATGTGGTGCTTAGGGACATGGTTTAGTGGTGGACTTGGTAGTGCTAGGTTAATGGTTGATCTTAAAGGTCTTTCCTATCCTAATCAATTCTATGATTCTATGATCCTATGAATTTTCCCCTTCCTCAATGTTATTAATTAGAAAAAATATGATCAAGTATCATACCTTAATGGACATACTCTCCAAGAAATGCATCTGGAATACTAAGCAATAATGAAAGTGATGTGAGTACCACAATTTAGACTTTACAATCTAATCCATACCTTGCAGGAAAGAAGTGCAGCTAACATGAGATTTAATCTCTAAACAATGTATTGCTCATGAAGCTGTTAACCGATTACTGTGGTGAGCGGATCCATTTGTTTGCCTCCTCTGCAGAAGCTGAGCAGGCTTTTACACACTTTGCCAGTGTGTTAATCACACTCCAGAAGCGGGGACACCCAATGGAGCAGAAAGAAAGTTCAGTTTCCATGACAGCAGCAGTTTTGGCCCCTCTTTTTAGTGTACTAATAATTGTAAAATCTCTGTGAGGTTGTGATACCAGAATTGAAAATCACTGCATTCCTTAACATCCTGGTAAAAGAACATTTCTTTTGGTAAAGAACTGGTAAAGAACTATTTCTTTAAATATCTGCTGAGATGAGCAAATTTTCCTTGTATAAGGACCAGTTTAGTTACTATAAGTAGTGAAATGTCTCATATTCCTAAATTTCACAGTGATTGCTTAGATTTTGGGGCCAGAATTAAACTTCAAGTCATTGTAGTCTGATATCATACGTAATTCAGACTGTAGAACTTTTTTATGATTCTTGTATGAAATCCAGGAAAGCCTGTAACCCTACATGTTCAGAATTCATATAAAATATGAATTTCTTCTTTATTTCTGTATAAGATTAATGTATAAACTTTAGTTCTCGTGTGGTCTATATAAATGTCATATATATCCTCAGTTGGATGGGAATCTACATTATCATCTTCCTTCAAGACAAATAATCTTGATTTGCAAACCAGAGTATTTATGTCTTCACTCTAGTTTGTACCGATGGCTGATCATACTCATAGTTAAAAGGTTTTTTCCTTAGTTGAATATGACTTTGAGTCATGCTTTGCTCAACTAGGTCAACAAGTCCTTTAGAAGAGAAAAATTTCGTATCTTGATATTGCTCTATCTCTTCAAGGCCTTAGATCTAAATGAACAGAACTTCAAAAATCTATCTCTACAATAAGTCATTTTTTTGCAGCCCTTTAATTTGTGGTTCTTTTCTTCTTCTTCTCCATCGCTTTCTAAATATGAGTCTTCTAACTGAATTTCTTTATTGCATTTGTGTCCCATCAATGTTTTTAAAAAAAGTAAAAATAACTTTCCCCTCTTTATTATGGTTCTGTTTATATTCCAAAACACCTTAATTCCTTGTCTTCTTGCTGTGTCATATCCACATTGCAGATAAGTATTGTGTCATTGTCTATGAATTAAATCTGAATGAATTTTTTTTAAATTCAGAATTTAAAATAATGTCAAAATTAATGTTTACACTTAAGGAAGCTCCTTAGATACATCCAATTTATTAATTCCTACTAAACACCACTTTTTACTCTCTGCCAGTTAGTCAGTTCTTAATACCTTTTCAAGGGATTGTGAAAATTACGCGCTAATTTCTAAAGTCTATGCAATGTTATAAGTCATGCCTTTGTAACATCTATTACATTTTTTTCTACATACATTACTTTGTCAGTCAAACTTGCAATCTCATCAAGAAATGAAACCAGTTTTGTTTGATAAGACCTGTCCTCCATAACATGATATTGATTGCATTTATATTCCTCTTAATTTAATTATGTATTGATTGAAACACAAGTCAGCTTTCCGTTCTTTTGCTCAAGGATGGTAACATGGTAATCAATCTATACTTTAGCTGGGTCATCCTACTGTCTCCATTGGCACACTATTAACTGTCTTCTTATCTTCAGAAATTACACCTCTATTCTATTATTGATTAAAAATAAATAGTAGGAAGCTGGAAAGAACCCCAGCCAAATCTTTAAGACTCTTGGGTTCATTCAGGTTATCCAGACCTGTTAGTTTAAGAGGGTCTTTACAAAGAAAGAAACAAATGTGAAGAGTGCCATTCAGATTACTGGTTTCCCTTGCTTAAACAATGAGATATTAGGGACTTTGGTCAGGTTCCCTTCTTTTGAAGAAAATGTCAGGTTTATGAACAAAGCATGATCACAGGAACCCTGTTACCATGAGCACAGCACGCATTTCCAATGTTCAGAGTTTCTAGCCATGTGTTTCCAGCTGGTCTCAGCTCTCCCTCTTACTTTCTTGTGAGGAACACACTACAAATGCTTCTCTAGAGTATGTGTTTTCTATTTCTGTTGCATAGAAATGCACTTGAAATCCATACAATGTTCAAAACTGTTATTAACAATATGAATTATTTTCTCTAGATAGTTCTTGCTCAAATCATCCTGTAACCAATGCTTTGGATGAGGCTTCCAATGTTCTGGCCGACTGACTCCAGACTGACTCCATGAGGCAGAAAAACTTTGTCTTTCAGGTTGGCTGTATGAAAGTAATACCTCTTCCCAGACCTCCTGGTCTACCATTACTGAGAGAGAGAGAGAGAGAAACAGAAAGGGGGGCAGAGAGAGTGATAGCCTGAGTGCAGTCGGTTCAGTCTGAAAGAGTTTAGGAGATCCATTTGCTTTCTTTACACACTGTGCCTACTCTGATCATTCTTAATATCCCCAGTGCGTTCAGACTCTTTCCCCATTTTATCACTACAATCATCACCACAGTAAAAGAATCCACTGGCAGAGGAACTGTTGTGCCCTGAAGGCAGCTAAGAATATCTGAGGGAGAAAGGCTCAAATGTCAACAGGATCAACAAAGCTATCTCTAAGTATCATACCCGATACATTAAAAAGCCATGGTTTTATGAATAAACTAGTATGCACCTGAGAATGCAACTATCTATCATACATTAGAAATATATCTATTCATCACTTATTTTTCTGTATGTCAGTATGAGGAATGATATCCCATCAAGGGAATGTTAATATATCACTTTTTTATCTGAAGAGTTTGCAGCAGATCACTTCTCACTCAGCCTGAGCAAAAATATATTTGAAGTTACTAGCAAAAGACCTGAAACTGATAGTGTAAATGAAGTAAGCAGGCAAAAGAAGTGCCCTAAACCAGTGGAAATGGAAGATGGCAAGTCTTGATTGCATAGTGGTAGTGTTGAACTATCTAAAACATTTCAAACCTGTCAGGAAAAAAACTTCCAGAAATTTCCTTGTAAAATTAATAGAAAAAAATAAATCATTGGACACGAAATGAATTCCAGAAAATGAGTTGGTTTAAGATTCATTAAAAATAGATACATCCGTATTCTTCTAGCGACAGTTCTACAGAGTTGTAACAATACTGCATTTTTTTTAGCTTTGAAAATCAGTTAAGGCTAATATTGTAATTTCTGCCTAGTGTTTGTACTCATCGGATTGCCACTTGGTGGTGATCATCTGTTTAGCAGTGGCATTACAAATGGTACTAGCACTACAAAAAACCCCACAAACTACAAAAAAAAAAACAAAAAACCAAACAAAAAACCCTAAAACACCAAACCACAAAAATTTGAAACATGCAGTCCATTGGGGAAAAGACATATTTTAACCCTAAGAGTACCCATATTTTTTAAGTTTCACCATTGTGTTAATCCTCCATTTCTATGTCACATCGAAAATACTAACTTGTGTTTTTAAAAACTGGTTGGTGTGAAAGTTTAAGTTTACTACTTCCCCGTGAACCATTGATTAACCTCCAAATCTTAGGTTATTCTAGAAAGCAGCGCATGTATCATCCATCTGAGAAAAATACTAAAATTAAAATGTGCTCCAGGCATACTGCTTAGTTTTCTATCTTAATGAAATAAGAAAGTGTGAGCCACTGAAATTAATTCTTCCATCAGGATTATTGTGTGGTTCACAGCTCTGAATACAAATAGATGTGAGATCAATAAGCTTTTACCAATTATAGCCCTTAAAATCTATATCCAAATCTCAGAAATCACAGTGTAATACCACAGAATAAAGGTGCTCAATAAGAAACATGCTAAGCTGAGCACAGTATCTGAAGATCAGAGAAAGAAAGACAGACCAAATTTCTGGTAATATAAGATTAATAAAAATAAGAATTGTTTAGTTCTGATAGGGAGAAATTACACTGGGTCACTTTCAGACTGTTTCTGATAAGGTGACTTTTGCCAATGTTTTACTTGCTTTTCAGAGTGACCTAGATTGGCTTGATGTGGTCCTACCCTTCAGCTAATAAAACTGTTTTATCACAGAAGCAAGTGCTCTTGCCTCCCAGCTCCCACTAAATTAATAATGCAGAGGGATACCCTGCTTCTTACACGGTCGTTTTTTTGCTGCGTGAGAGGAGATTACAGCTCCTATTATGTGGGAACTCAGTAGGAAGTGGTGGCCATGAACATGCCTTTGGCCACAGTCCTTGTATTTTGGAAGCACACCTTACAGGTCCCTTGTGCTGTGAGCAAAGAAAAATATTAATTTACACATTGATCGATAGTAAAAAAAAATAAAAATAAAAATAAATATAAAAATTATTTAGAATGGAACTAAAATGCAACCCTAGAAAGGAAAGCATTAAATTAAGAAAGAAGTACTATTTCAGGCACAATCTAGTGAATCTGAGTGATTCGTTGCCTCAGAAGTTTAAAGGAATGAGAAATGCAGGTAGATTTTAAAATGGACTAAATGAGTATCAATTGCTTTTGTAAATATCAATTGCTTTTGAGAATTATGCAAGCTGAGAAACCTAACAATATTTCATATTTGAGGACAGCCAACTTATTAACTTGCAGAGACAAATAAAAGAACATTTTTATGCCATGTTTATTGATGTGCAGTTAACTAGAATGCTTTTGACACCTTTCTTTAATGCAACAAGTATGGTTCTTATAATAAAATCCTTGGCCTCATTTATGGAATACTCTGTAATTTCCTGTGAGGCACCACAACTGCAATTTGCTTCTCAGAGTTTATCTTGATGACATAGTTAATCTTTATTTCACTCCTAATTTGGGATCCATCCACACATAAGAACCCTACAGTGAAGTAGAGCTATTTTCTTGCCTTCGTGAGTTCACGGGGGAATGTACATACCAGCTCAAATTATCACAAGTCATCAGTAGCTAAAATTTAATATTTTTTTTAACTTACTGCTATTCAGAAAGTTGTTAAACTGCATCACAATGAACTCTGACACTTCCATGGGTTTTTATGCCATGATCTTTCCCTTCCCCTGGGGGTATGATTTCCCACTGTGTTTTTGTCTCGTGCTGTTTTTCAGAGGTGATTATTCTAGCACCTCTTAAAGTGTTGGAAAAGGGTCAGCATTTTGAAAAAAAAAAACGAAACAGTTAAAACTATAAATAATCATATCACCAAAAGTAAATTCATAAGAAACTAGTTCCTTTCATACCTTAATCAACCAATTGTTTTCTGGCTGAAATGCATTTTTGTCATGTTAACAGCATCTCTTTAAAGTTCCTTTTCATTTTTGGAATATTCCTTTGATTTGAAATACAGGCTGTGTATCGTATTACAGGGGCAATATTTGTTTTCTTTCTTAATAATCATTACACAAATTCTTTGTCAGATATTTAAAACAATATGTATTTTCTCTAACCCGTGAATACAAGCTAAATATATTTATTAATTTATTAACTGGTAGGCTGCATCCAATAATGAGGTAACTCCATCTGCTTCAGGCTTGGGTAGACTTATGGTTGTCATCTGTGACAGCTCAATTCTGTGTGCTGATTGCTTTAGAATTTTGCAGCAATGCAGTTTTGTCATTCCATTTTCCTTAACAAGGTTGATAGAATTTGTAATTACTGATTGGGTCTGCCTGCTCTGCCTTCTTTATAATGTGCTGAGCTCATGTAAAATCTAAAAACAGAGAGAATCACAAAACCATGTTTATAAACATTCTTCCTCTACATAACTATTAGTGCATTTGTTTTATTTTTAAAAACCTTTTTAATTCTGCAAGGACCATTCCTCTTCTATCAATTAATCTTGTGAAATGGATGGCCTGTGAATGTGTGAGGAACACCCTTTAACCTGACTGGAATAAAGCTGCTGTAATTAGGCTAACAGGAGAAACGCAGAAATTTGAATGAAACTCTTTCATTTTCTAAAACACAAAGTTCAGTCAGGTTGTATCCTGTAGGTCCCCACTCTTTGTGACTTGACCAGCTACCTCTCTTGTTGAAGACACCTGTTCAAAAGCAGCAGCAAATTTTTCATATTCAGGTGCAGAAGCAACATAAAGCCAATTCTAGAACAAGAAGAAAATATGTTAGCTATAGAAATGAGGTCACTGAGCTGGTTCCAGCATGGCTTTACATCTCAGCAATGTGGCCACAGAAGATTAAGCACCAAATCACACCACATAATTCTTTACCAGTGTCACCTTACCATTCCATTAATTCAACATATAGGAGATAATTTTAAATTAATTTCTTTTTCAACTTTTGTGCAAATGCCAGAGAAAAAAATAAAAGATGACCTTGAAACTCATTGAAACTCATAGTTAGAGACTCAGGCCAAGTTAGAAAAAGAGCTTTTTCATTACTTTTTGCATGTGACTTAATACACTGGGAATTATAGATTATTTTCTGAAAAAATAGTTGTCAGAGGTTTCTGTTATTTGTAGGTTTTATAAACACCTAATCACTGGACAGAACATATTTAATATTCAGTTTCAAAAGAACCATCACTTAAACAGTTAAGGAACTCCACAGGAACTCTAAATAAACAATAGAATATTTTGTATATTTGGCTTCTTTTCAGAATTCCTCCAAAACACAAGAATTCTTTATTGTTTATCAGGGGTGATCAAAAGGGGGACTTTTCAGAATTCTTACAGCTCTTTTTTTATTAAATCCAATGTTTCTTTCCCATATGAAGTTTCACAGTTTATCTGCTTTCTTATTCCTTTACGGGTATGTGCAAAGACACATTTGGTCATATGAAATCATCCTGCATAAGAAAATATAAACTTTCTGATAGGATTAACTTCTACATGCAATGCTCATAGTGAAAAATTTTATCAGTAGAAATTGTCAAACTTAATCACAGCACATATCACTAACTTCACTTGGATTTAAAGAAAATTTCTTTAAAAAATGAAGAATATTTTGAAAAAATATTCTTTATAATATTCTCACAGCCTACCTGTATTTCATGTCTTTATGCTTGAATTTATTCTAGCTTTACTCCTCAGAACGTCTAATATGTTTATCCTGCTAGATACCCCCAGTAGTCTGTAGAGTTCACTGAACAACAACAGCTTCCTCCTTGCAAAGCTAGTTCCTGCAGCCCTATTTGTAGTTCCTTTTTCTCTCACAGTGTTCATAATCAGAACTCCATTAACTTAGCTTTCTTTAAGGCTTATCATGTGAATTTTTGTCATGTGAATTTTTCCACTGTGAGACAAAAAGCAGCCTTTGTCTTTGCAGCCTCAGGTGTTCTGTGTCTGAACAAGAAGCTATTGTGGTAGCTCTTCGTGGTGGCTTTTCTGCAGGCAGATTCTCAGTATGTGATGTTCTCTGAGACAAAGCTAAATGCAGCTGACATTTCATCACAGCTGAGAAATTTGTGGGGGAGGTTTGGCCTGACCAAGGGTTTACTTTGGCTGAAGAATGAGCTATGTGGAAAGCTGAGCTCTGATTACTCACAATCTATTGACCTGTGAGTGCGTGATGGATGTGAAGCATCGATATCTGAGTTTTGCATATTGGAAGAAAAAAGTCCAGAACGATAGTAACGCCTCTTATGTCATGTTCGAACAAGTACTGCTTGTCCGTTCCTTTGTTTCTCATAAGTTTTCTCCTCTGATTGTGAGCATTTATGTGAAGGAGAACAAAGACCTGTAAAGTACTGAGGCCAGGATTCTCAGAGGACTAAATGCACTGCTCTGACTTCACAGGGGCAGGAGTAGCCAGAGCCGCTCTTCATAGCAGCAATCTCTGTTAGCATAACAAAAAAGTTTCTCGCTTCACTGCATGATGTCCTTTTCTTAAAAAGCCTATTTGTAACTTTCTTTTGTTGCAAAGATGATTTTAATTCTTACTCGTCACCAGAAGGCAACATGGCAACTATATTTAATTTTCAGCACTGACAGGTAGAAATACTTAAAATAGAAATGTCTTACAGCAAAGAGTACAATATATCCATGTAAAAAACTGAACACACTAAATGAGAAGTTGTCTTAAGATTAATTAATTGTGCCCTCAGTTTAGTGTCTTTACCACACTTTTATTTGTAAGTCTTTATACTTGAGGACCTTATCTGAAAGAGGGCGTTGGATTGTTTTGTTCTAAATTAAGTGAGATAATACTAATTAGATCTGTCTGAAAACTAGGGTGGATGTTTATTAATGCCTTGTGAGCATTTAATCTAGATTTTTCAGTGAAGAACCAAAACACATGTGAATGTTAGTTCTAACAGTAATAGTGAAGAATATAGTTTCAGATCACTGGCTACTGTTGAAAAGACTCCTGGAATTTGGGTTTTTTGTTTGCAGATAAAATTTTTAAGTGAATATTGTCCTTAGATAGGTACTGAACAGACAGACATGACAGGAGAACACCTACTTTCTAGTCTATGGCATATGCAACTATAGAGTTAGTGGCATATTCTCATCCTACCAATACACCTACTGTCTGGTAATAGGGGAGGATGCCTATAACTGGTAGAGCAGCTGAGATAGACTAATTTACTGCTTTCTCTTTCTGCTAAGACTAGCAGATGTGACAATCAGTGTCTTTTAAGTTTTCCTTTCTCTTGGTACAGATGTTTTATGACTGTGCATTTAAATAGCGACTTATACCACATTTTAAAGCTACTTTTACACATGGTATACTTATATTAGGCCAGGTGAATCCACTGAAGGGTGAAGAGTGTCTATATGAAGCAGAAAATAAAATGTGCATTTACTTCTGTATCTATACATGCCTACAGTTATATGTCTGCATTATATTTTGTATCTCCTTCGGCATCTTAACATAACAATCCCCCTCTTTTTTGAATAGAATTAAAAGATATTCTTATATAAACATATAGCATTTAAATTGAGGGAAGGGCACTATGTGACAAAAGCAATACACTCAGTGCCAATGATGCAAAGCACACTGCTATGCACTGAGTGTTTTGTTATTACACGGCTGTGCCAAAAAGCCTCAGCCATTGTTGAAGCTGAAGACTACATAGACTTGCCCTCCTAGAAGCTGTACTGGTTTTGGCTGGGATAGAGTTAATTTTCTTCATAGTAGCTAGTACGGTGTTGTGTTTTGGATTTGTGACCAAAACAGTTTTGATAACATAGTGAGGTTTTAGCTATGGCTGAAAAGTGTTTACACAGCATTTCTGTTTCTCATGCTGCCCAGCCAGATAGTAGATTGAGGCATGTGCATTAGGTTGGGAGGGAATAAAGCCAGGTAGATGACCAGAACTAACCAGATTGATACTCCATGCCATAAAGATGGAGGAAGGGAGGGCGTTTGGATTTATGGCTTTTGTCTTCCCCTGTTACACGTGATGGAGCTCTGCTTTCCTGGGGATGGCTCTAAAGAGCTGCCAGTCCATGGGAAGTAGTGAATTAATTCCTTGTTTTGTTTTAGTTGCACGTGCAACTTTTGCTTTATTTAGTAAACTGTCTTTATATTGACCCACGAGTTTTCCCGCTTTACTGTCCTGATTCTCTCCCACATCCCACGGTGAGGGAGTGGCTGGCTGTGTAGGGCAGAGCTACCTACTGGGGTTAAACCACAACAGAAGCTTATATGCAAAGTCTTCATCCACCATGCTAATCCACAAAGAAGATTTTTCAGGTCTGTATGAAGCCTGTTGGGTAGATTCTTTCTTTCCATATGTTCCAATAGCACTGTGATCAGAGTGATGGAAGAAAGAAGTAGAGTATAATGTATTCTCTCTGCATAAACAGAGGATGTCATTATAGCATGCTTTCATTCTATCAAGTTAGCACTTCAGAAACCCAGCATCACCTTTATTAAAAGTGTGTTTTAAAGGCTAATATGAAACTATTGTGAAAGCTGTGCAACTTCTGCACTTTGAGACTACTTTTGCCTATGTATTTTACCAGAATTAAAGAGGCTACTCCACCATAATATCCTGTTTTCTTACCAGCTTATGATGTTTTAATCTCCACTTCTCTCAAATCCTCTGCCTATCCCTTTCTTAATCACTCTGCATAATGAAAAGTCCATGTATTAAGAAAGCATGCTGAGGTTTCCCAGCCAAGTCTCCACTGAAACTAACCAGTCTTTGAATCTTACTATGTACAACGGAGAATATTGAATTCACTCCGGTCAGTAAGACTTTATTATATAGCATGAGGCTGAACCAGAGCATATCATTGACAGCTGCATAATATAAATGGAGTCGCTGTGTATGGTGGGAAACGCTAGAAGCAGAACTAGAAATTTCTTCGCTCGAGTTTGTTCACTGAAGCTGTGCCAATTTAGGCTATTTAGTAGTGCTGTGATTTGTTAAAAACAAACAAGTAATATTCACAAGTATTCCAATTATACTTAGCTTAAATAAAGAATAAGAAAACTGGGCATCTTGCAGAGATTCCATTGGAAACTGCGGCATGTGCTCCCATGGTTTTGTTTTCCATTATCTTATTCACCTGTTCATACCCTGCATATCCCTGAAGGGTAAATTTCCATCCTGGCCTGTGAGTCTTCCTTGGTCAACAAGTGGATTATACTTCACCAAGCAAATGATCTTCCTGCTGGACTCAAAACTACTTGGAGAGATTTTCTGTTCTTTCATCCATCTATGAATATTTATTACTCTACTAGGTGAGTCTAATAAGAGTCTGATTTAAAACCATCGAACTCAAAAGGAGGCTTTCAGATTATTTTAATGGGATTTGATGCTGACCCTAAGACTTTATGTCAGTAGATGTTACTGAGAGCTGTAAGCATTCTGAAGAGATGGGGAATGAACACGGAGGAGCACAGCCTGCATGTATAAAGAAACCGGATGTCTCAGGTTTCACTAAGAGGCTTTTATTTAGCTGCTACATCAACTATTCGACAAATGAAGCTGAATTTAGTGTCTTACTCATGGGTTGTCAGAACTCTGCTTATTTCTGTATTTTTTACTAGTCTACATTCTGTTTGATACCCACAAGAAAAATAAGATTGTACTGTGCTGCAAACAGTAGGGAGATATTTGTAGGAGTAGCTGCCTAAATTGTGGTTTGAAGGCTGTTCCCCAAAATAATGGAAGAAAATACGTAGAAGAGGTTTATAATGATAAAAATCTAGAAAAGTACCTCTTGAAGTAACGTATGTATGTCTTTTACATATGTGCATGCATATATATATCTCTTACCTTTTCGCTGAAAGGCACTGAAAGTTCATTTTCATCTACAAATATATGTAATAATATCTATCTATCTATATATGCATTTAACTTTAAATGAGAATATTATATATTTTGCAATAATTTCAATCAAAACGGCTTTACATGTGTATATATATACATATAGGCATCCAAAGAATTACAGTGAACAGGTAAATGTCCAAATGGAAACCAGTAACTAGTGGTCTCCCTCAAGGCTCCATACTGGGACCAATATTATTTAATATCTGCAGCAATGACATAGATAATGAGAACGAATTGTACCCTGGGATGCATAAAGAGAAGTGGAGACAGCAAGTTAAGGGAGGTGGTTCTCCCTTTCTGCTCTTGTGAGACCCCACCTGGAGTACTGCACCCAGCTCTGGAGTCCGCAGCACAAGAAGACATGTTACAGAGAGTCCAGAGGAGGGGCATGAAAATTATAGGAGGGATGGAACACTTCTCCTATGAAGAAAGGCTAAGAGAGCTGGGGGTGTTCAGCCTGGGAAAAAGAAGTCCCCAGGAAGACCTGTCAATATTTAAAGGGGGCTTATAAGAAAGATGGAGGAAGACTTTTTACTAAGGCCTGTAGTGACAGGACAAGGGACAATGCTTTTAAACTGAAAGAGGTCAATTTAGATTGGATATAAGGAAAAGGTTTTTACAATAAGGATGGTGAGACACTGGAACAGGTTACCCAGAGAAGTTGTGAATGCCCCGTTATTGGAAGTGTTCAAGGCCAGGTAGGATGGCTCTTAGAGCAACCTGATCTAGTGAAAGATATCCCTGACTGTGGCAGGGGTTGCACTAGATGATCCTTTCTATGATTCTCCCATTCTATGACTCGATCTATGATATATACCATATAGAAACAATAAAATTCAGAAGCTTACCAGACCCTTTTCAAATTTGGACATTCTTTGACATTTATCCTTCTCTTACTATAAATGTTACTAACTCTGAAGTAAGGGACAGAGGAGTGATTACAGTGGTGACTGGTGGAAAGTGGATGTACCCAGATGTACATCTGTGTGAAATTGTGGTTGGTAAACACTTCTTACCTCTTTGTTTCTGAGCAGATAAGTGTAATTTCTGCCCTGGCAAAGCTGTATTTTATTTTTGTTATGAACTAAATATTGCAAACAGTATAGACACAAGATGATTTATTACTGAGCTGATTTCTCAGTATCCACTACATCTCAGCTAGTGCTGGCATGCAGTTCTAGCTCTGCCCTTCTCTGCTGTAAACCTGATGACTTTTGACATAGCAGGGAAGAATATAACGTCAAAACACATTGCAATACAATTGCTGAACAACTATTAGGCTTTCCTGGTGAGGGCTAGAGTGTTCAGTTTCCGTGTTTTGAAGAAGGAAGATTTTAATTTCTGTTGCAGTTTGATGTGCATGAAACACTCTCACAATGCAAAAACTTAGCTGAACAGGACTCTTAACTGAGAATCATTGGCAGCTTTGGTCGTTATTCTGAAGTGGAATTCTTCCTGAAATACATAATAATTGGATTAATTCGTAATATTTGTTCTTGGTATATATTTTTAATTTCTCTTTCTAAAGTCAAGTGGCAATATTTAGCCATTTATTTGTACAAACTTCCATATGCCATGTATAATTTCTTGGTTGAGCTAAACATCACATGCATAGTTTATCTTGGGAGTTGTCTCAAAAGACCTATATGATATTTGTTGTCCAGCCTTTTGTGGTTCCTTGGATACATCAAATAACAAAGCCTCTCACCTTACTAATTTAGGTAAAAACTGAACTCTTTGACTTTGGAAAGAGAAATTAAGATGTGCAGTTAAATCTGAGATCCAGTCAGGGGGGCAACAGTGATTAGTCTTGACAGGAGATGCTTGATGCTTCCTCTCTTCTTTTCTGACACAGATGACACGTCAACTGTCTACTGACCCTGTAAATGGAAAATGAAGAATTGCATGTGAACTGCAGGCTTCCAGCTGTTGGGATGGTGTGTGTTGCTGCCAGTGTATGGAAAAGTGAAGAGCTATTTTCAGTGTCTATTGCATTTCTCTGATGTTTGCAGAGATATAAAGAAATCAGCAAACAATGTATTTAGGACATGTTTCTATTTTTAAAATGTATTCTAAAGAACCACAGTGTTCTATTTGATCCTACCGATGAACTCAGAATTTGGAGTGGAGATAGAGTCAGTAAATATAAAACTGAATTCTGTTTGACATCCAGATTCAAAAAAAGTGGTGTTCTGTGTTGGAAACCTGATAACACTTAATATGCCCTGGTAGAATTATCAGAACATTAGCAAGCAGCTGGTGTTAATAACATCAGCTCAAATATTCCAAGAATTTAAGAAAGAGGAACTGGTTCATTTGGCAAGATCTTCTCTGTATCACCTGCCATTAGACTTCACACAGCTCCTGTTCTGAGACCAATAACTTACGCTCTTCTTGAGCTCTGTAATTAGTGCTTGGGCACAAGTGTTGTGGAATGTATGACTTTGGGCTGCATCAGTGAAATCCATTGAACATAACTATTTTTCATACGTTAAAAAAGAGTGAGTATTCTTTGTAGTCTTTATGATATTTCACAAACTGTGGCTCTGTATGTATTGGAAAGTTTGGAATATGAGTAAAAGTTGATTTAAAAATAGTTTTATCATACAAAAACATACAAAACTTATTTTTTCCTTGAATAAACGAAATACCCATATTTATACTGGAATTAAGGGTTTTCAAAGTTTGATGTTAATTTTATCTTTACATTTATTATTTTTATAATATTCAAAATATTTTGTAAAAAAAAGACTATAAGTTTGACAAGATAAATTTAAGTATACTAAATAACTTTTAAAAAATCACCAATAACTCAACTTCTGTTCTGCATTTTTGCATTTATTATTTCCTGTTAAATTCAAGATGCTTTAAATTCAGTATTTTTTCTCTTCAAGTTGTCATTGAAAGCTAAAGTGGCTCATGTGGCCTAAATATATGATCACATAAATTGATAATATGGCGTATTTTTACATACAAATAATTAAATGCCTGAATTAAAAAAAAAAATCAAAACAAAAAACAAACCAAAAAAGAGTTTTAAAAATGGGTGATAACACAATGCCTCTGTAATATGTACAGATATCAACTCGGTTATGGCTGCTGTGATCATAGAAGATCTTACAGTCAAAGGATGTAGTTATTAATTGTTAAGTTTTCTTGTCAGGACAGAGCACTTTATAATGACCTGCAAAAAAAACCCTACCCTTTTTATTCCTCTAGTAAGGACAAAGTTGACATGTCAAGTACTTCTTAAAATAGAAAAATAAAATTTAAAAATCTTGAATATGAAACAGCTTTATTTCAGATCCCTTAAGAATCAATCTACACAATAATCATAGGTTGCTTACCCTTATTATTTCTGCATTAGCTGGGTTGCTTGCTCAGATTACATTTCCCTTACAGTTAGATGACCATGGAACCCCACTGTAGAACTGAGATGCTATTGTGCTCAGGTGCCATAGAATCAGGCAAGCAATTTGTGGAGAAGTGGCTTTGAGGGGTCTCTATTTTCACCTACTCTGCATTATGCTCACTAAAAAACCTGAGGGATCAAGGGGTTAGGCCTGTTCCTTCAATGGTCGCTGTCTGAGGAGGAGTCTGTCTGTTCTTCTGCCTCTGATCCCAACCCATGTGTTCCTGAATCCAGATCCTGAGTTTATCTCATCTCCCATCTGTCGCCAAGTCCAGTCTGGGACTTTCCCAGTGCCTGCAGTGTCATGATTGTCATCCTAGGCGATCACTAGGGGTTTGTACATATTGTATATATTTAATTTATTTCTTATTAATATAATTATTATTTCTTTTTATTATTTTATTATTAATATCTCATT
>KZ506194.1:167638-202952 GCA_002844005.1 Limosa lapponica baueri
TTCTCTTGCAGCCTCTGTGCTCCCTCACCCCCTCTCCCACCTGTCCCTGGACCACTGCATCTCCTGTCCCATCTGCCCCAGCCGCCATCTCCCTCCCAGCCTGCTCCACTGAGCGCCTTCTCTCCCTCCTCCTCCAGGTCATGGCTGTGACCATCAGATACATCCTGACAGCACTGAGCATCCTGCAGTATGCCCTGACAGTGGGTGACCAGCCAGATGCAACCACCCAAGACCTCCTGCGGCAACATGAAGAGCAGCAGAACAGAGAGATGATTTGGTTTCTGGAGGAGAGGGAACAGAGAAGCCAGGAGCTGCGCAGGCTCTACCAGCTTGTTGCCTGCCAGAACTGGCAATTTTGGGCCTCTGCTGAAGTTCTGCTTGTACTTTTCGGTCTTTACTGGCTGCCCAGGCAGAATAGCACTGACTCTGAGAGCAGCGGCCAACTGGGAAGCTTCAACAGTGCAGAAGAGGAGGAGTGGAAGGAGATACCAGACACCTCTGATATTCTGCCTCAAGACAAGTCTCACCTTGAGAATGAGATGAAGAGGAGCTGGGGCTCCTGGTTCCTGCAGCCACCCCTGTCTGGATATGGGAAGCCACCTGCTGGTTGCGGCTCTTACTGAGGGCAGCCTGGGTGTTATTTCCTCAGTTGCTCCACTGCGGAAGGGCTGCTGCTGACCCCATCCTACTCCTGCAAGCCCACGCTGAGGAATCCCTCCATGATTACCCATAGATGAGTAGGATTGTAGTATAGTATTGGTAGACATAGAAAAGGTAGTTAGGAGTTGTTGTTTCAGAGATGCCAATAAATTAGCTTGTTTGAACAAACCCTCTGTCTGTCTATGTCTGGGCAAGACTTTGTCAGGGCATGGGGGGGTCCTTAGTCAACTTCTCCAACGTGAGTCTTTGCCATGGTCTTCAGTTCTTCAAGAACTTCTCTGGCATGACTCCTTTCCGTGGGTTGCAGTCCTTCAGACACAGACTGCTTCAGCATGGATCCCCCACAGGGCCACAGGTCCTGCCAGAAAACCTGCTCCAGCACGGGCTCCTCTCCACGGGCCACTGGTCCTACCAGGAGCCTGCTCCACTGTGGGCTGGGGAGGGCGTCACAATTTCCTTTAGGGTGTATATGCCTGCTCTGGCATGGGGTCCTTCATGGGCTGCAGGGTGGATAGCTGCTCCACCATGGTCATCCATGAATTGCAGGGGGACAACCAGCATCACCATGGTCTTCTTCAGAGGTTGCAGGGGAAAACTTGCTCTGGCTCCTTGAACACCTCCTCCCCCTCCTTCTTCACTGACCTTGGTGTTTGTAGGGCTTTTTCTCTCACATTTTCTCATTCCTCTCTCAAAGCTGTTGTTTGTGCCCTTTCTTAAATATATTATATAAAGATGCCACCAGCATCAGATAGGCTTAGCTTTTGCCAGTGGTCCATCCTGGAGATGGCTGGAACAGGCTTTGCTGATGTCGGGCAGCTCCTGGTGCCTTCTCACAGAAGCCGCCCACCATATTTCCACTTCTCACAGTAGCCACCCCTGCTACCAAAACCGTGCCATGTGTGCAAACCCAATACACACAGATAAATAATTTCACTCTGAATGAATAGCAAAGAAAAGACTTTAGGGTAATGAAAAATAAAGGTAATAAAGGTGTCTTATATGACTCAGTCACAAAACTTGATTATAATAGGTTTATAGGTATTCTTCAGATATTCACAGTCCAAATTAGATAACATATTAACAGAAATCTTTTGTATTATGGGTGCTCTCTTATACCAAGGTTTCAGAAAACAGTTGGACTTGAAGATTTTCTAGTGGAGTTTCTAGTACAGAAACTATTCACGTTCTACAAGTTAATGAGCTAATAAATGAACAGCCAGGTCAAGTTCGAATGTCCTGAATTTATCAGCGAAAGGACTCTCTGTAGTTGTACAGGCTGACCTTTGAAATTCTGCATTCTGGGTCCTTAGGTAAAATAAATACATAAAAAAAAGTGCATATTTCAAATTTTATGTTTTAATGTCCATTTAATGGACTGCATCTAGACCAAGGGCAGTTTGTAGTCCATGATATGTCTTGGTCTCCAAGTTTTCTGGATTGATCAGTTGAACAGGTCACTTCCAGTTTATGCCCTGTATTTCCTTCCCTCAAATGGGGAGAAATGGCCTTGTTTCTTATCCCAGTGTGGCACATGGCATGTACCTGAACCATGTATTTCTTCTAATTTAGATATCATCTGATACAGGGCATGCCTCAGTGGATTATGCACTTAAAATCCAACAGGTGATGAATTTTTTTCTTCAAGCAAGATGAAAGTTGCTGATTTACTGCCCTTAGAGCTGAGTTCCTCTCCATCATTTCCATTTTACTGGAAAGGTAGTGAAGCCATAGTTTCTATTAACGAGTCTTACTTTTCAAGACAGAGTTTAACCTAAAAAAAAATATGTTCTTCAGATACAGCAGGATGATTCCAAACTCCTAACAATATTATGTCAACTGGCTTTAAATTCTACTCTTGGAAATGTGAAGTTTTGCAAGATGAACACATTTTTAAGCTTTTCTGTTCATATAATTGCATATAGGATGCTCATGGTTCATGTAAAGCGGAATAAGATTGTTTTCTATATTAAAATAAATTAGAGTGTTAAGAAGTTTCAAAGAGTTCAAAGAGATTGTTTTTCATATTTTTAATGATATATATGTATGTG
The DNA here is from genome assembly GCA_002844005.1 of Limosa lapponica baueri. Taxonomy (NCBI): domain Eukaryota; kingdom Metazoa; phylum Chordata; class Aves; order Charadriiformes; family Scolopacidae; genus Limosa; species Limosa lapponica. The sequence goes on from KZ506194.1 coordinate 170,347, forward strand.
TGTGTGTGTTTGTATTCAAAATATGATCCTTTATCACAAAAAGGGCCATTATTTTGCTTGGTAGTGTTATTATTGCTCTTCCATTTTATATCTTTGGAAAGGTACCAATTTTTGTTCTATTTCTAGGCCTTTAATAGTCCACTATCATAATTAAATATTCTGATGTCTCTTGTTAACTGCATAAGGACAGTGAAATTGCCTTTAACTACTGCTAAGTTTCTTGATATTTTTTAAAAGCTAAAGATGGTGACTACATTTGATGTGTGTTTACTTTGTTGTGCAGTTTCTTTACTATAAAAAATACATACTTGAGTCATTATTTGTTACTCTATATGCTCCTGCATCTGATTCTCTCAATTCACTGAAATAAGATGAATATGCTATTGAATAACACTGCAAGTCACTTTGTGTAGAGCTAAAAGTGTGTAATTTCTGACCAGACTTCTCTCCTTCACCAAAGGTATACATTAGGACTTTAATGATGCATGAAAATGAATCCCAGTTGTAAATGCACAAGTCTTCATAATATTTTAGGGAACAAATAATTAGCTTTTTGAAAATGTGTGTGCATCTCACACAAGCAATCTGGTTCTCCTCCTCCTTCCTCTTTTGGAGTCAATAGTCTGTGTTGCATCAGCCATCTGCAGTTCCATAGACAGGTGCAGGGTCAGCATCACAGCTCCAAGCCTGGAGTTCAGAGAGAGCTGAAAAAATTGCTAAGCAACTAAGAAGAATTTCCAGCATCATTAAAAAAACCATCCCAGTATGCATTTCTAAAAATATGGATGTTTTTATTTGGTTTTTATACATTTTATACATTTTATCCGGAGATAGCAGCATATGGGCTTGCTTGCAACTTTAAGCTTTGTAGAATGAGTAGAATAATGAGAAATATATGAAGCTAACCATAAAGTATGGGGGGAAAAAGTCCAGTTAGTTTGTTGAGGACTTGATGTGCTTTGGAGGTAACAGACTATTCTACAGTAATGATTGCCTTAGAAAAATGATGCTAATTTCTAATAGCTGCACACACTAACCAAAACGCTGAGGTGGTGCAATGTGCCAAATAGGTATGGAGCAAGAGATCAGACCAGTGAACTCTCCAAACCTTACACATTGTCACATCTGCTCAAGTTTCTTTTTTTTTTTCCTCCTTTCTGTTGCTTGAGTGGCCTGAACCAATCCTACAAACTTGTCCCCTCTCTGTATATTCTCCTCCCTTTAATTCTGACGTATTAATGGGGTTTTAGGCAAAGAGAGTTAGAATAACACCATCCTCTACATAAAAATTAAAAACTTAACCAGTGCAGCCTGGCAGAAATAAATTCTGTTCCTGGACCTGTCAGCACACAAGCATGTGGTTCAATGAAGTACACAACTAGAGTTTTTATACGCATTGAAAAACACAGTCATAAAGTCCATCAATGCTAGGTGTCATGGACAAAGTGATGCCCTTCACTTGTAAGGGAGAAGTAGCAATATATTTATTGATATAAAACAACAATTTAAAAAAGTTTGATAGTAAATGTGACAGTGATTTAACAAGATTTCTTTGCAAGATACACTTGCTTATTTACAGGGTCAGACAAAACTGTCACGAGGACCCTCCCGTTGAGTCACATGGTTCAGAAAGAACACCTTGCTTTCTAAACTCCTCAGACAGGAGTCTATGTATGGCTGGATCCAAAAGTAGTCCCAGACTTGGTCAACAGTTTATGTCTAAAGGATTATATGCGCAAAATCAGTCCTTTATATCACTTAGATAAGATTTCAAAGTTTAGCATGTGATTAATCCCTTACCAAGAATCTGATGCAGCAAGGACTCTTTGAATCTCAAGAAGTAACCTTGAGAGACATCCCTACCCAAGGGGAGATCCTGGCATGCAGCCTGTTGACATGAAGGAGAGCTCAAAGTACTCTTGGGCTGCTTAGTCTTTATTGGGGTAAGATGACTGACTTACCCTGATAAATATTTGCATATTGACCTCAGACCCAGTATTGTGGTTAAGTGGGCACATTGCTCAAGTTAGCTCTTGGCTATTGTGTTATCTGTCTCCCTGAAACCACTTTTGAGCCAGATGCAGCCATCACAACTATATACACCCATTATGACCACCACATGTGGTTATTGCTTGGACAGGGTTACAGAAGATAAAGATCTGGTTGGGGGCAAGGAGAAGCACACCGTCACACCAGGCAAATAATATTTCTCATCCAACATCCTCTTCTGAAAGTATAGCTATTGGGTGAAATTATGGTTGTAATTAGGAAAAGATTGATTTTTCCCTTTTACACACATAGAGTTTTCAGAATGAGTAAGACTAACCAGACTTCACTGGTGAAGTTTTCATATATAAAATATATTCTAGTTGATATTATTTATGTATCTAACAATGAAAACTTTTGATATATTGCCTAGTGATCCCCAGAATAACTTTTTTTTTGGTCTTAATATTACATCAGTGCTTTTGCGAGACTCTATCAGGTTTTTAGTGCTATAACAATAACAGCTTTGATAATTTTAGTGTTTAAATAGCACTAGCTCAAATATGGATGATACCATTAATCAAATTATTTGAACAAAGATGGACAACTGATGAAAGTATAAATTTGTTCAAAATATCCTGATTTAGATGAAATGGAGATCCTATTTTTTTCTTCAACCAAAGTCAAAAAGACTTACTTAAAGAAGATCATTACATTTGTGTATGCATGTAATTAAATCATAGATGGCATTTCAGGTTATCAGTAAGAAAGGCTGGCCAAAGCATTGATACTTTTACAGTGAAAATGTTTTCTAGATGACACTGTCAGCAAAAAAAGATATTGTCTTCTTTAATTGGGTTCCAAACTTCTCTTGACCTCAAAACGTGAACTGATTATATAAACTTCTATTAGCTAGCACTGTTGTTTGTTGTTTTTTTTTTTCAATAAAGTAACCCTATATGATCTTTCTACTGCTGTTATATAAGCATAAGCATGATATATATATTTTCTTTTCAAATTTTAGGCATACAGTTAGTATATTGCTATTACTTCTTCATTTTCTCATGTGCACTATCTAATACATTTGCATTGCTTGTTTTCCATTTATATGCTGATATTTCAGGAGATTACTCACCTGTTCTGGGAATATATATACCTAGTCATATACAGACTTTGATCTACTTCTCCTTCTACCTACAACCAGCATCCTTTTTGTATTCGGAATACAAATTCCAAATTAAAAGATCCTTTTAAAAAGAGAATATGAAAGCATTTTGAGAAGCTGTACTGTTTAATAATTCATGTTTTATGTGCTAACATGTGTTTGATGTTTAGGGAACAGTAGTAAATAAAAGACTCAGATCTTCCTTCTTACCTTCACTTGCATGTTCAGGTTATTTCTGGCTTATTCCCTTTCTCTGTACCCTGGTGGATGGCAGAATGGGTGTTTATGCTTCACTGTTGAAACTAGCTCTTCTCTTTTAGAGTCATGTGGCCCAAGCAGGCTGAGGCTGAGAAAAAGTCTCTGATGCTGAGCAGTAAGTGTTAAAAATTATGAATCCAATCTAGTCGTCTTTTGGCCTGCAGGAAGAAAGCACCCTCTTAACTCATTTCAGTGGGCAAACATGAGGTGAAACTTGTGAAGAAGTAGTATGGATACAGGTGTTCAGGCACATCGGCACATGTGAGGACACGGTCTGAGGTTTAGCTAACTAAACTCACCATGAGAAGCCACTGGACGTGACATGAGAAATTGCTGGACACAGCAGATAACAGAGTGAGAAGCTGACAAGCGCTATGGGTTGCGCTGTGAGAAATGGCCAGATTTCACAGATGGTTAAGGGGGAGTGAGGTGAGAGACAGCCAAATCTCAAATAATTGAGGGATCAATTGAGTATCTTTTGAAAACTGAAATCTTGCAAAGGCCAGCAGGCCCTCAGCAACCATAATCTGTGAGATACCAAATTTGGGTACAGATGTAAAAGGAGTCCAGTGGGAAAAAAGTAATTAGGGATGGGCTGTTTATCTGGGATGAAACAAAGGTGGAAAAAAGGAGAGGTCAATGTGGATGGGGAAAACAAGCATGGGAAATGGAGAGGAGTTGGAATAAGAGATACTAATTACATGCAAGTAAGATGCTGGCTGGTATGCTTCTCTGGTCAAGACCCATCTTTTTACTAAATCCTATTCCGAACTAGTTTCTGGATGAGTGCACTCCATTCTGGGTATGAATATGTGAACCTCTAGTGATCTTCAAGAGGGACTAGTCAATACGTAGTATGAGAGATCTGAGTGCCAGCCACTGGAGAAAGAAACTGTGGATCTGAGGAGCCCATAGGTCTAGGACCTGGCTACTGATGGCAACCATATTGTGTGTGCAAGGATGTGATGATGAACCACTACCAGACTTCAGGCTGGACTAGCATGTAGTAGAGACACCAGCACTGGGAAAGACTCAAGGTCTGAAGAGTTCGTGATCATATACAAGGAATCTACGGTTGTGAGCATGCCTGTAAATCCAGGGAGTGAGGGTATGTATATGGAACCACTAGTGACCTTATATCCAAGTCTGTGTGCCTGTATGTGTATGCACACATGTGTGTGTGTATGTACCAGCAATGTGTACTCCACCACACTACTGGCTGGATCTGGGCACAGGAAGCCTCTGCATCCATGGATCTTGATGGCAGATACCCTGAGGTCTGAGAGGGACTAAAACCATCTCTGCAGGTCCAGAAAGGAGATTTCCTCTGAGTCCCAAAGTCTACCAGGTCTGGCTACCTTTTACAATAAGTTTAACGTGGGCTAACATGTTAATCGCAATGAACAGTATGTTCACCTCTAGTCTTTTCCTCACCCTTAAAAGAGGCTTCAGCAGAATATAGCAAGATAAGAACGTTGTTTTTTCATGAGAAACACAATGCAAATTTGATGTCATGACTTTCACCATCTTGTGTAAGGCCTTTAAAACTATAGCAATTTATCTAGGAACAAATAGTACAAAATATATCCATCTTATTATTTAATATATACACACCTGAAAGCCAAATCAGCACTGGAAAAACAACTTGGTTATGTAATTTAATATATAAGTAAGCCTATTTCTAACCCTCACAATCATCTGCTGTTTTGCGGTTTGCTTCCACTGCAAGCCAGAAGATTAGTGTATGAAGTATCTTAGGAAGCTGCGAAGTCCAAGAGCTGAGTATAGGAAAGCATTCATTCAGTTTCTTCTTATATGTTAAGTATTTTGACAAATATGTTTAATGTGACATATAATTGATTTATATTTACTGTTCCTTGAAGAACAATTATTTTTGTTTCATTTCACTAGAAAATTAATCAACACTGTTTTAGTTTCCCTGTTCTATGTAGACTAGTGACAAACACATAGATGAACTTACCTTCTTCTATACTGCACCATTACCAGCTGTATTAAACAATTTGCAGATAAATCATAAATCATTTCCTTTTATGTTTAGTGTAATAATATTAATCATGAGTGAACAAATTGAGTAATCATATGGCTGTAATATGCAATTCCCATAGGAGCTCTGTTGTAATTTACTAATTGAGAACATTATACAATATTATGGACTAAATCTAAAATTACAGTTTGATGCTTCAATAATGCCTGAATTCCCAAGCTACAGCAGCAATACATGACCATGAACATGCCTCCTACTTCAATGTAGTCTGCAAGATTGATGGTGCCAGGTAAAAAAAAAGGCAAATAGGTTGCAGAAGTGGCGGAAAAATTAGTAACTTTGGTGTGGATCATTTCCTGAAGAATTAATGAAATTATTAACTTTTTCTGATAGTTTATCAGGGAAAAAAAAAAGTTCTAGTTCTTGCTTATGAGCTGATACATAATAATTATAAAGCTGAATAAACCTCAGCAGAATAAAGCAAATAAGCCATCACAATCTATGCCTCTTTTATCACTTGGATTCCTGAAAGTTTTACATCTACTTTTTATTTCTTACACATCTATAAGGATATGATCATAAATATCAACATTATGAGGATCATAAATATCATCAGTTATGAGGAATGGTAACAAAACTGAGCAATCGGTGCTGTAAAATGGGTACAATAGGGTGTGTACTTATGTCTATAGTCACCAAAATCATGATTGTGTCAAATCACCAAAGCAAAAATGACTTTTTTTTTGATCATATTTTATTTTTGTAGGGTTATGCTAACATATACCACATAAGTTAATTATCATATCATCCTGTGATCATAAAAGACATATTCTTCATACCTTTTTCAGTGGAATGACTTGGATATGTTTCAGGGAGGATTTTTAATAGAAGAACTAGGCCACCGAGTGTAAACTCACTAGCTGTTCCATATACATGCCCTCACTCCCTGGATTTCCAGGCATGCTCACAACCGTAGATTCCTTGTATATGATCATGAACTCCAAGTTAATCTAATACTTTTGCCCAGACGCCAGGCCCCTCACCCAGTTACTGGGTCAGATCTTCGGACGTTGAGTCTTTCCAGGTGCTGGTGTCTCTACTACATGCTAGTCCAGCCTGAAGTCTGCTTCACCTCCACAGGTGTAGGAATTTAGGTAGGTTGAACATGGTAAGCTTTACTGAACATCTGTTCTAAACATTTTTTCTGCAGTCACCTGTTTGAATAAAGGCTCTGCAATCTATGAAGATTATCTACATGTTATTTTAGTTATGATACTGAAGAATCATTGTTAATAACATATACTTTGAAATGTTCTTTATTGACAGCCTTTAAATCCTCTGCCCTTTTTTTAAACTCTTATGACATCATAGGAGTACCTAAAGTTATTTTTTTAGTTCAGAGCAAACATAGCTCATGAAAATTTTTATTAAATTTTATTCAGTACCTGATCATTCCCTCTTAATCCATAAACTCACCTGACATTTTTTCCAACCAAGTATCGAACCAAATTCCTACATCTCTCAATTGCTAGAACATTTTTTGGAAGATTGTATTATTTTGAGTTTTCAATTCATAGGAGTTTCATTTAGTGTTTCCTATGGGGTGAATGCTATGCTTCATTATCCAAGAAGGAAAGGGTTCTTTGGATTTTTGATTTTGTTTTTTAATCAGCCACTATTTGCTATAAAAGGCATAAGTTTCAGTTTAAAAAGCTTCCTTAAAGATACACTAGAAATAGAAGACTTCATTAAACACACTCTCCGAATGAATATTTTGTTCACTTACACGATATTCTAGCTTCTTCCAAAGCCTAATGGAAACTCTTTTTTGGTTTCATGTTTGTATTCACTCTACTTTTCTTCAGTCAGTGTTTTACTCCAGAAATGTTTACTACAAAATAATATCTTCTATTTTCTTTGTATTTTGTTAATGGAAAGATATGATGCTTAATATAATACTTTGAGTTATAAAGTAATTAATATAATAGTATTTCAAAGAACTGCACTGGGGAAAATGATTAAATGCGTAATCTTTGAAGAGAGAAACTTGTACGCAGAAAACATATTTTAGATTTAAATTTTATTGGAATACCTGACTTACGGGGCACTACGCGATTGCAGTATCTCTAGCATGTTCTGGGTCATTGAGTGGTTAGACATATTTGGACAAGACACATTTATTAACCATGTTACCCTGCAGTATTAGCTTTGTCATTGAGATCAGCAACACCACTGTCAATTAGCATGTTAATATCTGACCATTTGCTCTCTGATGGCTTTGCTTTATTTTTAAATTAAGATTAAAATTCAACAGATAATATGCATCTTTGGCTAACCATGGTTGGTAATATAAACTGACCTCTTTCCACTATTGCAGTGATTCCTGGGCTCTGTGAAAATGCTGGGGTTTTTCTTTTTGTTTGTTTTTGGTTTTTTTGGTTTGTGTTTTCTCTTTTGTGGTAGCAATTAACTTTTTTTTCTTTTTTCTCCAGAAGAAGCTGCTGACACTTCAATTTCATCAAACTATTTATTTGAAGGTTTTGAGTTTATGAAACAAAGATTAATGATGAATAGACATCATAGCAACACTGAAGCAGAAGTTTTGTGAGGGCTGCTGACTGTGTGCTCTTTTGTGTTCAGCTTAGCAGGGTTTAGAGGGCTCAAAGAGAATAAAATTATGATTTTAAGGGCAGAAAATAAGGCAGCAGTCAAAAAACATTGCATTTAGTGCAATCTGTCAGCTGCAGTCCTAGCTGGAGGCTTGGTAAATGCTACCAGTAGGGCTGAGTGGAATTAGAGAGTGGAAATTTGACTGCAAACAGGAACAATGAATTCACTCAAGAGATCGACATGGTTTGGTGGCGCTTCCTTAAGTTTAAAGGGGCTTCTTCTGGACCCCTAAAGCTGTGAGAGGGATTGCTCATCCTCACCAGATACAACAGACAGTCTGTGCAAGCTGAGGAGGTGCCTCAAACTATGAGTGTTAATCTTGTTACAAAATCCCCCCTTGCAACCTGGTTACCCGTTGTTTTATCTACAGAACACACAGGAGCCAACAGTCTTTTAGAAAGGGCCCCATCCGTGGACCCATGCCCTGTTTCCAGAGACGTGCCCAATGCCTGGTGCTGGGGCTGACCTTGTGCTCCGTGGCTGCCCTGCTCCTGCCTGGGAGTGGGATGGGCCCTGGCTGTGAGATCCTGTCCTGACACCCCCAAAATGGGGTGCTTCTGATGATCCTGGCCCCAGGGAGCCACCACCTTCACAACACCCATTGGTATGCCAAGACATCTAGGAAGATACAGCACAGGATGTTTGTGGGATTCATATTTCCACTCACTACTTGCATTTTAAGTGTTGATACTTGGGTGGAGAAAAGAAAAGAAACGCATCATCCAAAGATTTTCTGATAATCAGGCTTAAAGAATGAAAAAATAATAATTAGAAAAAGTTTTTCTACCTTAAGTATCACTGTAGAGAACCCACTCCTTTTCTTCTTCCCCTTTGACCACCTCTGGGGTCCCACTGCTGCTGACCAGCCATCTCTGTCTGGTGTACAGCAGTGAGAGAGAAGCAGCCCAGGTTCTCACCAGGAGGGTTTCTGACAGTGTTGATGGGGATGTTTCTTGCTTTATGTTCACCTAGGGAGGTTTTGTCACATTTTCTGTGAACATTTGCTCACTTATTCCAGCATTGGTCTGTGATGTAATGTAACACTCAAGTATCACTACAGTCTGCTACAGGCTTGTTATCAGTCATTAGTTAAATGTTAAATGATCCATTAAGCGTGGGACAGAGATTCAGTTATTTGTTATTATGTCTAGTCAGACTTTTCATATTGCTATATGTACTTAGGTAATAAGTGCACTTGAGCAAAGATATTTTAGTTGGGTAATGATATCAGTGTATCAGTGTTTTGACCAAAATAAAATTGGAGTTAGATGAGGCCCCTTGGGCAGTTATTCCTATATCATTCCCTTTCTCTCTTCTTTAATGTAGGCCTGACATAAAGTCCAAAATCACCTATGGTGGTCTTCCCATTACCTTGCATGGGAATCAGATTGAGGTCTTTCTTTTTCTTTTAGAAATGTGGCAGATTTGAATCGTTGCCAAAGCCCGTTGAAGTTCATAAAACCCCTCACAAATTGAGCTACTGTTGAATAAACATCTAACTGCCAAAGCCGCAGCACCTCATTTTCTGACTGATGGAAACCAGCAGTTTAATAGCGCATCCATTTAATTTGGCCTTATATACAAGAACTACAAAGATCCCGTAAGTATTTTGGTTTTATGTATAGGAATTACAGAGGTCCCCAGAGTACTATTCTCTCTTGAGTGGAGCTTGTTTTCCTTGGGCAAGGGGAAAAGATAAGTAAAAGCAGGAACCTACGTTCTTGCAGGGAACTGGCAAACTGACCTTTAAGCTTCAGCAATTTTGCTCCCTAGTCAGTGGATTTCAGCCAGTATGTTCATGTGTGCGAGTCAGGATTTAGGGTAGGATGACAAAATTTAATATCTGCCCCTCAGCCAGGAACAATAAATACATGTGAATCTTTGGGTTTCTTCACAGTCTCTCCAGGAAAAGAAAATCTTAGGCATTACTCTTTATTCTCAGCTGTTCTTAAAGTTACTAAGAAATCATGATAATTTACTTACATTTAGAATGTGCTAAATCGCTTCATAAAAATATTGTAAATGTGATGGCCCGCGGTTTGTAGAAAGAGAGATGCTATCCGAGGTACTAGACCAAGTACAGCTGGAAGACAGGAACAAGACTTCAGGCACACATTTCCTTTTCCTCAGTCTGTCCTTAATTTGAAGATTGCAACAACTTTTGGAGAATTAATATCGGTACGTATGTTTACAAGATTTTATTTTTTTTTTCCAGAGGTATCAGACAAATAAGATATTAGCTCTTCCAGCTGTGTGAAACTCTTGATTATGGTATGACAGGTGATAATACTCTTCCCTTTACTACAGTAAAATATGGTAGAATAGTCCCATATTTAATGTACCAACAGAAATAATTTGGGCACTTTAAGACTGGGAGCTTCATCCTTGATGCAGAAGTAGCCACAAGAAACTAACTGTAAGACTTCTTGTCGACTTGATAAATGTAACAAAATAAAATAAACATATGTAATAGAAATGGTAGGCAAATCTCTTTGTAACAGGTAGGAAAGGGCTTTCTAAATCTGTTTTTGTTCATTAATCCCACCTATTATTTTGCATTCAAGAATACACAAAGTGGGAGTGAGTGACTGTCTGGGTGGTGTTTGGCTGTTAGTGAAGGTTAACCCACCACAGATATTGAACATAATTTCTTGTTTTAAAGAAATCAGTGATTGCAAATATTTAATTTCATTTATTCTATGCTGCTGCTATGTAAATATTTCACTGTTACATGGGTGTTTGTGACTAAGGTGTCAAAAATAATCTGTGTGCAACATTTTGCAGAATAAGTAACACCACGCTATTTTTTCAATAACTGAAGCAATTACTGTATGAAATGTGTGTGAACATTAAGATAGAGATATGTAGAATTTTTTTTATATATACAGTGTATTTAGGTCATCCCTCCCCACACAAAACCTTTTCTGATCTCTAAGACTATTAGTGAAAGTATTGGTGGAATATTAGTGAGAGTAGTTAGGAAAATAAAGAGTATTTGTGCAGGGTCCTCCAAAGACAGTGTTCAATACTGAGAGGAACAAAACTCTGAACCGTCAGGCAGAGCATTTGATCTCAATTCTTTGAGTACACCATAATAAGGAAAACAGCCCTTTAGGAAACCAGGATGTAAGCATTGTTGAAGAAGGTTAATGTTGAGTTACATGTGCCTAAATTAATAATAATTTTGGGATTAAAGCAGGAAGGTCTCCTGAGAAAAAGTCTACAAATTAAACATTAATATTCTGCAGTAATAAGAATGGTTTCCTACTAAATACTTTTTTTCTCCCTAAATGCAATATCTTAAAGTGGTTTTCTCCTGGAAAGAAAAAAAAAGGATCTGATTAGTTAAAAATATAGTTGCCTATATGCAGAAGATAATCTAAAAAAATAAAGTGAATAAAATGTATCTTTGTCAGAATATCCTATTTGCTGCACAACAGCAGCACTGCTAACATGGGGAGCTGTCTCATCATCTCATCACTGTGTAAATCTCTTTTCAGAGCCTCAGTTTAAAGTGTGATGAAACAAGTTTGCTTTTTTCTATTCTGAGAGCCACAAACAATAGCTTTGTTGAACATGCCAGCTTAAGACACACATGGAGAACTATCTATTATTTGACATCATAAATTTCAACAAAGGTTTCACAAAAATTATCAGTGTCCATAACCTACCTACACACCTGATGCACTGTAACTTTGTTCTCATCAGCAATACTATTCCTGTTCCTTTTTTTTCCACTCTCAAGAACAGATGAGTTGCTAAGTGCAAGTTTAAAACCTTCTGAACATATTTGCTATGTGCGCAGAGGCTTTTAAACTTTGAGTTTGCCTATTGGCTGTTCCAATATACAGTGAGGAAGAAAAAGTCTTCTGTCTTGTATCCTACTGGTACAAGAAGGAGAGAGACAAATTTTTCAAATGTACCAGAGCTTAATTTCTTCCTAAACATCCAAACCAATTCCTCTGCTCTGTGCACAAAATGCAGCTCTTCAAGTGAAAGGATTCTGTCTTTTCAGGTTAAATGTAGAGCTAAGATTCCTACGCCTCTCAAAAAAAGTGCACACACAAAAGAGAGGGGTCTCGGAACTCTCTCCTTGACTAAGAGGAATAGTAGCACAGTGAGACTTTGAGCCCTAAGTTTAAATGGACTAAATAAGAAATTTGAGTTCTCTATTCTAACAAAGAATTTTAAAAAAGTCGTCTCTTGGGTGAAAGCCTTTAAGAAAAAATCCTGCCATATGTTGGTATTTCCAGAAATGGTCTGATAATGCAAGATTCCCAGAATGTTCCAACTAGACATTTTAAGAAAAATTTCAGTTTGATGGACTCAGGAAACAAATGAAAGCTCTGAGCTTCTCAGCAAGCTCTGATACCACAAAAAAGAGGACTCACAGAAATTTATAAAAGAACCTAGCAAAGTGAGCGTCTTATAAAGCCCCGAAGGAGATGCAACAAAGGCTTAACTTAAATATTGGATAACAATTTGTCTCATAACCTCCTTTATCCATCTCCAAATCTCTGATGAAAAGCTTGCTATAAAAATGTTGCTATCAAAGCAGGAGAACATTGTAGCTATAAATGAAAATATTAGTATTAATTCCTGCTGGAAATAGTCTGTGTTCTATTGTTCTATTTCTCACTGACCGAGACAGACATTGCTGCTTTCAATACAACTTAACTGGTTTCTTCCCTTTTGTAGCAAGGAGCTTGTTCATTAATAGCTTTCAGAACTCATACATCATGATGGTATTCTAAGGTATATATTACAGCTAAGTTATTAGTTAATTGCTCCTGATAAGAAAAGTGCATATAAACTAAGATGGCAATCATAAAATTGAGCTTAGTGATTGATATTGTCAGAAGTAAATATATAATTATTCTTAACAAGAGTTAATTTCTGCATTATTGTAAAACTGATAAGAACAATGCCTTTGGTATTTTTTGTCAACTTTGACAGACACATAGATATTTTTCATTATAATTACATACATATCATTACCTATAAAAACTTTATTCATTATGCTAATGCATTCACTTCCCAGGCCAATTAATTTGTGGCAACCTACTGGTCATGTGTACAGCAGATCTGAATTGTCCCAATGGGGATGTTAGAATTTCTTTTTTATAAAAATGAGTTCAGTGGTTTAAAATGTTAATCGTAACATCTTGTCTTGTTTTCAAGTGACAACACCACATTTTGTTCATTTTCATGTCTTTAAATACTCTTAAATGACTTTTGTAATTGAAAATGTAGCTTGTCTAAGCTGGAAACTAAGAACTTTTATTCCTATAGAACTGTTGCTGCTTGCATCATTGCAGAACTCATTATATTCAGGCTACCCTATTCTACTCTTTATGATCACTTTAATGACAAGAGCTCCACATTTTCAGCTGTCACTGAAATCAGAAAGCTGCATAGTAAAGAAAAAAAAAGTGTTTTATCACATTTAAATAGCTCTCTGGTCTGCAGAGTCTAACTGCTGTTTCTTGGGTGGAATCTGAAGTGCTGACTTATGGAGCTCATCACAGCTTTCGTGCCTGAAAGACTCTCTGCTTCTTGTGGAGGCTAACAGGATTTCTCCAACTAGAATCTCCATTTTTATAGAAAGAGTTATTTCCAACAACTATACCCTCCTGGAGAAGTTTCCAGCTTTCAAGCTCTACTCTGTTTTGTATATATCAGTCTGATGTTAAAATTTTCTGTGGAAATCTTTTTATACATATGCGATCAGCTGAAAATTAAATTGTCTATTGAATAGCAATTTAATAGAGTAAACATTCTGACTATCCCCACCTGCAGAAAACAGTTTAATGGTGAAAATATTCTGGCTATACCCACCTGTAGAAAACTTTTTTTTTTTTTTGACTTGAAACTGCTGAGAGATGTAGAATTTGTATCTGTTAAAATCCTTTACATCCTTCTCACATGTTTTTGAGGATGACCGGAAAAGAAAACTTCCAGAAACATATTACTACAAGTTTCCTGCAAATTGAACCTGCTAAAAAGGTGGAGAAGAACGTGATTAGCCTTGTGAGCCTAACAGAAATCTTACATCAGGAAAATCATTCTGTCAAACGTGCGTGCTGTTCTCTAACTTTTAGTGAAATTAACAGTTCAGAACAAGTTACCCAAGTTTCAATCAAAGGCTGCCCAGGAAAAAAAACAACAAACCAACAAGGTAGCTTCTGATTCCTCATGACCTGCTCTGTGGTTGTATGGTTACAATGGAGAAATTCCATTGTGTGTTTTCACTTCACTTTGAGAAGGAGAGCACTCGTGTTCTGCTTGGATTTGCTCTATGTCTGTACTATCAGCAGGCACATCAACTATTAGAGAAAGATTTGCCCAAAACTCTTGCTCATCATCAAACTGGAATTAAATTTTTTCAGAGTAAATATAAATATCTAAGAAGGGCCACAACTTTAAATAAATAGTCCCACTGTTTTCAGTGAAACTTCCTGTATGCTCAGACCTGCGTGTAGTAAGGTCTATGTAAGGAGAATGACAAGGATTTTGTGATTAGTTCCATTGATAAGTACAGCCAAAACTGTTACTTGATCAACACATACTGGTTGATTCAGCAGGCATTTTTCCTTTTGATATCTTTTCAGTCTGGATTCAAAATATTTTGGGAAGCTGTCAAGGGAAAACTGTGCATCAGACAAAAGTACTCCATAGAGCAAAACATGAGTCATCAGGAACACAAAATTCTTATAGTAAGACTTTTGTGTGTCTTGTGCATTGCTTAGCTTACTTACAGAGCTTCCATTCCCATTGATTAGATTAAAACTAATGCATTTCATCACCTCAGTGTGGTCCTGTAAAGGAAGAAGTGTTAGATTTTAATGACTCTGTGAACTTTACAGATATACCTCTATCTCCTCATTCAGATGCACTGTTGCTCTGGTTTGGGCTAGCTTGTCATATAAAATGAATTCAAGGGCATTGGAAATGGATGGCAGATTGAAATTCAAGAGATGGCAATAACCTCTAAAACAGTAAACACACTTTTCTTAATCTCTGAGAATGAAGAAGAATGAATATGATGTTACATGCTCCCTCTTCTCACTGTAATTCTGAAGGTTCAATTACATTTGAAGATGGAAAAAAATTCATCACAGATACTTCAAACCAAATATCCTGGCTGGCTTTTGCACCTAATTTACTGTGGACTTTATTAAGAGTCAGGAGTAATTTCAGCTTTAGAAATTTGGTTCTAAACCACCAATGCCTGTCATGCAGGATGCAAGTGTATACATTAGTTTTTCAAAGCAAACTGGAGCAACTGTGGCATGTAATTGTTCATGATGATCTCTACATATTAAATTGGAAAAAAAATTAACTGTATCTTCAGGTCTCAGAGTTTAAGAAATTTTAGTGTCTATGAAAATACTGTGAAAAGTGTTTTCTTTTGCAAGTGGGAAGAACTGGAACACAACTTTCATATCTACATAGTCTGTGAAAATTTAACAGGGGAAAAAATGAGTCAGCTGTTGCCGTGTCCATGATCACACAACCTGTATTTTGATAAATCATCTCTTTTTCATTAGCCATCATTAGCAATAGCTGACATTTTCTCTAAACATCAACACGCTGTGCTTAATATTGTTACACAAGAGCAATAATACATTAGCTAAATGCCTGTAAGTTTTAAAAGAGGAATGGCATCATGGTAAGGGCAAAAGAATCATAGAGTTACCAAGAATAACAGCATTCTCTGTCACTTGTGTGTGTAGCAAAGAGGAAGATGTAAGAAAAGTAACTGAAGGATTACTGGAACTGAATTGTCTCTTATGCTTTTAACCCTACAAGAGAAATAGCAGGTGCTCTGTCTAGTGCCTGCCAGATCCCAGGAAGAGGAATTAATGAGATGTGAAACAGCCTAAACTTGGTGTCTTTAGCCATAGCCAGCGGAGCAAGAGGCAGAAGTCTTGCAAACAGACAAACCCAACAGTCAAGTTAAATGTGAAGCAGTATCTTCTCTATGAATTAATTAAATTAAGACACTCCCTCCCTGCTTGTTCCTCTGACACTTCAGTGCAAGTCGACTAACCAAAACTTAGTTTTTGACAATTCATGAGGCCTAGAATTGTAGACAACAATGGGAAACCACAACCAACAAGAAACTTTTCAGTCAGAATAAGATGCAAAATAAGGTACCTTAGAATTATTATGTCTTTGGACTCTGACAATACCTATTAAGACTGGATGTGTTCATTTGTTTTCTTACTTCAAATAAGAAAACATAAAAATTTAATGTAACTGTATTAGTACAAAGTCCATGTCATTAAAGATGAAACTATATTGTTATCAAGCAAAGTGATATCTAATAGTCTATCTACTGACAGTACCACAGAACACCTAAAAAATTGAAATTCAGGTGGTTAGTTCATACTAGTAAATAAAACTGTTAAAAGAACATTTTGATTTCATGTCTATTTTCCTCTATCTACTCCAAAAGAACAGTGTATAAAACTTTAAGATACGTGACTGTTCTTGGGAAATACAGCATATTTTAGTTCAAGAAATACAAGCATTAAGTTAATTAGTATTTGAATATTTCCTCAGGATATAGGGCTATTCATTTTTTTCTCAGTACAAAATTGATTGAAGAAGTAATCATCACTGGCATGTAATTCCTATTCCATTATTATCTTTTATTACCTACCCTACCCTGTTGATATAAGGGTTGAGGTAAGCTACCTTGTAAATCAAAACAATGTAGGGATCCTGATTAAAAATAATTTACAAATATTTTATTTCTACTGAAATCATCCATCAAAAAGATTTGCTTTTATGAATGCATTGATTATTTTTACTAGTTAGTAATATTTCACAAATTTGCTTCCTGTAATGAACTGTTCTTGAATTATTCTCACCATCCTTACCTCTGACAACATGATACCTTTTAACTTTGTATATGGCATAGGTCACCTAAATCAAGACAATGGTTTCTAAATCTTGTCCAGATAATTAAAATTGGGGTGGGACATTTCTCAGGTAATTATAGAATATTGAGTATTCTTCAAATACTTATCTGCACTAGCATATCTGAACAGCTGTTTTGATCTGTAGCCAATAACATAAATGTCTGCATAAAAATGAACAAGAGAGAAATGTGAGCATAAAGCTAAAATTCTCAGAATTCTCTGGCCTGACATAATTTTGATGTAGAATGAATTGCAATTACCGTTTCTCTAGGTCACTATTAAAAACATGAATACACCCACAAATTGATTCTAAGGGAAAGAAACAATGTAAAAACACACGTATACTGTCATGTTCTTTTCACTTACCATAATTAAGTGGGTTTTTTTGGAAACAGTTGTTATTGAAAAACACACACTTTATTTTACTCATCATGTTTCCTAGAATTTCTCACCTCCTTTTAAGGATTAAAAAGTCTTCTGTCATTGTTTGAATGAATTATATAGAATTCTTTTTACTTCTAATTATTCAATAAATTACAAAACACTTCTCATTACAAACAGTATGATGATTCCCCTGGGCACAAGTCAGTTTTGAAAAGGGCTTGTGGTTGGGGTTTGGTTTTTTTGTTTTAAGTACTTCATGATGGTGCCTTAAATTTATGGTTTCTTTTATGGTCCTATTAATTCAGATACTATTTATAACCAGATAAAATTATAGTTGCTTTCCATTAAATCAATAAAACCAAAGCTATTAAAATCCTCTTAGACTTCATTACTAGAAAGTATCCATGTTCAGAAAAGCTGCTCAGTGTTGCTCAGTGTGTGTTTGACATTATACACATCCCTAAATACCACTGAAGTCAATGGGGTTTATGGACACACTTTAAAATCATTACATGCCTAAGTTATTTTGTGCATAAGGAATGTCAATTAGGAGCTTGGTTAATTCTAGAAACATAATGACATCCAGCAGCAGAACTATCCATATTTATAATTCACCAGACTAAATAATTATTTTCTTTGATATTTTGTTTTAAATATTTTTATCATTAACATTCAGATCCAGACTTCAAAGAAAAGTATCTAATCTTTTTATAGTAATTAATTTTTTCATATAAATAGAATTTTGTTAAGCACTTATTATCCGATCTGTTATGTATCACTTGCATGCTCTGGGTCATCATTTTCTTGAATTATTACACTGCTGCATTTGTTCCCACATGTTGAAAACTCTTCACTTAGGAAGTACGAATTCATTTCCAAAGAAACAGTCCATGTTGATACCTGCCTGTACACGAAGTGGTAATAGGCTTATTAAAGTAGGTCTACACAGCTTTAGGAGCTCTGGCTTAAGATTTGTCTCACCTGAAGTTTAAAAACATTAAATATATTTTTTAATCAAACAAGAAACCTGAGACTTCTTATTTTTGTCAACAACAAGTGAAATCTTATAAAGGCAGTCATCTTTTGCTGAAATCAGGGGGAAGTTTTCTAGCTACTTTATTTAGAACTGAATCAAGTCTCAAAATATCCTGCACACATAACATAAAAATTGTGAAAGCATCCTTGGACCCAGACTCATATGTTTTTTGCTTTGTGCTACACTTGAACAACTTCTATTTGCTAGTGCTGCCTGAAAGAGTTTGAAGAGATTGTTTCTGAATGTTATGTGAGCTCAAATCTCATAATTCTCAAAGGCAAATATAAGGTGAATTTTGAATAGAATAAAAATTAGTTGCTGTTGTAATTTGCTGATATCAAAACCTGCATTTTATTAATTCAATAACACCATCTTAGATAACAGTGTTCCAGAGCAGAAAGAACAAACATTTCATACTCCTGCATTCCATGTGTGTGCTGTTGTATTTACAGAGTCACCCAAAGTGTGCTACTACTAGTTCAGAAAGGGCTATTTTGCTCAGACTTTTCAGTGTTATCAATTTCCTTTTTTGGTCTTAGCTCAGTAAGTAGAAAATATTCCACAGCTTCTTTTCATTAAAATTTAAATTTAACATTTTCCTTACCTGCCAAAAAGAGCAACAAAATGCAATAGTTCATAACATATGTTTCATTCCTAAAATTCCAAACTATCAAGTAATTTTTCAGTTTTTTGGCTAATGTTTAATATTTAATTCTTTCCTGGGCTCAAGAAATACCACTGAAGTCTGATAATATTTTGGTCTGAATCTTTAACCACAAATACATAAATATGTGCTAAACTACTGGCTAAACAGGAAGCCTGCCTCAGAAAATGGTCAGCCAGTAAGAAGCTCGGGTCTAGATTCTTGTTTTGTTCCCTAACACAACAATAGTGTTTAGTAGAAAATATGGAAAAATTAACGTCAGCAAAATCATTGCTGAGAATGCTCCAGCCTGTTTTCTTTCACACAGATGATTTTTTTAGAATTCCTCTCTATCAAAAACATTTTATATATCTGTAAATAAAACCCAGAAACAGTAGAGAGGTTTTTCTTCTTTGAATCACTGAGACTCATAGTCTAAAATTTTCCGTATACAATCCTCAAATAATTCAGGTTGGAAGGGACCTCGGGAGATCTTTAGTCCAACCTCCTGAACAAAGAAGGTGAGCTGAGAGGTTCAAGGCTGTATCCAGTAGGGTCTTGAAAACTGCTAAAGACAGAGATTGTACAGCTTGTCTGGGCAGCTTGTACCAATGCTTAATTATCCTCAATGGTGGGTGGTTGGGGATTTTTGGTTGGTTTTTGTTGTTGTTGTTGTTTCTTAATTCAAATACTTAAGATTCATGACCAAATTAAGAACTACATAAGAATGAGACATATCTAAAAATAGTGATGAATGGGGTGATTCTGCTGCACCAGTCTTATGACTTGATACATCATTGCATACTTGTTCACATAATATGATCTATATAATCTGGCTGACTTAGTGTAGTATAGTTCCTCAGCAGGAGCTCAACCATGGGAGACATGCAGTATTAAAGATTTCTTTTCTTCTTTTGTGTGTTGAGAAAATTCTTCTTATCCTCAGAAGTGAGATCAGATATTAATAATATGATTTTCCCAGTAGATAAATATAAAGTAAAGCATCTAAGTATTACCTGCAGTTTGGTGTGTGACTGAATATTAGCAGGGAAGCCAAAAGCAAGTTTTATATTTCATGGCTTTAGCAATTGCACCCTACACTGATATTTGACAATGACCTGAATTTTGTTATCATATGTTGCTATTAAGTGCATGACCTCATCTCCAAATCTCCTTCACACTTCTGCTTTTACTTTTCCTGCAGTGTTTTATCAAATACATGAAATAAGTGGCTATAAGAATTCTTCCTGAAGAGATGTCTCTTTGGTACTAGCCCTTTGCCATATAAAGCATACCAAACACAAGTCTTTGAAGACCCTGATGTTTGGTAATGGTTTTCCATAGGAAAGACATGTTTAAACAGGCCAACTTCTCAAGCCTGTCCAGGTCCCTCTGGATGGCATCCCTTCCCTGCAGCATGTCGACCATGCCACACAGCTTGGTGTCATTGGCAAACTTGCTGAGGGTGCACTGTATCCCTGTACTATGGTAAGACTCAATATCCACACATATTCACAGCAATGTATGAAAGCAATCTGTATTTTTTATAAATGTTGTTAACTCAGCCTCTCCTAATTCTATTTGCCTACCTGCCTCTCATAGTTAAATTTATAATGATGTGTAGTAATACGTGTTAGTCAGCTGCCTAAAAGAGACTGTAAGTGATACAGGAAATAAAATGCATTTAGTGTGTCTTCCCATTTGGACTGCAGAGAAAAAGCTCTTGCTTTCCAAGTGTTTTTCAAATGTAAGTGAACCAAAAGTATCAAAGATTCCACTGGAAGTCTACTTTCAAAATCCTCATGGTCTACTTAGCTTAGTGAAAACGTGAGTAAGTCAAAGAACATGTAACACACTTTTGTTCCTTTAGCAGGTTGGTTTGCAAATGTTAGCTCTTGGCAATATCAGATGACCAAGTTAAGAGACTTTAAAACTACATAAGTTGTGTTTTCAACTTATCTGTGGGCTTAAACAAGATGACAGTTCATTTTTGTTGTTTGGGGTGAGCTGCAGTAGGATGCTGTAGATGAATACACTGAAAAAAAAACAGCTAAGAAAGCATATCATGCAAATTTATTGTGCTATTTACATAGTCTATGTGGGTGATTTTCTACAACTGTCTGTTATTACAGTATGTGAGGTTTTTTTTTTTTACTTAAGATCAGACGTTTTTAATAGTTTAAAATTGACATCAAAAGTAATAGAAAAGAAGGTTTAAAACAGTCTGTTACTTTAGTGGCTTGACTGCATCGTTTTCAGATCCTTCTATCTTTACCAAAACTTGCTTAGTTGTGCTGGAATGTTCTTGTTATTTTTTGCGGGAGAAAAAAAAAAAAAGAGCAACAGAGAAAACATTCAATCTTTTGTAGGAAAAACTTTAAGGAGAAATATGCTGTTTTGATATATGAAAAAAAATAGTAATAGTGGTTTTCTTGTGAAGAGAATGAAAGCTTATGCAGGGAAGTTTCAAGGAGGTAGCCAAATAATACTCGGCCCAGCTATTCCTAGGCCCATCCCCGGTATCATCAGCCCATCTAAGGCCCATCCACACAAGCCCAGAGGAGGACAGGGGCACAATGTCAGGCAAGGGAAAACCTGAATTACAGACACATAGGAAGGGACACCCTGCCTGAGGGGCAGAACCTCAGCTCCAGTGTACAGCCATGAAACCTGTCAAGATGTCAGTGTTGAAGCACCTTTCCGACTGAGGGTGAGTGCCGTTGCTTAGGGGTATGGACACTTTATTGGACGAAGATGATGAACATTTTGGGTTTCCACAAGACGTATTATGGGATGTTTAGGGGAGAAACGGAAGGTGGGGAAAGCAAAGGATCTAGGTGGTTTGGGAAGGAACAAGCACAGAAAAATAGAGGGAAAAGGGAATAAAAAGGGCCAGTTGCTAGTAGCTAGGGGCAGATCATTACATTTGTCTGTATCTGATCATGGCAGTCTGTCTTTTATTCTTATGAAACTCTATGTCCAACTCTTCTCCCAGGCATGGGGGTCTGTTTTGTGTGCATTTATGTGTACACAGAGGTGTAAGAGCCAACAACTGGCATCAGATTATGGGTCAGAGGTGCCATGTTTCTGTGGTTACAGCAGCTGCAATGAGGGCCTGGTGTCAGCAGCAGGGCTGGGATGGTGGGTTGGAGGGCAGATGTGCCTGGGTGCCAGGGGCTGCAGAGAACAGAATGAAGGACACCAAGTGCCAGCCATCAAAGTTACACCAGGGACCAGAGGTGTGTGTGTCCATTTTGCAGCATCTGGAGCAAGTGCATATGTGAAAGTGAGTGCTAGATTAAGATGGATTACCCAGTGAGTCAGTGAATTGTCCTGGAAGCCAGGTATGTCTTTAAGGGCAAGATCAGGGGGAAGTTGGTTACTGAGGACGAAGGGACTCCTGGACAGCTGCTGGGAAGACCATAGATCCTGGGGGTCATAAGGGCCAAGACCTGCTTGCGGTTGCATCTGCAAGAGTCTGCACCAGCAGCTGGAGTAGAACTGCAGCCACAGGGGCTCACGAGCCAGGTACTAGCAACTGGGAATGGTCAGGGGGCAGGGAGCCCCTGGAGAGATCATGTGTCTGAGTCCAGCTGCCAGGGGGGACGACTTTATACATATGTGTGTTTATATTCCCATGAATAGACCTTCATGTGGATCAGCCAGAGCAGGGAACAGAATGAGGCCATTGGTGTTTCTGTTCATGTATGTGCTGAGTCTGTTTGTCGATTCATGTTGATGTGTGTGGTCAGTGGTAATGTAAATATGTATATATATTGTGTATAATGTGAGCTGCCTTTTGGATTCATGCATGTATTCTCGCTACTGGAGGGACAGAGGAATTTGCTGTTGTTTTCTGGGCCAGGCTGGGAGGAACCCAGACCGTACAGATCACTGCATGAGGAGGAGTTGTCTGGGCTGCAAAGCCCACTGGAGTTGGGTATCACCAAACACATACCTGAGTTAATTAAAAAATATGCAAGTATATATCTTCCTGAGTTACCCAGAGCAGCGCTGGGGTATGTGTTACGGCTCAGCCCAAGACAGAGTATAAACCCCTGCAAAAAACAAACAGGAGGAACTCCAGGCATCAGTTCTGATCTGATTTCAACCCATGTATTCCTTCCTGGCTACTGGGGATGCCTGGCGTCATGACAGTGAGCATATCACAAAAGCCGGTAATGAGAATCATATTTGTATTGTGAGTCAACTGCATATTACAATTGCTATGCTCTGAGTGCTGCATTTGTATTGTGATTTAAGTGTTGTACTTGTATCGTGCTTGATGTATCACTCTGCTAAATCTCATGCAATGTCAAATAACTTCAATATGTAAATTTTGTATTAAATATTAAATCCCTGAGGTGTGGAACATCTGAAAAATCTGGTTAGAGGGTGTTTGACTCTGATACCTCTGTCAAATAGTACATCTCTTCTCATCCTTTTTCAGTTCTTCTCAAATAAGCTCAAGTCCTGAAAAGAAAAAAATACACATCGTGTTTGTATAAGTTCAGTGCAGACTTGCTAGATTTCTGGAGTTCATTTCTTGAAAACTCCCTTGTGGCTGACTAAGATGAGCTGAGTAAAATGAGAGTAAGTTTTCCATTATAATACAGTCATGGCCAAGGAACTGGCAGCACAGAGCCTGTGTGTCTGTCTGTCTCACTGAAAGAACAAACTTTCCTCTCTGCTGAGTACACTGGAGAGGCTTGTATGAGACGACTGCAGAAGCTGGACCCAGCAAAAATGCTTTTCTTCCCCTTGGCTCATGACTATAGTAAATTAAACAAAACTCTGTTAGTTTGACAGCTTCACCCACCTACAATTTACAGCCACCTCTAGGGAAGCAGCCTACACAGCCATGATGAGTTCAAGCACAAGGTCTGGGTAACTGAAAAAACATTGTGCATAGGAGATAAATATATGGATATATTACTCCACTGGGTTGGTGTGTGGTCAGAAATACAAGCTACTCTTGGGTAGATTTAAAGAGTCTGTGGGCCAAAATATGTAGAGTGATCTAAAAGTGACAGTAGGGAAAAAAGAATGCAATTTATTCTTCGGTAGTACCTATTAGCTTCACAGAGCACACTGTTCTTCATATGTTTATTTAGGGAGAGAAAGGAGGCTGGTGATAACAGTTTAGAGGTTTGGAAGAGAGATATATTTTTTCTTAATTAATTAGGAATGTGTGTCTTAGGAATATGTATTTCTTTATTTTGAGTCTTAAAATTTGTATTCTTGTGTTTATATGAGATTTTCTGTTGTCAGCTATTCTAATTATGTAAAATTGATTCTATGTAACATCAGAGGTTCATTTTATAATTTCCTGCTAGAAAATTTAAAACATTAGTTAACTAACGTTCTGTTTATTTCAGAAGATTGTATGGCTGTTTTCCTTTTTATATTTTTTCCAGACACCAAATAAAATCCCTAAATAAACAAGAAAAAATGATGCATGTGAGTGTGTAAAAGACTATATTATTTAACTGTACTGCTACAAATGTTTAAATGGCTAAAAACAAAGAGGAAAAAATTCAGTATGCACTTGTTTGTTATATTTGTCTGTGACACATATTTTCTCTGGAGTCATTGAAATAGCCGGCTAAGATTTGGATGCCAATCAGTAATTCAAAAAATCCAAAACTAGACAACAATTTAAAAAAAATCCTGCTAGGGAGGAGTAATGAATTTATAATCTTGAAAAAAAAAAAAACACGTCAAAAAGCTACTGGATTGGGAGAAGGAATCTAAAATAAAGAGGGCCATTTTACAAACTGCCCTCAACCCCAGTCTCAAGCTGTGGAAAATAAAGATTTTCTGAGGATTATTTTGTTAATATAGTGTGTTCAGAATTTCAGTTTATTCAGACCTTATTTCAACAAAAAAACTTCAAGGCTTCAACAAACAAGGAAAAAAACCTCTTTTTACTTCATTTTTTAGCATCTAACTCAGCTTTTCCTCTCAACAGAAATGTCTTAAATCTAAAAACTTATAAATTTTTCCTGTATTTAAAAAAACCCCATGAATTTCAGAAATTAGCTACATTATTTTCCTTTATAACTTTTCAAGTAACTTTTAAAATGTGAACTTTTTGTCTTATAGAGGGAAAAATCCAAAGTGGTTCAACACTTCATAAGAGTGCTCTGTACGCTTGTGTGAGAGAGAATGCACACACAAAAATTTATGTAGAGTTATTAATTCAGTGCTCAAAATAGGAAAAATTATCAGTTTTTTCATTTGGATATTACCAGTTTGGAGATAAGGCCTTGTTTCTGCAGATGTTCCCAGGATCAGACCCCCTTAGAAGCCCCTGTGTCTCTCCTGATGAGCTTGCTGGAAATATTTTGCAGTAACAGCTGAAGTCATCTCTCCCTGAATTTCTGAGTTCTTCAGGAAAGTGCTGTTGCTCAAAGACATTGGAGATATAAGATACCACTTCTAACATCTCTGCTTGGGAACTCAGGTCCCAGAGCACATTCCCCTTCCCCTCAGAAACATTGTCTCCCTGTGCTCAACGCAACCTTCTGATGGGAGAGATTTGGTTGAGAAGGCTTTCCAGGCAGTGGACTCCTTTGAGGAAAATTGGGAAGAACCCTCAGCAGATGTTCCCTCTTTTTGCCTGGGAGCTGCTGTTAAGTGTCAGCTCTTGCCCTTGGTCCCTGCCTGAGCTATGTCACAGATGTGCTGGGCCTGGTCTCACACCTCCTTGAGTGTGACCTTCTGACTTTATTGTTTTAGTCTTGTCTTGGACCTGCCTCATCATGACAGACATGCAGGGTGACCACAGCCCCATGGCACTGGCCTGGCTCTTCTGTTCACCGCAGGACCCATGGGTTGAGGTCCTTGCACCATCCTGTCCCGTGGTCTGGCCACTCCCTTCCCCGGCCTCATTAGACATTCCCTGCCCACTGCACCCTGACAGGAGGCTCACTGACACCCAATTGGCCCAGAATAAGCAGGATGATTCTCCTACACGGAAAAGAAAGTTTTTACCTTTGTGAAAGACAGAAGCTAATTGATAGCTAGAGCCACCAATGTGTCTTGACCTCAGGGATATCCTGGTAAACTATCAGGATGCAAAACCCTAGGCTGGTTTTGACGCCCCAGAGCTTGGGGACACCCACGTTCCATGAACAGGGGGATTCCTCAGCCTCCATAAAGCTCAGAAGAGAGAAGGAAGAGTGAACTGAACTCCCATCCCTCCCAACGGTGAAAAGATCCTTCTTCTGTAGAAAGGCTGCTGGCTCACACCTCTTGCTAGATTCAGCAATAGTCTAGCTCCAAAGCTGTGAAGAGTCTCCAACCTGTCCCTTCCTATTCCAGGCACTAGAAATAGTTATTACTGTTCTTCATAATAACAACATGTTATTCAGAAAATAAGAACATAAAGATAAAAGATTCATTCAAGTAGCTAGGATAAAAAGTAGGAATACTGGTGTAGAGATAAAGAAGAGCCTGTAAGCTTCAAAGACTTCCCAGCTGTGTGAGTTGGTCTAAAGAAAGATATTCTTAATACATACTATCACAGGAGAGTGATAACAAGGATCATTGCTGTCTGGGAAGCTGAAACCTGACAACTATCCTAGAAAATACATATAGCAGGCTATGTGTAGAAAGGAAGGTGTCCTGCCTCTTCCTACATATTTGGGAGCCTCACAAACCAAGAGTCACTTTGTGCCAGATAGTACAGAATACCAGAGGTGATTATACATTTTGTAACTGGGAGGCTAGCCAAGTAAGCTGGGGACTTAGAACTAGCCATTACACAGTTTCAGTTAGTTCCGTGACCACAGAAATTAGCATGGTTTGATTAGATTTGCCTGGTGGGTTACCTAGGTTTCTTTTGAATAGATTAGACGATCTTTTAAATAGACAATGAAATCTAAAATCGCATATTTTTTTTCATAATTATAGCATTTTCTTAACCTTTAAAGTGTTCACTGAAAAAAGCGAAAAGAGCTTGTTATTTTCATGACCTTGTCTTTGCTCAGATGCTACTCTCTTCATAAGAAGAAACAAAAGAAAGAGGGGAAGAAAGTAGAGGAGATGAAGTTACAAAATGAGAGAATGAAATTACAAAAAAAATAATCTTTGAACTTTTTCTTAAATGATGAAAGATATTTTGAAATATTAAGGAATGATAATTCTTACAGAAATCACAAATGATTTTCAAATTTTCAGTAGAAATCCTCTTTCACAGCAATATCTGATTTGCTGTCTTTTTTGAACTTTAAAAGTAAAGCAAAGAGTTGATTGGAAAAAAAGTGTTATTTTCTGTTTCACATCATCTCATGCACTATTCTGCTACCAGTATCCTTTCACTTTGGAAAAACAAAATCATAAAATATCTGATTTGAATCACTTTGATAGAATGGAAATGTATTCAATTGGACCTTTATCTACCTGTTTTAGCTGACCTTTCTCACTGGAAAATTAAAATTGAGGAAGATTGTGGCTAGTGAGTTGCAAATGGTGAACTTCAGGTGAATTAAACTATTTACTGGTCACTTTGATATTATTTTTTTCAACCTATTGTCTTTTTACTACCAAAACTCAATCAGAAACATCAGAGATACCAAATAGTACAGATTGCCCATATGTCCAATGCGATCTTTGTAGTATCTTTCAGTATGACCTAGAACAGCCTGTCTGGAGATTTTGTGGAGTTTCCATCCTTGGCAGCATTCAAACTCTGCCTGGACATAGGCCTGGAGAACTGGCTCTAGGTGAACTTGCTTGAGCAGGGAGAGTTGGACCAGATGACCTTCAGAGGTCCACAGAACCTCAACTGTTCTGTGAGTCTGTAAAGTTAGATTGCTATTGATGGCAACAAAAAATAATAGTACCCACCTGCTCAGACTCCTCCTGCCATCCACCATATTCCTATCTATGCAAGTAGTTGATCAAACAAGATAAAATAGTCAATGAACATTCGGACTTTAATCTGTTTTGTGGAGAGAGAAATAATTCACCAAGCTCTAATTTAGGAGAATGGATAAGCTTAGTGATATACTACTATGATATACCACTCGTACATCAGTGTGACTCCTTGAAAGGAGTGGAATTATAACAGGAAAAGCCTGATACAATAGACTGGTAAGTCAGGCCCATATGTTCATAGCAGAAAATTTATTCATACTTTATGCATTTAATAATTGATCATTCTCAGAACAAATATCACACGGAAGACGCTGTGGAGGGAATAAGGCCTTAAACTTTGTTGGGTTTTCTCTGTAAATATTAGATTAAAACTTTATGATCATCCTTTTCTTTTTCTTTTTTCCCATTTATTACTTTGTTAGTTACATTTGCCATTTCTCCAGTACTGTTTCTAAGGGAACTATTATCCTTAGAATTCCTACAGTACCTAGAGTATCTCTGAAGGATTTATTGTTTT
The DNA here is from genome assembly GCA_002844005.1 of Limosa lapponica baueri. Classification (NCBI taxonomy): domain Eukaryota; kingdom Metazoa; phylum Chordata; class Aves; order Charadriiformes; family Scolopacidae; genus Limosa; species Limosa lapponica. The sequence goes on from KZ506194.1 coordinate 198,824, forward strand.
CCATGGATGTGCAGATAACTTAGCTTTTTTTTTTCTTTTTTTTTGTAGATATATATTCTGCAATTCTAAATTTAATTTGTTCAGAATAGAGATACTTTCTTAGTGTAGATGAGTAAATGTATCATCTTATTTCACGGTAGTGTACAGCTGTAACACTCAGCATTCCCATGAGATACGCTAGGTGGAAAGAGTATGATTTGAAATAATATAAATGTCTAAAAGCATGGTTAAATTCTTAAGTTTATTACCACTTTTATAGATAAAAGAAAGAAGGAAAGCTGCAAATTGTATTTAAAAGTTATAATCACTCCAAGGAAAGCTCAAATGTTTATGAATAACAGAATCATTTCACTTACTATGTAAAGTAAAATAATAGCTACAAGGAAACATGAAACTTGCTTTTTCTCTCTGTGTACTGGTATTTTACGTATCCTTTTCACCTGCATTCTCATAGCCCATAGGTTCTTAATAATTCTATGACTTCCTTCTTGAAAATTGCATATTGTACTCTCATTATTTTCCATTTTAGTAAAAGAACATGTTCACATATAACAATAAAAGTGTCCATTTAATTAATTTTTAGTCTTCAAAAATTAATGATCCTTCTTTCTCTGGGACTTTTGTCTCTGTGAATGAATGAGCAAATTATATTTCATTTAAGCTAGTATAGGACACTGTTGATCCAACCAGCCAGCTCAGTCTGTTGGCAAAGTGAGAATATTTCTTTCAAAATCTGAAGATACAATATGTGGCAACTGTAGGAGCCTAAGAAAGGGCTATCAGGTACTAAATCCAAGGGTCTGTGATCCCCTGAAAGTTTGTAATCTATGTGGCAAATTGGGTCTTACAAATAAAATAAAGGTGAAAAAAAAATAAACTGATAAATTGATATACTGTACAACAACTCTATGATGTCCTATAGAAAATTCAAAGAAATGTGAATTAAGGGTGCATGTCTTTATTTATTTTGATACGTTACATTAATTTTGATAAGTATCCCTGAAACTGTGTCACACAAGTAAATTTTTTTTTTTTAAATTATTTTTTTTTCCAAAGAAATACGGGGATGTGACTGATGCAGGAAGAAAAATAATGCTCTTGGTATTAAAGCCTTTCCATGATATCATTTTATTATAATAGAAGGCGGAGTATTTAAAAATATTCAAAGGGGTTTATCTTTCATCATATCAATATTAGCAGTGAAATAGCAGATTTATCAGTTGTAATAACAGGCACACTGCAGTTACCTACAAGCATAAGCAATGTACCTTGCAGTAACCAGATACAGACATTGCTGAATCAAGATAATGATGTGTAGTTAATGAAGGCCTCCCCTGAGGGGTTTAATTTTGTCACCAATCTCTTAGAGAAGATGATGGTGCTTATCTTCTGGAACTGCTGTTACAGATTGGTAAGGAAGTTCACTATCTGTTAAGTTTTAATCCATAAAGTTCTAAATACTAGGGTTTTTCCCTCTGCTATTATAGGGGAGCTAAGGCAGATAGCAGAATCTGCCCTGGGCTTGCACCAGTAGTGGGTGCCAGTCTTTGGGATCTAGTGGCTTCTGAGACCTGGGCTTCTGGGCTTTGCTGAAAGCTGGGGAAGCTTTCTGGAAAGCAGGATTACCTGTGCGCTGTTCCAGGGCTACAGAGAGTATATACAAAACAGATTCTGTGTAGAAAATACCCAGACAACATATCTCCATATCTTATCTGTTGGAAAGTCAACTTGCAAATCTCGTTACATCTGCTACTGCAGAAATAAATCTATGGTAACAAAAGAAAGCAGGTATCAGGAGAAAGAGAAACTTATAACTGAAGTGTTAAAAAAGACTCAAAAACCTTACTTTGTCTTTTGTTTCTGTATATGTATGAGCATGATCTGTTCATATAGAAGAAGACCAAAATCCTTTAAACTGATGGATAGAAGACAATGTAGATGAGTCAATTACTTTAACCCATTTCTGTAGGAGTCATTTTAGTCGAGTCATTTAGTCTGTCCTCAGATGACTATTGTTTTGCCTAGTATAAAGTATGGCAGACACTGAGCTGTCAGATCTCTAAAACTCAGATCTACTGAATGAATTTTCAGTATTAGGAAATTTGGAAATAAAAAATGTTATTTCTCTTCTCTTCTGTTATCCTGGAACTATTTTCACAAGACAGCTGGTAAATAATTGAACTCAATAACAAGTTTTTACAGAATTTTCTATTTAGGAAATAACTCAAAATTGCTGTAGAGAAGGAATTTGCATCTATTTTTTATCTACTGGGTGATACTTTAATGGCATGGGAGGTAGATTTCATCCTCTCATTTGCCTGAAGGATTCTGAACTCACTTTTTCCACCTGACATTTTTAGCTATCACTGCACTCAGAGTGCTTTTGCCTCTCTTTCTTCCTATTGTAGGCAATTTTAGCAGATCTATTCAATCCTCCCCTATACAATTTGTCTAATCAAGTGATAATCTAGACTAATTCATAATTATGAAAAAAAAGTAATGTAAATGTCCAGTGTGGGAAAAACATAGAAAGACAAAACCTGTCGTAAAATATTTTCTGAGCACCTAGATTTCACACAGAAGCCTGCAGGACTTTGAGACAACTGCCTTTGATAATCAGCTCACAGAACTGCTGGCAGAAGACATCTAAATTGCAGTGTGCAGCTGTGTACTGCATTTATTATCTATTCTAGATCTGAGAGGGAGGTGAGAATCCCCAAAATACCAAGGACTGTAATCATCATGATCATCATTAATTGTTACTCACCAGCTGCACACAAACACACATACACAGGCACACGCGCACATATATTTCTTCCCATTTGGCATCTGGTAAAGCCCTAATATATATGTCATGTTGATTTGGGAATTGAAGAGAAGGTTTATAGGGAAAAAATAGAATCATTCCAATCCTCCAAACTATGTAGTATTTTGATTTACCTTTGGAGGAAAACCGGACTTAATGGTTATGAGTTTATTTCTTTGCAGTGGAAAAATTACTGGGTGGTATATCATACTGGAAGTATGAGGTAAACTGCATGTTTATTTCATGTATTCTTTTATTTTAAAATGTACATGCTTCAAGATCAGATGAAAAATCTCAGTGAAATATTGTTAACTGCAGGGAATTATTTTCAGAAAATTGTAAGGTTGCTCCAAAGAGGAAAGTTATGAGGGCTGTATACAACAGCAACAAGATAAAAATGGGAGAAAGTTAGTGTGCATTTGCTACAAAGTAAAAAGCAAATTCAATTTGTAAGACAAAATAAATATAAACAACCCCAAATAATTTATAACAGATTTCATTTTAATATATCCAAACAGGAAAGCAAGCAAGCACTAATTTAGAGAAATTCATGTTATTCTGTGTGGGTCATTAGAAGGATGGAAAAAAAATAAAAATCCTGCCTTGGAAAAATGAGATTGAAAAAGAAGGTTTAACTGCCCTCAGTTTCTTGACAGACATAGCTGCATAATTTGCATTTGTCTGGCAAAGTGAACAAACTAAAAGCAACATATAATTAGCACATAAAGAAAATTAAAATATTTTTTTTTCCCCTCACACCAAACAAAATAGCAAGCATTTATGAAAGAATCTTACTTATTGTTTTTCATTTAGAATTTCTATTGATCTGTAGTAAGAGAAGGAGGCAATGCCATTTCTTTCTATGACAGCAGGTCTTTCCAAGGACACCAAATATGGATGCTGAACTTAACCATCTGAACCAGTGGCTTTATTTAGTGAAAAAGAGGTCTAACGGAAAATTTTCCCTGAAGCTCAAAGTGAAGGCTGTCAGAAATATAGCCTTTAGAAACAGACAAATGTAAAACAGCTGCTAATATTATGTTCAGCAGTCATATATTTTAAGAAATTTAGTACAAATTTACAAATCTACAGTGATAAAAAAGATTCCGTTGATTTAAACTACCCAAACACCCTGTTGTAATATTTGCGGAAATCAATAAGATGCACCTGAAATTGTTGGCTATTCAAGGACCTCTGTCTGTTTTGTCTTTGTTTGTTTGTTTTTTTCTTGGAAGGGTTGAGGGGTTTACCTATGAAATGGGGGATACAGAAGAAGAAATTACATTTTCTAATATTATACTGTCTGGCTGAATGAAATATAGG
>KZ506194.1:205810-325178 GCA_002844005.1 Limosa lapponica baueri
GAGGCAAAGAAGGCATTCAGTACCTCAGCCTTCTCCTCATCCTTTGTCACTATGTTACCTTCCATATCAAGGAGAGAGTGGAGGTTCTCCCGAGTCCTCCTCTTGCTATTAATATATTTATAGAAATTCTTTTTATTGTTTAATAATGACCATAATCACCATAATGACTGTCCTGTTAGATAATCAAGTGTTCAGCAGAGGAGTTGATATGGTTACATTCATGAAAGCTGTTTCATTTTTATATAGATAATTATCAACTATTTAGGGAGGGACTTGATCTCACATACCAGGCAAGTACTTAGAAACATCAGTTTCACACAAGATTCATACTTCTCACCCTCCCTCATTGGGCCATTCTACTTTGTTTACAAACTTTCTCATTCTCTTTTGGGGCCTAATTTGTATAAAATTAAGAAACAGCCCCTAACCACTGAAAATTAGGTAAAAAGAGAAAGACATTTAGGAGCTCTAAAAGAGCCTCAATACCATACTGTAACTGTAAAAATCCATTTCTTGGCTTTTTCCTTCTTAAGATTATGAGCAGCAGAATAAGAGATCTTTCTACACTTTGCTCTGATCTTGTGTCAACATAAGGGAGAGAAAAAAACCCACCTTATCTCAACTTACGGGAACTCAGAGTGACACCCACCTTCAGTGCAGAGTCTCAGCTACTTCCTGCGTAATACCCCTCTCCTTGCCAAAGAAACTTGGCAACTCCCTTGACAAGAAATATGTATTTCCATAACTTCACAATTTATGATTCAATTTACAATGAAGCCAATTTAGTAGTAGATCATTCTATAGATTCTTGGAAGCACAACCTTTAGGGCAACAGACATTCAAGGAATTTGCCATAGAGAAATGTTTTTGCAGTGCCCAGAGGTGTGGTGTGAGAGCTATGTGTCAGAATATTTAGAGTTAGGTTTATCACTCCAAAAATACAAGGGAAAAATAATTGAATATATAATGAATAAGAAAGGAAATTGTTGTTGAAACATAATCCTCTATCATTAAATCTACCTACTGGTTGGGTTTTTTTTTTATCTTAAGGCCAAATGGGCATCATTCGTTTGTCTTTTAAAATACTTGTATTGTTGCTTGTTCTTGGACTTTGGGACATCACATGGTGATAGGATGCTCAAGTAATTTTCTCTCTCCTCTTCCTTAAAGTCTCTTGAATCATGTTTCTATTTTGTACACTTGAATTAGCACATTCCATGCTTAAGACCTTTGCATGCTTTCCCCATTTATAAGAGTTAAAAGGTTTAATTAGAAACAGACTTTGCAGAGAGTCTACTGTGAAGCCTAAATACACCAGAAAACAGATTTGAGGGTAGGATTGCTAAAACTCCTCAAAAGCCTTCTTTGTTAGAATTAGGGAAGCCACTGAAAGCCTGTATTTTTTTCTGTCACTGTTCAAACTACACAGAAACAGGGTAGGATTTAGCCATTTAACCTTATGAATGGAATCAAGATAAAAAAGCATCACAGAAAACATCTTTCCTAGCTACTGTCAAAATCCACCATCTTTCAATCATTCTAATGACCAAACATTCCTGTCCTACAGCTTCCTTCTTCCAGACTTTCAAACAGTTTTGTGTTGCAAAATCTCGATCTTCATTATCTACCTGATTTTTTTTTTGAGGTATCACATTCTGTTGTCAGGAGGCTCATTTTTTAGCATCACACAGAAAAATTCTGAATGAAAGACAGCAGACTTCCCCTCCAACTTTAAAAAAATAATTCAGGGATGATGCAGTGCCTTGTCATGACAGTACAGCACAGGTCATTTCTATCATTTGTCACCAGTAAAGGCAGGCACACCAGCAGCAGAATCCCTAGTGTTCTCAATTGTCTTCAGTAGTGGGTATCACCTTTGACTGTGCACCAGAATTTCAAACTATCATTAAAGACTCATTAGAACCCCAAATGGGACATTGTGAACTTATGCTTCATTCAGAGTAGTTTTCCTGAGCTCTTTTAAAGATGAAAGCAGCAATATCAGTAATGTATATAAAAAGTTGTGCCATGCCACCTACATTTTTATTGTGGACTTGTTCAACCTAATACTTCTTTTCAGCCTGTCTGTGAGCACAAAGTGAACTAATTTTTGGATCATCCAGAGCCTGGGGAGACTGCATCAAAGCTGCTTCTTTATGTGGATCAGTATCAGTGCCATGTTGTTCATTTGACATAAAACATTTCATTTTGAAATGCTCTGATGCCCTGAACCTCAGTGTTTCCTTTGAGCACTCTAGTACTTGCAAAATCTATGAGCCTGATTTTACCCATTTGAAACAGTCTAAGCTGCCCTTTCTTAAAGCTGCACTGTGAATTATACAGCAGATTTCTATTTAATAGTCAATACTTTATGATACTCTTCAATTAAATACACAATTTTAACTAAAAATAGTTAACTTAAACCAGGCTAAACCATGTGGATTGAATAGTCAGTAAGATAAGTTATTGACATCACAAACTGCTGTGGGACATGTATTATGTCTTTTACAGGAAAGAATATTTTTTTCTCTCACAGTCTGAAATCCTTCATTTCCTGACCATACCAAGCTCTTATGCTCTTTTACAGCCATCTTCCTCTGAATGGCTCAATGTTCAACAGATTTAAAAAATAATGATCTCTCTATACAGAAAATCTGAGTTATGTGCATGTATCAGGTGTATCAAGCATGCAAAGCTATTAAATGAGATGACATGCTTCTTACTCAGAACTCACACAGCAGCATCACACCAAGAAGCCATTTCAGCACACTTGTTTAGCATAGACTAACTGCTTGCTCATGAGAGGAAGTTTATACTATTGCAGCAAGGAACCTGAAATTTGTATTACATTTAAAGCCAGCTAAAGATACTTCCCTTATCATCTTAAGGAACTGATGCAATATCTCTGTCAGTCACCCTACTTGCTTGAAAAGTGAAAGTTCTGCAGAGCCTTTTTGTATACTAAAAGTTTTAGTTTTCCCAGAGAAACAAAATATCCAATTATACGCCATGGAAGACAGATTTCTCTAGGCAAGATGTATCTGCATGGAAACTACAGTGTCTTATAGCTGTGAACGCAGACTCATGAATTTTGAGTTCAAACCCAAAATCAAAGGTCTTGTAAGGATTTTGGCTGGGGAGTGCATACTCATTTACCTCCATGAGGGCCCTGGAGACACAACCATTGCCAGGGTATCAGATAAGCCGATTTACTGGTGCTTACCAGCATTATATATAATATCAGAGCAGATGTATGTGAGGGAAGGAGGCCATACCTCCATAAAACTGACCCCTATAGATGACAGACTTACAGCTCTTGTTGACATGCAGCCTCCCTCCTTCTGTAGTTTTCATAATTCTGCAGTGTGGGCATGGCAAGTTATTATGAAGGGCAAGTTTTCTCTTCCTTCCTCAAGGAAGGACTCTCCTACATAAACTGTCCTTCAAAATGTCTGTAAGGTGTATATCTTTCATTCATCTTTGGTTTCTCTGCAGGTCTCTGGAAGCTGCCTCTGGCATGTGCTCCCACTGACACGATCAAACAAGAACATCCAGAAGAATAGGGTGACGAGGATAACAAAAGACTTCAGGAGATTCTTTTGGAGGGATCTTGTGATACTTTTTCATATGGTTTCTGAAAAATGGCACTGCATTTCCTAGATTTGGAAAAACTGTGTCACTAACCTTCTTGGAAAGTTCTGTACTTTTATCCATTCTCTGTGTGGGACTTGCAGAAATTCTTGTATGTTTTCAGCTATAAATATTTCCTCTTGCTTTTGACTTCTATCTAAAGTGTCTGCAAATCTTTCTGTTTCCTTAGCCAAGAACAGCACAGGAAAATACTGGCAAAGAAAAAAGCATTAGAAGCAGAAGCAAATTAAATATTATTTCATCCCATTGAAGGAGGTAATATACAAAACACAGGAGAAACAAGTCTACTCATCTGGAAGTTTGAAAAAAAGTTCTGCTGGAAGCAAGTTACCTTTTCTTAGGGAAAAAAAAAGGAAAGTGTTTTCTTGCTGCTATATTCTGGTAGTCCCAAATGCCAGGACAGAATTAAAAATGTATTTACAATTCTGATGAAGGGGTAGGTGTTGAAAACGTTATGTGTGACTGCGAGAATGATTTGGTCTAGGCAGCAAGTGACTGCTCTCTAGTACACTGAGCAAGGAAACGGTAGTGCACAGCTCAGCAAGGGCTGCAAGGCTCAGCTCTGCTTCTGACTGGCACTGATTAACCTCTGCAATGTGCTGTCAGGCTCTACCTGACAAGAGGTTGTGCTATCTGAACAATAAATTTAATTATTTTATCTTATTTAGCAAGGGGGGAGAAAAAAGGATGAGAATAAATATGTATTTATTTACAGCTTTTTCAGGAAAAAAAAGGAGGAAGATTTCCACTGTGCGTATAACATGTACCTACATACAGAAGGTTTATTGAGGGGTCTAAAATGAGATCAGATGCTTCTAACATAATTGGAAGAGAGACATACACTCTGTTTCCTGTTATAGTCCTTGTGGCCCTCATAGCACTGCAGCAATAGCAAGGAGTACAGGAACTGCATGCAGCTTCCAGTCCCAACCTCTGCCAGATAAAGTGTGTCCATTTATCTGAGGGCAGGATTTTGACTGCCTGTCTAGTTCATGTTATCTATGGTAAAGATTCTGAATACTCATTAAGACTAAGTGTTTTAGGGAGCATGAGTGACCAGAGCTTTGAATTCAATGGAAAATCCACAAGGAAGACGCTCTTTTTAAATGTTTGTAATATTTTCACTTTTCCTCTGTTTGTGCTGTATTTTGTGGTTGTCTCCAAGAGCTGGGAATTGGACTTGAATGGAGAAGAGAAAAAGACATTTTATCTTTCCTGCCTGTCACTACATCACAGCATTGGAATACAAGAATATTCTGTATTTTTTCAAACAAATAAGATAATTTGTTTTAAAATAATCAATGTAATTTTATATATACATTTCAATATATATGTAAATCATTTGGAAAAGATATTTCTGTTAGATGGATAGATATATTCCCCTTATATTTACCACGGCATGGATAAGTATTTGCAAATGAAATATCAGCACAGGAACCGTGCAACTCAATGATGCATTAAAAAAAAAAAAAGATTAATTGCCCTTTTTTCTGGACTTCCTAAATTTCTTTCTTCCCCCACCCCCTTACTCAGATGGCTGCTTGCTAGTTCTTGCTGAAAGCTCTCAGAAAAAACACTCTGCTTAATTTAAATAGATAGATCATGTTTCTGTACTGACATCTGTAATCTTTGAAAGCAGTGTTGCCTGACTTTTGCACCCAGCTGAAAGGACACATGATATTATTATAAGAAAAATCTATTTATCAGGAACTTCCCACCAGCTTTTGCCTTGGGTAGTCATGGGAATAAATATTATTTTAGACCCATTCTCTTCAAAATACATATACTCAAAACGGTAGTCTCAAGGAACTCAAATAATAATTTTTAATGTTACTTCAGTGGTCAAATCCAAGCATAGCTGCACAAGTAGCCACTTTAGAGAGAACATTTCAGATTTCATTTACAATTCATCTCAACTAGCAGAAAGAACCACCTGCATCTGGTTTTACTTGTGCTTGTTTTATCCACTGGTCTAGTAGTCTTGGCATAAATGTTAGATAAAGATTTTAGCAAAAGTTCAAATTTATCAGATGTGCATTTATTTCAGGGGCTTTATTGCTCTTAAATATCTACTTTGCTGTCTTATGAGTTGCTAACATAATTTTTTTGGGGGTTCATTTCTGTTTTTATTTAGGTAATATTGTTAAATGGATTAAACGGATCTGTTAAGTAATTCTGTTGATGTCACTGGAGTTACATTAGGGACACATTGAAACCCATTTGTCTCATCAAGTGTCAGGGAAGTATGCTTGGAATATGCTTGGAATATGATTGGAATTCAATGTCTTTTTGATGCTATCTGAATCTAAAATATAATTTCATTCAAAGATTATCTAGCCTGAAAAGGTTCATAATTTCATTTCAGTAGATAATCTGAAGCCAAAAAACTCAAAAAGCTTGTGAAAAAGGCAGAAATATAGTATATAAAAAAATAAAATTAATATTTGTTTGAAAACAGTCTTTGCGAGCTACTGTAATATTAAAGATTTTTCTTCCTTTGATCCTATCCCAAAGTATTGTACTAAACATTTAAAAGAGTTGTAAAAGAGACAATAGGCACAAAATGAAACACAGGAGGCCCTTTCTGAGTATCAGGAAACACTTTTGCACAGTGAGGGTGACTGTGCACTGACACAGATTGGCCAGGGAGGTAATGGAGTCTGCATCATTGGGGATATTCAATAGCCATCTGCACAGGGTCCCAGGCAAGCGGCTCTAGGTGTCCCTGCTTGAGCAGGGGGGGTTGGACAACATGATCTCCAGAGATATCTTCCAGTCTCAATCATTCTGTGATTCTGTGATTGAAGCCAAAGATGGTCCTAAAGGAAATGTCTTTGCACAAATCTACATTGCCTAAATGTTTCCTTTCCAAGAATAGATAGCTCATAAGTTCTTGAAAAGAGTCTTGCTACACAACCATGCTTTAACATTAGATTGTAAGGTCAAGACTAATTAGAAAGAAAGAATTAATTGTTTCTTGAATTTGCATTTTGCAGCTTTTTTTGGAAAACATTAGCACATTATTTATCATAACTTCCATAAGATTCAGTAATAGCTGATTGTTCTTCCTTTGATTCTGTACAGCAAATTTATACTGAGCCATATTATTTAGCCACCTTCATTAACCATTGAGGGTTTCCTTGTTTCAAAACTGGCAATAAAAAGCATGTTTTTTAAAATCAGCTTTGCTACCTGACAACACTGGAAATAAACCGCACAATCCTTTAATTAAAAGTGCTGTCCCCACAATCCTTTAATTGAAAGTGGTGTCTCAAAACCAGTTTATGTATCTCTGCATTTCCTGTTCAATAGTTTTTATCATAAGATGCAGCAAAAAATAATAGATGGAAGATGTATTTAATTCCCTCATGCCCTTCTCCCATGAATACTATATCTGAACTGCATTTGTTTAAGACAACGGGGTCCATTTTCCCCAAAATGTGACAAAAACTTGTATTTGCAAAATGCAAATTTCTCCTGAAATTCTTTCTTATGACCAATTTTCCCCTACTTTTTTCCCTAGTTTTCTCTACTTCTGAGGCTGCAAGAGCTTCTGTTCTGCTCTAGCTTTGACAAAGTGGAATCCTAAATGTATTTCCAGTGATGGCAAAAAGAAAGTCCTATTTCAAAATTTTTGTTATTGAAAATATTTGAAGAGCAAATGGAATTGTATTCAAATAGAATTAATAAAATAGGAAATTTTCCTAAAATAATAAAAAAAAATCTTCTGAAAAATGGGCATCTCTGGAGTTGTTCTAGTAGAAACATTTTAACTGGACGGGGGCTTGCTGAACACGTTATTTCTCATGTGGACAAGAATTCAGTTGTTGAACTATACTGTTGTCACTGCCTGCATCTCTCCCACTGAAATGTTCCTGCTACGACTCGGGATTTTTCCAGGAATATAAAAGTTACTGTAATCATATGAGAAAGGAAAACAGAATAGATGATACCATTGTCATTATAGCTGTCACCAAGTTTCTATTAAGTAAAACCAAGAAAGGCTCTATCTGTATCCTGTTTTTTACCTTATCATTTTATATTCACAGTTTCCTTCCACTTCAATGGAATCTGAATTAAGAAAATGCTTGAGAACTCAAAACTCAGCCAAAGTTTTGGTAGTTGTTCAGAATGACAGGATAGAGGGCAAAATCAGGTATGGTTTCCTGAAGCATAGAGTAAAACATGTATATCATACGGCAGGAATATAAGTGCTATATGAGGAGTATGATATCCTAGAAAACAGTGACTTGAGAATAATTGGATATTTGATTAACTATTTGCTTTCAGTTTGATAGTGTGAGTAACAACAGGATCTCTTTCCCTGGGTTTCCAGTCCTGTCTGTGTAAAAAGAATGTGATTGGCAATGTCCTAAATCTGTGCTTTGTTTCCTCTCAAATTTTGAAATTTATGATATTCTTTCAGATCAGGAGTTTTTTATGCTTGGTGAACTATCCAATATAAGCAAACAGGTCTAAGGTCTTTCTTCAGTATTTAAAGCGTCTTATTGATTTTTATTTCCCAAATCATTGTTTCTTTCAGGCACGGTAAATTGTGGCCATATGGATTTACCAGACATTTTTCCTGCTTTACCAGTTGCCAAATCAGAACTTTATCAGTTCAAAAAAATAGCAAGACTCAATAGAATCTTAAGTTATTTATCAAATGTTAGCAGGGAGCTGAAAAGCAGCTTTAACACATCTACCTGTGACTTTGCCAAAAGACAACGAGAATTAACATTTTACAGGATGCTAAAAAAACCCCACCAAACAACCCAAAAATCCAACCCACAATGCACTTTAGGAACAGCACCAGTAGTAGTCATTTAAAAATCAGTGTAATGTAATATAATGCAATGTAATCTTCAGATACTGTTCTCACCCTCTTTGGTGGCTGTGAAAACATTTGCTAATTGCTTATGCCCCCACTATTCTCCTTCCCTCTGCTGAGCCTCCCCATCACTAGCTGCATAATCATCAGTCTTTGAAGTCAGCAGCAGTCTGCTAACAGAGCAATTAGTTGAAGCACCAAGAGCAGCAGGTGTTAGATGTGTTGCTTTTTTGTGACATATCAACAGCATTTATCATGTACTTGCAAAAGATTCATAATACACACATGGATTTGCTACGTGCTTTTATTTTCTCTGTTTGATAAGGTGAATGTACGCCAGCTATTATTTTTTGCAAAGAGAGTTCTCAGGCCACAGAAGCTGATGGGTCAGATCCCAGGATCGTGATCCACAACATATGCCATGTGGCATCAGGGCTCCAAGTCATTTGCTGAAATATTATTCATCTGACTGAACGTAGTCATTTTATATTGGAGCCAGTTGACTGGATTTCCATTATTGTCAGAGTGAAGAAATAGATTAATTGTTTCTTTGAAGTGCTTTATTTAAAGTACATATGTAAATGGTGCATTGTTGTTCTGAGATAGTATTATGAAATTAATAAAAATGGAAATAAACATTATATGAGTTGGGCCTCAAACCAAAATGATCTTGCTCAGATGTATGGAGAGTATCGAGTAGTACTGGGTAATAGCAAATTACCTGGTTTAAAGTTAATTTCTTAGACTTTTTACTGTTACCACCTCCATTGCAAAGTCATAGACACACTTGGACATTTTGGATAGCCTTGAATATGATTTTCTTTCTTTTTCGTATCTGTAAACTTCAAAATCATCTGCACACAAGGTCTGGCAACTACAGCAGTTATATGACAAGATTCTTTTCAAAGTTGCTGCAGTGATCGGTTGAATGGGTGCTTCAAGGCACCTTTACAGAAACTTCCACAGGTCTGCTTCTCTTTTTAAGTGTGCTTAGTGGAGAAAAGGGAGATAGACGGTAACATTCAAGTAAGTAACACTTGCTTGTTTATTAGAAGTTATTCTTCTGAAATGTATGTCAACAATAAAAATGTAACAAAAAATGGCATAACTATGCCCTGATAATCCAGCCTTTATTGATTAATCAAAAATTCTGTAAAAGAGAGAGTGATATAGAATCATGTGTCCAACTTCATCTGCCCTTCATTTTTTTCCCCTGAGTGAAGTTACAGATTTTTTTCAAGGACAAGAAGCAGATGACAGTGAGCTGAAAGATAAAATTTGTTGTACAGTAGGGGAAAAAGAATAGTATGCATATTGTTATTATGTGAGGTTCAATGCAACTGTATTCTGGAGTTCCATGCAAAGATAACACCTCTTTACAGAAATGTTTTACTATATGCACACACTGAGTCACAGAGTCATAGTTTGGATAACAAATCTGTCTTGTAAATGTATTTTAATACACCCACTACAACTTGGACAATACAAACTGAATTTGTTTCTGTAGACAAAAATATTTATTAAAATGCAGTAAGTGACACCAGGGAGATAGACTAGAAACACAGTAGGCGACATATTGGTGAACACAGAATTGTTTCTGATGTGAATTTTATATTGAATTTGCAATTAAAAGATCTGGTCAGCAGACATATAGTACTAACAATCATAGAAAGTTATTTTATCATGTGTGGAGAGATACAGTACTAATGTGTGAACTGTGGCGTACAGTTTTAGGGCATTTTTCCCATTTTTCTAGGCAATATAAAGGTATTCCTTTTTCTCCACAGAAAGAGTTCTAAAAACAATGAAGATATGAAGTAGCAGTGCAGGTAGCCAGATCATGGAAGTGGCAGTAGAAAGGGACCCTAGGTCCTATGGAGAAGGTGGGGGAGAATGCAAGAGGCCATGATAATAGGGAAGAGATAAGACGGTGAGACCTGGGGAGAGTCTCCAGAGAAGAGATTTGGGTATGTGTGTTTGTTTTAAAAAAGATTCAAAATTTGTCTGAAGTTCATGTGTAGGGAAATGAGTTTTGTCTAGAAATTTTACCTTTTGTTGAGAGTTTTGAGAGTTTTGAGTTGTTTTGAGATTTTGAGAGTTTGCTGTTGTTTTTCCTCAAAGCAGTGGAATTGCTCTTCATGCTCCTCATCTAAAGAGTAAATGGCTCACTTTAATATGAAAGCTGCCTCTATATATTTTCTGAACATAAAATATCCTTTTATTATTCAGACATAGCAAACACAGAGAAGGTAAATCAAGCTCCACTCCATAAATTTGTACAAGTATGATTTGTGCTCAGTCAAGTGAAAGACTATTGCAAGGTATTTAAGGCCACCATGACTTGTAACAATGAGTCTAAATTAAAAAAAAATACAGAATTGTCTTTCCTTCACTTACATATGCAACCACAGTGTAAAAACACCCAAACGTGCAAACAACAATCTCTGCATTAAAGTAGGCAGAAAGCTCCTCATTCTCCAGAGTGTTTTTGGTAAGTGTAGTTATTTTACACTGACTTTGTCAGATACCACACATGCCTCCTGAGACACTTATATCACTTATTCTGTTCTGTTTGAGTGTGTGATTTCTCTTTTTATCTGTGTGTCAACAATTGTGTCGAGATCTGAGATATCTCTAGCTCATGAACAAAATTACTGGGGGAAGTAGGAGGAGTAGGAAGGTTATGAAAAGTCTGGCAAGGACCAGTTCAGCAACTATTCTGCTGCCCATCTAATGGAGGAAGGGCCGCACAGCAATGTAACACCCATCCAAACAACAACTGCACCACTTCCCATCAAATATTTGCAAAGGCTGGATGGGGAAGACAAAATTGTCACTGTCCGGTCAGGCTCTTTAAAACAAAGAATTGTTTTTATTCTTTTCTAAGGTAATGTATCTTAAATAAATGGACTTTAATACATATCTAGCTTTCCCACTGCTGCTGTTACCTGCATAGGGAGAATCTTGTTTCTCAGATAGCTTCTTTTCCTATTCTTTGTTTAAGAAGGAAGGGGAAGGGTAAAGGAAAGCTGTGTCTACATTAGGCTGTAGCGCCAACCAAAGGGAATAAATGTATAGAGCGAAATTGGTGATTCTGAGGACCCACTACAAACATTGTATGTGTTTTGGGGTCAGAAAAGGTTACTTCAAACTCTCTCTTGTCTGGTCTTATGAGCAACAAGAGCCGTCGTTTGTTATTTGCTTGGGCTTTTTCATTGACTAGAATAATACTGTGATTTGATTGTTTCAGAAAGATTTGTTAAAAAATTTTCTTGTATATCTTTCTGCTTTTTCATAATGTTTCTGGTTGAAAACATATTGTCCTATATATTCGAATTCACTTTCCTCAGGTACAACTGATGGTGACTAATTTTTATTTATATGTCTACACTTAAAAAATCCTTTTAGCTAAGCAATTGTTTGCAGAGGAATCATAGAGGAATTTCCCCCCACTTCCACTTAGCAATAGGTATGTATATGTTTTGCATTAGTGCAAGCAAAAATCATCCTTTGAAACTCCATTTGCTTATGGGGGAACAAACTAAAGCATGTACACTTCTCCGTGAATAGGTATTTATTTCAAAATGCAGTTTAGGATTTTTCTTAACAGTCTGAACCTGAAGTCATTGTTTTGATCTTTTTTCTTTTGTCATGAGTGTTTTAGCAAACAAGTTTATTGACCAGTGTGTGAAGAATTGAAAAGGTACCTAGTATATATACCTATTTATACCAGTGTGCATCTGTGGGTGATTTCTACATCAACATACTGGTTTGGAAAAGGAATGCACTTTCAAAAAATCTTTTGATCCTTTCCATTTATTATGTTTTTGTTCACATCACAGAACAGTATCAGAGCACACAAACTGGATTCTTTGAGGATAAAACTAAACCCAAAGATTTGCTACAACAGCTAACATGAGTTTAATCAATCAATTCAGAGAAGAACTAATATGAAGTAAAACCTTCCAAAGGATGTACAGTGAAGAGAGAAGGTTATCAGCTGTTTTGCCATACAAATCTGCAGTTGGTAAGTCTCTGCTATTTGTTTCTGTTTCTAGGACACACAAAATTATAAATTGCTAAAACGTGAAACTGTATGAGAATATACCAAAAAATGTTCCCACACAAGAGACTCAGTCATGAATGAGGCACAAAATTCTTACAAGAATTTGTATATTTCTGAAGGTGTGTAGCAAACATAAGCAGTCAGTGAGCCTGCAGATTACTGAACTGCTTGATCCTAAAGGATTCTTATGGTATTTTAAGCTTGTCATCCCTTGATTCAGAAATGTGTATAGCAGAATGCAGAAAGTCTGGGAAAAGTTTTGATGTTCATGTCAGTGTGCTTCTTGGATCATGCATTTCAAATTTGCTAAGGCAGATAAGAACTGATTTTGGCAGGGGTAGATATGCAGGCTTGTTATTACCTCAGTAGTAACTTCCATGTGAGTAAAAGTTTCTGTGAACATTTCAGCTATTAGAAGGACTTTGTTAGGAGCTGAAGAAAAGAATGGTTGTTTTGACCTGGAAAATGGGACAAATTATATAGCAGCATGCAATTCTAAGAATATGAGCCTAAAACGCCACCAGGTATATAGTTGGAAGGTCTCTCAGTGAGAAGTTGACTCTATTAGTTTATATAGAAAAGTAGACTGTAGTTCAGTTAATTGACTTTCTTATAAAACAGATCATAAGTCAGTGTGGTGTCTTTGCCTTCTTGATATAAGGACTATAATGATACACGCATATTAAAGTCCCTGAAGATTTTAATCATCTCTATGTTTTTCTGCAAATGGGAAACAAATTCATGCTTTTGTTGCAGATGGAGTGATGCACTTCACTCGTAGAGAGAAGCAGCAATGCATTTATTGATATAAAACAGAGATTTAACAGGATAAATGGTAAATGCAACAGTGTATTAACAAGATTTGAGATGGAAAAACACACTTGGTTATTTACTGCACAGGGTCAGATGGAACTGCCAGGGAGACTCACCCATTGAGTCATGAAGTTCAGAAAGGACCCCCTTGCTTTCTAATCTCCTTCTCAGAGAGGAGTCCAGGTGCAGCTGGATCCAATCCTAGTCCCAGACTGGGTTGACAGTTTATGTCTGAAGGATTATTTATGCACTGTCCCTATGAGGATCTACACCCTCCCTGTTCCTTGAAGTATCTTTCCTGAAAGCCTGATCGAAACTCAGACTAGCAATAACCCTTAGTGGTCCATTGATATCTGAACATTCAGCAGCACCAGATCTGTGTCCCAGCTGAGGAGCTAAAACCCACCCAAATCGTCCAACTCCAGCCCTTACTGCCTACCAGAGCAGTCAGGCTCCAGTGTCCTGTTGAAGCTTTTTCACTTTGCACGGAAAGTATAGATATCTGCTGGATCAGAAAGGAAATGGAAAGCTGATTTCTGGAGGTAGCGATAGAGTCGAGATAGCATTGTGTTTCACTGATTGAGTTTACCTTTTGTATCTAAATTGCCCTTATGTCCTAGAATATAGATTAAAAGATTTAGATATTATGCAAGTGTGTCAGAATATTTATTTATATAGAAGAAGGTATTTACGTGAGATGAAATGTAGTGCAATAATTGGCACTCTGAACTCTAATCCTGAGTGGCTTTTTAAGTGAGATGAATACAGATTCAGAACAAGGGAAAGATTCTCAGGACTTAGGAATTTAACAAAGTGAAAAATAATCTAACTAAAAAATATACACAAACAGCAGCTGAGAGTGGCACATCTATTTACAAAAAGGTCATTTTGGTGTTGTTATAACTTACAGGACTTACATTGATGATGGGTGCTTTAAAACAATAGCTTAAAGTTTCTAAGGAAACTCTTGACAAATTGTTAAAATACTATGATTTGTGTCAAAAGATAACTATCAGAAAGAAGATAATATTATTTACTTCAACATTCACAAAGTCCTAGCAATACCTCTGGTGAGTGTATTAAATAAATTTAGGAAGTGGAAAAGTAAAGTAAAGGCATAAAAACAGGAAAGAGGTAAAACATAAAACAAAGATAGATTATCTTCTTTCATTTGGCAAATATCAACAGAATGTTGACGATCTTCATTAAACGTGTGTTTAGGTTGTTGCGATAAAGATGACTGTGAAGAATTTGATAAGTGACAGAAGGTCTATACGAGAAGGAATAATTTGAACAACTCACACAAATACTTTTGCTTTGTTTTTCAAAGTTATATTTTTTTAGGCAGAACTGCCTGGAATATGGACATCACAAATCTATGTGGTTATGTGTTTTCCAGTACATCTCCGTTGACATCAATGGGATTATTCTAGGAGTTCATACGGCATGCTGGAGAACACGTCCTCTTTAAGAATTCCTAAGAAAGATCACCATGTCAGCAGATTCAAAGTTGTCTGCAATTAACATAAGGGATACATTTGTTATCAATGAACTAAGGATTAACCAAGCACTCTAGTTTCCGTTGTTCTTCCTACACAAAGTGACAAAAACTGAATGCTTATTGGGCTTTCAAATAACTGTACACGAAGTTGTCTTTGGGCTAGGAAGGATTATGTGTGAAGACGTACCATATGGCTGATAAGATAACAGTGTTTATGTGTTTAATTTAGTACATTGATAGGCAGTTAATCATTTGGATGTGGAAATAATCATGTTTAAAAAACCCTGAAATTTACACCTGCAATTTTTAAAGTTCTAATTATAATGGCTGTTTTCTCAACTATGCAAAGACATTTTTCATAGACAAATGAATGACTCTGACTCGCTATTTCTGAATCAGAATGACTCATATTTCATTACTATTTGTAGACGAAGGTCCCCTCTCAGTAATGCCTGAGTAACATACTGTCAATAACGTCCCTCATGCATATGGGCAGCCTGAAATAAACTCCTAGCTCTTGGGTGTCTACATTTGTGACAATCTGTGAACGAATTGCAGTATACTCTTGAGAACTGCATCAATGATTCTGCATATGGTACACAATTTAACCTGTGTACCAAGGACACCTGGTATATTGTGACTCAGGAGTCGAGCTCATCACAAGGTCAAGCTAAATGGCTCAAAGTCACACAGAATGTGGGGAAGCAAAGGCTACCCAATGAATTACCATACCAGGCAAAGGGCTTCATTCTTCCACATAGCTACTTTGGGTTAGGAAGGAATACAGCAATTAGGTCTAAGCCGTTTCTCTTTCACTGTGAGAAAAGTCTGAGGATCTTTGCTGTGGGATCTACTATGTTGCGTGTCTGAAATACATATGATAATTCCCTGGATCAAAACCTAGTGATGTAGACTCCAGACTTCAGCTAAGGAAGAAGGAACTATTGTTATAATTCCATTTATATGTGTGTGTTTGTATGTGTTTCTGGCAAGCTCAGGAATTTGAGACAGGCAGAATTTTGAGACATGTAAGGATAGTCTTCAGATGTCACTTCATGTATCTTTTGTGAACTCTAAAATTAACCTTCTGGAAGCACTTTCTGGTAGAGCACAACATAATACTTTTATTTTGGGATTGACATGAAGGAATTCTGCCTCCCTTCAGTTTTAGTGTAATGAATTTTGGAGAGTGAGAGTGAACTTTGGTATCTGACTGCATAACTTTGAAAAGATCCATTGATCACTTCTACTTCTGTTTTAACTAAATGCAACTTTGTTATCTTAATGTCATCTGAATATTTTTCAAGTTCCAAATATTGACAGAAATATCCTGACTTGTTTTGCCACATGCATTACAGGGGATGTTTAAGGCCCTGAAAGTACTTCCCTCACTGCTAGCACGTTAATCCAGAAAAAGGGCAACATAAAATCCTAATAGTTCACAGAGTGATTGGCAAATATCTGTTGATCCTCCTAGCACTGCTATTCATATTTGTATGTTAAATGCCTTCTTCAAATGCCTTGAGTGACACATTTTTGTCAAGACATATTGTGTATTAGTGGTGTCATATTTAAAGTGTCAGCTA
The DNA here is from genome assembly GCA_002844005.1 of Limosa lapponica baueri. Taxonomy (NCBI): domain Eukaryota; kingdom Metazoa; phylum Chordata; class Aves; order Charadriiformes; family Scolopacidae; genus Limosa; species Limosa lapponica. The sequence continues at coordinate 222,259 of KZ506194.1, forward strand.
TGGAAATGTCACTTCTGCTCCTTCTTTTCCCTCCAGCAGCTCTCGGCTTCCTCCCCCTCATCATCCTTCAGTTACAACAATATTAAGGGACCCCAACAGACAAGTCTTTTGCTTTAAAGAAACAATTTAAATAGTATCAGGAGTTGAAACATCGCAAAGTCGCACTGAAATTAGGCACTGAATTCACCACACCAGTCTGATTGCCAATCCCAGGCTTCCAAAGCTGGTGGCTGTTCAGAATTTCAGAGATCTTTTTCACATTTCAGGAGAACATATACTTGTGTATGGTCCCAGGAGAATAGGCCCTTGGGATGCTGTCTATAAAGACAATTGCAGCAAATGCAACATAAATAGTTTCCTGCTTACTCAGTTTTTTGAGGATGGCTCATCTAGAAATTGAAAGCTAGAACATACACCACTCCTAAGCTGAATTCTGAACTCCTAGCTTTGTTATTAAAATACATTGTTCATTTTCTTCATTAAATAATTTTGGAGTCACAGCTGGCCAGAGGCTGGTGTTAAGCCAACTCATGCAGTCCCAGTTAATAGCAGTTCATTTGACAGCTATGAATATCAGGGCCACTAAATTCAAGTACATCTTCTGCAACACAGTTGGTGAAAAAGGATATTTAATAGCCTACATCTTGGTAGGGTAGTAACCCACAAACTGTTTGTGAGAAGTTAATGTGGTATGTCCCCGGTGGTAAAGAAACCACGTGGTGCTTCTCTTACCTCGGCAATGAAGCTTTCATCTCTGCTGTGAAGAGGTCAAAGAAAATGGCAAGAAATCAAATGTGCAGTGGATAATAATCAAAATTAGTAGAAGAGCTGGAAAAATTATAGGTTACTTGACACTGCTAATTGTAGGTTTTGAGCCTTTTGTTTTAATTGCAGACATCTATGTAAGAAGAACCATTAATTAACCTCATTCAGTACCAACCCATGAACATGTATATTACACACTGTTTGTTGATAATAGGCCAGCCTGTGCTAAGAAAGGAACATGTTCCAGTAGCATGTCACTGAAAAGAAAGAAGGGTTGGATGCTTAGTGCATGGCATTCTTGTATGAGATGACCCATTTCTTCTTGCACTGCACTGTTGCTTACAACTTTCAAAAGCATGAACACACTTTTGGTATTTGGGCTACAGTCCAATTACTATATTGATCAAAGCACATTCTCTGGCTCACTTGTAGGATTTAGATAAACATTTCTATATTTAGAATTGTTTATTTCAACCTTGTAAAACTGTCACTGCTCTAGCCAAATAACTTTATATTTTTTTCATCTCTCAGAGGACAAACAATATAGGATCTCTGTACTTATGCTGAAAACAGCTGCCCCCACATCTAATAGGTGAAGGATCTATGCCAGCCATAGTTAGGTGCTGTAACTGTTGTATCCAGTTCTTCTAATGTTTTGCTTTTACCTGTAGATATGGATGATCTTTACAAAGCAGCAAATTTCATTGGAGCGGTAGGAAAGTACAGCACATACGCATGGCGTGGCCCCTGACTGCATTGAAAGTAGGGGACAAGGCTCCCTATCAATCATGTGGTCTCCCATTTGTTGAACTGTGCAGAATCACCTGGTTCTTTTCACTATTTTGTTTTATTTCACATTTCTAAGCAATCAAAAAAATACTAAAGCATGTGCAGACCTAGATTTACAGAAATCTTACACATGCTTATGAAATCTTAAAGGTTATATTACATTATTACTAAGCTGCCTTATGCATACTTATGAAATCTTAACTATATGATTATTATTTTTAGGACTCTATTAGTATTATCTTAGGATTAAATATTATTGGGTAAAGTAGTACCTACTATAAACAAAATCTTTTCATTTTAAAATTAATTCATAGTAAAACTCAGCTATTTCACTTCATTTTAGTCCCGTAATGTGCAGAAATTCTTATCTTTCTTGTGGTATCTTTTCAGTACAAGAACTGAAAATAGTATTTATCTGCTTCTAAAGCATAGCCTACAAAGGCATTTTGCTTTCTGACTCCTGTTTACATGCATTGCTGGTCCACTATTTATCACAGGAACTTTGTGATTTCATAGGAGATTGCGTGTTTAAAAACTTCTGTGGATGTGACCTTTTTGCCATGTGTCTATTTCAGTGCAGCTAGTCTCTTCAGGACTTTTCACAGTTTCCTTTGGTACCTGCAAAAGACAGACTAGTCCTCCCAGTATTCACTGGGAATGAATTGAGAGAGACTCAAATGCAATTCAAAGAATTAAGTAAATATCACTAAAACAAATCATGTGTAAGTGGGTGCAGCATGGGGGTAGATCAGCAGCTGTATTGTGGCTACTCTAACAAAATTAGGCTATTTGGAGATTAATAACTCAAGAACAGTCAAATTATTTTCCTTTGGCAATATAAACCTATTTTGAGTGTGATAAACTTTGTCTTCAAATGATTCCTTTTCTTTATGCAACATTGATCACTCTTTAAATTATCTGCATAACAATAAATATCCTCCTTAAATAAAGTATGTGCTACTATATTCAAAGGCCTGAACAAAAATTTGTGGACAAGTGGAAAAGAACAATATTGTTCATATTTCTACTTGAAAAACAAAGCATGCAATTGTGAAATTAAAATGGCTTTTTAAATGTGCCAAAAATATAAGAAGAATAATTAGTAAAACTGTGGGTATATTTAATAATTCCTCCATGAGTATTTGTTAGAGAGCCAGCAACATGCACCCCTTTTGTCTTCTGTATCTGTAAGTTAATCCCTGAGCCATTTAAAGCTATCTGTTTCTGCTGCAAATGAACTGGCACATTTGAGTTATTGACTTAGCTCCAGTCAAAGCCACCACTGTGGTATGTAGTTTGTTGCAAAAGTATATACCTGTTCAAATGGTCCATCTATTCAGGAAAAAAAAGACGGCAAATGAGATCCCTTTTGTGGGACCTAGTGAAGGGGATAGCTGCTGGAGTCTCTCTTGATATCTGTAGGACTAGAGCAGGAGGCTTTGAGGGAAAGTGAGTGGGAGCAACAGAATCTTGTATCCAGCACGTACCAGTGTTAGTGTTGCACAGTGCTTTAATCTATATTATGCTAACAGTCTTACATTTGTAATTCTGCAGTCTTTCACATGTAACACCAGTCTGCCTTTCATTTTGTATGCAACCTGCCACATACACAACCCCAGGATGCTGGGGCAGTACATTTTCCTTTGTTATTCCAAAGAACTGTTATCATAGAATCATTGAATCATAGAACGGTTCAGGTTGGAAGGGATGTTAAAGATCATCAAGTTCCAACCCTCCTGCCATGGGCAGGGACACCTTCCACTAAACCAGGTTGCTCAAAGTCCCATTCAGCCTGGCCTTTAACACCTCCAGGGATGGGGCATCCACAGCTTCTCTGGGAAACCTGTTCCAGTGTCTTTCCACCCTCACAGTAAAGAATTTCTTCCTGATACCTAATCTAAATCTCCCCTCTTTCAATTTAAAACAGTTACCCCTAGTCCTATCGCTACACTCCCTGATAAAGAGTCCCTCCCCATCTCTCTTGTAGGCCCCTTTTAGGTATTGGAAGGCTGCTCTAAGGTCTCCCCGTAGTCTTCTCCAGGCTGAGCAACCCCAATTTTCTCAGCCTGTCCTCACGGCAAAGGTGCTCCAGCCCTCCAATCATCTTCGTGGTCCTTCGCTGGACCTGTTCCAACAGGTCCATGTCCTTCCTGCATTGAGGAATCCAAAGCTGAATGCAGTACTCCAGGTGGGGTCTCACAAGCGCAGAGTAGAGGGGCAGAATCACCTCCCTCGACCTGCTGGCCACGCTTCTTTTGATACAGCCCAGTATGCAGTTGGCTTTCTGGGCTGCCAGTGCACATTGCCAACTCATGTTGAGCTTCTCATCCATGAGCACTCCCAAGTCCTTCTCCTCAGTCTTGCTTTCCAGCCATTCTCTGCCCAGCCTGTATTTGGGATTGCCATGGGATTGCCATGACCCAGGTGCAGGATGTTGAACTTGGCTTGGTTGAACCTCATGATGTTCACATGGGCCCACTTCTCAAGCTTTTCCAGGTGCCTCTGGATGGCATCCCTTCCCTCCAGCTTGTGGACCGTGCCACACAGCTTGGTGTCATCAACAAACTTGCTGAGGGTGCACTCAGTCCCACTGTTCATGTCACTGACAAAGATGTTGAACAGCACTGGTCCCAGTACCAACCCCTGAGGAACACCACTCATCACTGGGTTCCACTTGGACATTGAGCCATTGACCACAACCCTTTGAGTGTGGCCATCTAGCCAGTTCCTGATTCACCATCTGTGTATCTCCAGTTTAGAGACCAGGATGTCATGCGGGACAGTGTCAAAGGCTTTGCACAAGTCCAGGTGACATCTGTTGCTCTCCCCTTATCTACCAATGCTGTAGCACATTTGTAGAAGGCCACCAAATTTGTTAGTCATGACTTGCCCTTTGTGAAGCCGTGTTGGCTGTCACAAATTACGTCCTTATTTTCCATGTGCCTTAGCAGCAATTCCAGGAGGATCTGCTTCATGAGCTTGCCAGGCATAGAGGTGAGACTGAGTGGCTTGTAATTCCCCTGGTCATCTTTTTTCTTCCTTTTTGAAAATGGGGGTTATGTTATCCTTGCAGCCTCACACTGAGAGAGTCATTAAACATTATCACATCAGTACAGCTGGGTTTTGTAGGAAGTGATTGCCATAGAAATATGCATTTTCCCTTTCTAGAACTTGCTTCATAGTTTTTAGTTTATAATCTTAATAGATAACTCTAGTAGATAATAGTCATATAGGTAGCCAATAAGCATTTGCTGATAATACACATGCAGAAAGCTAAACAGCCAATTGATGTGTACAACATCTGTGCCTGATAAAAGTATGTAATGAAACAATCCTGACAAAACCTTATTGTTACCGTCTAAAAAATTATTGAGAGAAACACCTTCTGCAATGTAGAATATGCATAGATGAGGATGATGAGCTATAACAAGGACAACTACTTTTGAAGATCACAGTGGAAGATGTTGCCATAGTCAAAAGTAAAATGATATGAGCTTGGTAAAATTTAGAATTATATAGACAAATAGAAAAGGTTCTATCTTAGCTATATTAAATGAGGAAAGAATGGACTTGACAAGTTAGAAAGACCAAAATCAAAGATGATTCTGGTTGTAGATTTGATGATGCTGTCCAGAGTGATACAGAAGGGACATGAGGATTGCAGCATAGAAGGCTAGGATCTGCTTTTCAGTCTTACTGAGTTTTATCTGATGACTAGTTATCCATGGTAGATTTCAGAGAAACAATGACAGATTTTGGACAGAAGTAGTAGTTGTTTGTATAAATTTATCTTGTATAAAAAATCTGAGGTTGAATATATGCTTGTGTAGAAGTTTACTCTTGCAAAAATTTGCAGGATCACATTCTAAATACATTACCTTTGAGTTGGAGAAATAAGTTTCTCCAACTCAAAGGTGTCCTCCTTGTATTTGTCTCTTAGCATCTCAGTACTGATATTATCAAAATTTGTTTTCAAAGCTGTAGGTTTCTGTTATTAAGTCAGATATCTGACTTTTTGTAATGTTTTTTTCCATCACTTTAATTTCTGATTAGATGTTAACAAAGAATGTGATACATATTTCCAACAGAGTCACTTTATCTTTATTATTGCTATTCACATTACAAATGAATTCATTAGCATTCTCATCACAAAACCCAAGTTCATTATCTGATAAGACAAAAATTTCTTCAGATACATCTTGAGGTATTTGATTTGCCTTATTTATATTCTCAGTAGGCAACTTTCACTTGCTAGAGATGAGTATAAGTAAATTGTGATTCTGCTCATTACTTTATCCTGATTGAGTTTTTTTCTGTCCTTTGTAACATGGAATCCTTATTTGTTTTCTTCTCCTTTTGTTTAATTGGTTTGTGACTCCTGAGATACAGTATACATTCCATTCTTGACTATAAAAACTGTTTCTGATTTTTAAAGTATGGAATTTATATTCAGCAATATATTAAATTGAAAACCATATCTGTGTAATAATTAAAACAAGAAAAAATTAACTCATTTAAATACATATTTTCTGGGATGTGTTTAGTATTGAATTCATGATGGCCATTTTATTAAATCTATAAAGAAAGCTTATTTGCAGGGGGGTGGCAGATTTTTTGCATTTAGACTTAGCTTTCCCTCTAATAAGATATGTAGGTTTTCCCTGTTAATCTAAAACTTTTGATGTTATCTCCTATCCAGTTCAGTCCTACTCATTTCTGGTACATATTGAACCTCGTGTCAGACCTTCATTAATATCCTAATATATGCCCCCAAATAGGAAAATAGAATACACTTATAATAAAGTCTTTAGCTGATTAAAATTTCTCAATAAATGTCTTTTTTTTTTTATTACTCCATGATGTTTTCTCTGTGCAGTTCCTTCTTCAGAGCTAGTAAAAAATTGCAGATTATTGTAGTCAGTGGTAGAAGTGCCCCAGAGGAACACTCCATTGCCAAACAGCCAGGCCACTAATATATTGGAAGGCATCAAGTTGTTAAAGGAGTGAGCTAGACACAATTTTTCTCCACCTCATTTCTCCATTTTACTTAGAGAGACCCATATCTAAATCCAGTTATTCCTATGAAAGCGTTCAGTATCAGTGTGAGACACCTGAGGGTACATGAAAGAACCACACGGGTTCTGACAGAGAAAGCACAGATGCTACACGAGGCCTGGGATATTTTGCAATGGCAGCTGGAGGCCAGGAGGACCTCCAAGAATATCTAGAGTGGTGCCACATTGCTTATTTTTAGGGAAGTGAATTGAACCCAGGATATGATTCAGCTCTGTATTCCAAGATCTGGAAGCCCAAAATGGAAGCTACAGGGACTCACCTAGAAATACTCCAGCTGCAAATGTGTTGTTTATGGGATTAGCCCAGAAGTTATACAAATGGAAAACAATAATGTATAACGTGGGCATCAGATCCTTGACACCAGTTCTCCTACTCTGAGGATCCTCTTTTTCCATTCTGCACAGCTTGCTAATGCAGGTGTAGCCAGTGTCTCAGCTGCTGAGATCCTAGTAGGCAGAGATGGAGGTGAAGAAGGATCACCTAGACCCTGGTTCAGCTGTTTCAACGATAAAAGTGTTAGTTATTGCTCAACTGTAACACTAACTTTTATTCACTGAATCAACGGGATCTTCACTGACTTATACCAAGGGTTTAGATGAGTAGCATGAAACAGATGATACAAATATAATGGTGTAGTGTTTATAAAAACATACCAACCGTGAGGTTTCTTTCTGTAACACTGATGAAAAAATATTTTTCACAATTGGATCAAACCCGTTATAATGGTACAAATTTTGCTTAAAACCATCTGAACACTGAGACAGAATACTACAAGCGTTAGCATTTTACTCTTCAAATAGGCATACCTATACTTTTAAATAATGGAAGCACTTGAGGGGCAAGGTATTATTGTTGAATAGAAGCAATTGAGATCTGCCTTAGCAGAGATACTAAAGGGAGGGTGTTAACAGTGTTATAATTTTCTACTCTTGGTATTTGCTAACAACTTTTTCAGCAATTTTCCTCTGCTGTGAAGCAGTAGTAGCTTGTAGCTTTCCTCCACCAACTCACATTTGCACTGCAGCTGCATTAAAAGTATTGTAGCACTGAAAAAATCTTTCTGTGTTATTTACATATATAATTTTTTGGTTACTATTGCAGTGTATCGAGTGACTTTAACAGTATTCTTATTGCTCTAGTTGTTGTTTTTGTTGTTATAGTTTCTACAATATTTGCAAAGTCTTATGACTCATAATCAATTGTCTGATTGCAGTTTGATGAATTTGTCCCTATTTACCTCAATATTTTTATCCTGGAGAGAGTGTGCCCATGGATAACACTTCTGCAAGTTTGCATTATGAAATACTGCTATAAAATCACTCTAGCTGAGTCTGGCAAACTCTTTATGTTTATGACTGATTCATATTTCCTTTTCATACTCAAAATAGACCTTATATGTAATATTAGAAGTTTCTTAACTGTTCTGAACACTGCAGAATATGTAGCTACATAAACATCATTTATCTATCATTTTATCAAGATAAAACTGATGACAGACAGTAACATTTATTCTGGAACAATGAAGAACTTCTGTTGACCTTTTAGAGAAAAAAAACCCACATAATTGTTCCTTTTATTTTCAACTGCCCTTTGACTTAAGCATTAGAAACATTTAGCCACAAAAAGTAAAAGAGAAAGAATATAAATATACTAATAGAGGAAATCTGCATTATTGTGTGAGGGAATTATTGTCCTTTTTCCTTTTAAATGAGTCTAACTTCTGTGTTGCTGCTAGGAGGTGTTCCATTGTAAGATTTACTCTGATCATGTTGTGTCTTTGGTAGTCTTGCTGTGTTTCTTCATAGCAGAGCAAATTTAACTCAGGTTGGTGCCACACTAGCACAGTTAAATTGCTTTTGGTAACCTTAGGGTTCAGATAAGGTCGCTTCATGTCTATTTGAAACATGGGAGTCCCCAGGCCATTTAGTGCACATATATACAGTGTTATGGGGCATTTTGGCTGTTCAGAATGACTTTATTGCCTTTACTGCCTAAGATTTTGAAGCCTGATGGGCTGAAGAGCTAAGCCAGATGCTGCCACTGCCACTGCTAGGATGCCTGGATGTCCAGTCTCAGCCCTTGGGGTGCTCCCTTGCCAGTTCTTGGGAAAGCAGCCAAAGGCCCTGACCAGGGACATCAGTTACTCACCTGGGAATGTGGTCAGAGCAACAACAGCTTTAATGTCGTGCTCCATAGTCTATCCTTCACCTTTCTTTCTTGGTCACCATTTTGATAAATTAACACACCATTTCTTTTGTATATGGTGTCCTACTATTTTCATGTGGCTATCTTGCTGGTGATAATGCAGGTCAGGGTATATACAAGTATATTACTCTCCTTTCTTCTAAACTTTTTCTCATGTAGTTACCTTGTTGGTGGAGCCATAGGTCAGGATTCAATAGCTGCAACTGCATTAAGGTATTTAACAGCCTCATCCTTGAAAATGGAGTGGAAGCTATGAAACTGCTCAGTCAGCTCATTGTAAGTTGGTATTGGTCATGGAGCAGAGGTGTCTGGACTCAAGAAAGGCTGTCATACTTGCTGATGACAGCCAGTGGCAAGGTTGTATTTGGGATGATGACAGCATGGCTGGCCAGTGAACAATCCTGTTTAACAGCAATTTCAACATTTGCCTCCACTTAGAGTGTGCCGTAGGAGGATACCAGTATTTTTCTTTCTTAGTTTGATGAAAAAGATTTACAAGTACAGTTCAGGTGTTAGTTTTTACAAACATTTTAAATCAAGCCGTTTTGAGGTTACAACAAGCCTTAGCTCATAGTCCAGATGGCAGATTATTGAGATGAATATTGACAAAACTTTATTCATTAGTAACTTTTTATTTTTAATTATCTAGAAAATGTTTTACAAAAAATGTTTTTAAAGAGAGCCATTACTTTGCCCTATTTTGACGTCTTTTTATCTTGGATTTCATCTTTTGGCAATTATCCTACTTTTATCATGGAAAAGACAAGTCTTTAAGGAAGTATGTATTGTTTCTTTTTAAAATTCTTTTTCGAAATGGGAATTACTCTGGGTTTCTCTATGTGTAACTGTATGACACATACCTCAAGCAATAACATTTCTGGTAAATATTTCTCAATGGAAAACAGAAATTGGTCAATCAGACAAACAAAAACCCCATCCTACCATAATCTATATGTGAAACCCTCTTTCTCCTTTTCCTGTTGTATATATCTTGCAATCTTAAATGCTCTAGCTGGACTTAATTTCTAGGGTATCCTATCTTTCCTGATACCACCTTGCCCTACTTTAATGTGTATGTTGTTTCCAGTTGACCAGTCAGGTTTTCTATACCTAAGATGCACTACCAAAGGTTAATGCCACTGCCGTGTTATCTACTTTTAATTTGGTACCACTTAGATAACACTGAAGAATTTGTTTGCATGCTGAGAATTGATACAGGTAATATTCCTTATTGTACAGTATGCAGACATCTATAGCTAATATCTACAAATTATGGAAAAACATCAATATTCTTTGGTTATAGTTCACTGTTTTTCTGATATTTCTTTGTATTTTAGATTTTGCTTCTGGAAGGATTTAAAAGCATGACAATATTCATAAGTTTAGAGTGACTTCATTCCAATACTTGATAAATCCTACCAAGAACGAACTTAGACCTGCCAGTAAGTCCTGTCATTTGCTGCTAAACAATTTTGTTGCAACTTTTGTCAAATTATTAATGTTCTTCATGCAGAAAAAGTGGTAGGAAATAAATCTCCCCAGAGACCTGTTGGATGGAATCTCTGAAGGTCATCTGGTACAACCACCCTCCTCAAGGAGGGCTACCTAGAAACGGTTATCCAGCACCATGTCTAGCTGGCTTTTGAATATGTCCAAGGGTGGAGACACTCAAAACCTTCCTGGACAACCTGTGCCAGGGCCCAGTCAACATCACAGCAAAAAAAGTGTTTCCTGATGTTCAGATGACACCTCCTGTATTTCAATTGTGCCCATTGTATCTCTGATTCTGCCACTGGGCACCACTGAAAAGAGCCTGGCTCTGTTCACTTTGCACCCTCCCTTCAGGTATTTAGGTACATTAATAAGATCACTCCTGAGCATTCTCTTCTCTAGGTTAAACTATCCCAAGCTCTCTCAGCCTTTCCTCATAGGGGAGATGCTTCAGTCTCTTAATCATCTTCATGAGTCTTCATTGGACTTTCTTCAGTATGTCCGTGTCTCTCTTATCCTGAGGAGCCCAGAAATGGACACAGCACTTCAGGTGTGTCCTCACCAGTGTTGAGTAGAGTGGAAGAACCACCTCCCTCTACCTGCTGGCAATACTGTCCCTAATGCAGCCCTGGATACCGTTAGCCGTCTTTTCTGCAGACGCACATTGCTGGCTCATGTTCAAATTGGTTCATCAGGTTCACCATGGTTCACTAGGACTCCAGGTCCTTTTCTATAAAGCCACTTTCCAGCTGGATGGCCCCCAGCATGTGCAAGGCATTGTGCCTCCACAAGTGCAGGACTTTGCACTTCCCCTTGTTGAACTCCATGAGGAGCCTGTCGAGGTCCGTCTGGATGGCAGCACAAAACCCTGGCCTATCAATGAGCCACTCCTCCCAGTTTGATGTCATCAGCAAACTTGCAGAGGGTACACTCTGCCCCATCATCCAGGCCATTAATGAAGATGTGGAGCAGGACTAGACCCAGTATTGACTCCTGGGGAATACTACTAGCTACTGGACTCTGGCTCTTCTTCATATTGTCTTTGTATTTTCTCCTCCTTCCTCTGAAGAGATGTTTCCTATATAAAGGAGATAATGCACATGAAAAAAACCCCTGTGTCTGTGGTATAAGATTCAGTTTTTGCCCCTGCTGGGCCTCAGTCAGCCTCCTATTCCAGTTTTATTCAGAGAAACAGATAATATGAAACAGAGACTTTACAAAACAGACCAAAGAACTCTCTTGTTAATTCTACATTTCAATGATGTCTTGTGTTTGAAGTTACGATTTTCTGACACCTTTTCTGACACATCTTAGTCAGACAAGCTTTTACTGTGTTTATCTCAACAATAGGCTGAACAACGAACAGCTCTGAGCTTTCATCTCCCTGTTTTACTGATGGTGTCAAGTCCTGTTTCCAAGCTTGTCCACATACTGCAGTTATTATTCTGTGTGGGATGGATTCAGGTGGATTTTTAAGTCAGAGATGCCTATTCATTTCTCCCAGGAAATCCAGCACACAGGATACGGTTCCCTCTGTGAGCTCCTGCTTTCTTACTTTCAGTTCCTACTGCTCCTGCTTGACATAATTAACTTCTCCTTGTTGACAGATGCATCTGTGAAACTGCAGATATGGACAAATTTGATTTTCTCCAAGAAACTTAGTAGGTGCTTTGTAGTTCAGTTCTCCACTCAGGCTCCTCTGCTTTCATCAAAACCACAGGACAGCTTGAAATCCATCAGCGTCTGGCTCTGTCCCTTGAAGATTAGGGCAGCACTCACATTGACCAGAGCATTCTACTCTTTCTCTAGTCTTCCTGCATGTGATCCGTATTCTCAGCTAAGGCTACAGTTATCTCCTAATTATAACAGATTACATTGTAGGATGTATATCTCCACTCCCCCTCTTCCTAGCTCTTCTCCAAGAAACACATGATCCCACTATTCAAAAATCTCAAATCAAACCAAAACATTTATTTACATATTTAATTCCAATTATACCTTTATTTTCAGATAGCCTTATGTCTATCTCTCTTTTAAGGTTTAGGAAAAAACTTAGGCTTTTTGATTTATTTATCCTTTCTAACTCCCATAAAGCTTTTGTCTTTTCTGCTTGTCCAACATACAGCAACAAGACCTTCTATCTTGTCTTTCTCAACTGCACTGACAACTTCAGAGTTTATCCATACTAAAGTCCCACCACTCTTTTGAGTGGTATTCAACATGAAATGATAGCAAATATGCTTGTAAATCAAAAGGTGTTTCTTGCAACAGAAGATAGTTCACAATAAAAGACCTGTCTCTCTTGAACACAGACTACTTCAAATTAAGTTGTGATACTCAGTTTGCTTTAAGACTTGTTGAATTATACATTAATGATGTGTCCAACAAATGTAGGTATTTCTTATTTGCAAGACAGACACAATCTGTTTTGCAGCTAGAGTATAAGAAAATAAATTAAGATTTAGGACTATTCATGAACTTGTTTCTTGCAATGTATTATTCATGTCACATCATCGATAACTTATTTCATACTGTGTTCCCTAGAACAAAATACTGAATAGAGGCCATTAATAAACTCATTTAAATCTTAACTTTGATCTCTCATAGCATAACAGAGTGTACAGAATTTCTCATTGTGTTCTTCAGACTTACAGGATAGACAGATAAAAAAATAAAGATAAGAACATGAATTAATAGATAAGTTACAACTTTAACTAAACAGTGGAAAGGAATAGAGTTCTTTCTAATGAAAACCTTCTAAATCACCTGGTACTGGAGGCTTCTTCCCTCTCAATGAGCGAAGGTCTTTTCAACTTCATTCTAGAGATTATTTATGATAAGAAATGGCCTTTTGCCTCCATCAAGTCGGCTGCCTCCTCTGTCCATTCGGCAATCTGCTGCCCTCAGGTGTCTCAACATTTTCTGACTCAGAGACTGTAGCTTCTCCAGCATTGTGTCCTTCATCTCTTGTCTTGTTCTGGGATATAAACCCTATTGTGTTTCTGTGGACATCCTCAAAATCTGTGCTATCTCATGTTTTTATATCCATACACCTGCTTCCAGTGCTAAGTTTGCTAAAACACCTTTTCCACACCACTAATCTACTCCCTTTTTTTGTCCTCCTCCCTCCCCGCCCAAATGTTGGTTTAAAAATACAATAAACAGGCTTGGCTTAAATGCCCAATATGAAATATCTGTGGAAGAAATATTCAGTTCTAGTCAAAACTGCTGACTTCTCACATTTTCTTCTCCTGGAAATAGCTTCTCCTTGCTTGCTTTCTCTCCCTTCCTGCAGCCACCTTGATTAGATCAAAAGTTAAAGTCCTCTGGCATAAAAATCCAGTGCTTCTCCTACAATTTGATCTAAATAAATAAATAAACTATGTACTTTTTCTTCCTGGTCTGATATGAGTCATTAGGCAAATAAACACTGTGTTGTGCTACAAGCACAGCTTGCAGCAGGGGAAGGAAGAACAGTTCAAAAATATTCCTCAGCTGGCAATGAAGAAATCAAAGTGAAGAAATGGCTGATGGTATCACACCCTAGGCCAATGAGAACCAAAGTGGATTTTAATTGCTCCTGAGGCATATTTTCATGGACTGTTGAGGCTCAATAACAGATACAGTTCTCAAAGATACCTTTTATGATCTGCTCCCCTTACAAGAGCTGTCTTGACTGGTCTGGCCAAGGGGAAAGGAGTATGTTGGACATGAACTATAATACAGAAAATAAATGTTCAACAAAATGTGTGATCTTGTTGCTGTTGTTATAACCACATGTTTTCAGCAAACTGTGACTCTCCTGGAATTATGAACCAGAACCCCAGCCAGCTACATTACAGCAGGTTCATTAACTTCACTGGGTCTAAACTGACTTTTACCAGTAATAATTTGTTTCTAAGTGTGCAAAAATTACTAACTACTGTACTGAAAGCAAGATATTGAAAATGTGAAACTCACAAGATGAATACAAAGACAACACAACCTAAAGAAACTTTGAATAGTAAAAATGGTGTCAACCAAAGAAAACTGACAACTGAGGCAACTTCAATAAAGATCTTGATTAGGATTTAAGAATTAGTGAAAGCATGTCTTTCAATAGTTTCTTATAAAAAACAGAAAATCACTTCTTGGTTTATTTGTCATCAGATTTTTCCGAGACGTAAATTTAAACAGGCTCACAAATTATTTTAAGTAAGAGAGTGGATACATTTATTCTCTAAAGATTCCTTATATAATAAATATTTCTTATGACTGGGGAAAACAGTTGCCTTTAGTGACTACATATAATTATTTCCTGCTTGAGTAACTGATTAACATAAACCTTCCTTCAAATAGCTAGAAATTAGGCTATAAAGCAATTAGTAATCAGATCTATTATAACATTGTTGTCCCACTCAGTGAAAATTTAGTAATGGTTATTCCATTTCTTACAATCATTCTGAAGATGTGCCTTTTTGCAGATAGATGAATGTTTTGATGAGCAACAAGAAAAGAACCATTCTGGCATCCAGCAGAATTGTGTACATCTGACTGAGATATTCTCAATGGAAAGATTGAAAGTGGAAAACCTCATGTGCTTCTGCAGTTCATACTGGATTCTGTCAAAGCTCTGTGACTGAAGATGAAAACTACGGTACACTTGTTCCCTGAGACACCAAAAAAAAAAGTTTTAACAGTGAAAAGTTCAACATTAAGTTTATCAGTTTCTCACAATATTGGAAAAAACATAAAAAATTAAATTTTATATTCATCATGAAAACCAACTACTTAACTGTTAGACAAATGCCCAGTCACACAAATACATGCAGAAGATTAATTATTAAATTTTGTCAAAACATTAACAATTAAGTGAAGGATCAATGAAATGTATGTTAAAAGAATTCTGGTTTCAATAACACAAGTATAGATGCTATTAAAATGTTAAAATTATTGCTTCTATTACTACTTTTTTAAAAACCCTTTTTAATATTAACTGGATGCATTCTCATATCCATCAGCAAAGTTCATCTTGAAAAATTACACAAATGCCAATATTTTGATTTGTACAGATATCGTGCATCTGTGTTTCTTGGACCTGCATAGATCTGTAAACATAAAAGAGCTGACACCTGCACTTCACGTGTTTGATTGCTTGCGTTCTGAAATCAGACAATACTCCTTGAAACATCATAGAACAGTGTTGATTTAGTGAGGAGACTTTATTGAGCTAAGATCAGAAGGAGGTTGTTACATCTTTAAACCATACAGCTAAAATAGCATTACTACTTCATAGTAGTTATTACTTCACTTCTTGACATCAATAAAGTTTGAAATACTCATTAGGAGCTGTTCATTGAGTCAGGCTTGTCTTTTATTTATGAAGTGTTTGCAAACCAATAGCTTTGTAACAAATGAGGTTTATCCTCATCAATCTTCCATTAATGGCAATTGTAGACATACTGTATATTATCCTATAGATTGTTAACAATCTTAGGAAAATGAACACTTCTTTTGCTAGTCAATACTTGAAATCTGCTAATGGAAATCTGTGACAGATAACTCACCACAGGCATAGTTTCTGTACCCCGATTAGATAGAAAATTAGGATCAGTGCCTGATGGTCAATATTTCAAGAACAGGATGCAGGAAATATTACTATTTAAGACTTACAAAGAAAACTAAGCTTTACGAACTACATCATTCAGCAGTATTTTTGGTCTTTATTTGCACAAGTAGTATTATAGCTACTTATATGAGGTGTGATGCGGTCAAAAGGCTTTTTTCAAACCTATGAAAAAGCAAGAGAGATGGTTCACTGACATTTGCAGTATCATGACAAAGTGACTTGGTTTTTTTCTGAGCAGTAGAGACGCAGTAGAGACTTTGTAAATGGAAGACAAGGACATCTTCAAAAACCTGAGTAGTTCTAGGCTCTTCTGTGCTCTTATCCATCAATCTGAGAGCACACAATGAGTTTTAAATCATGTTGGTGGTGAACCCACGTTCAATCTTCATTAACACTGGCTAAATTCAAATGAGGGTACTGGAAGATATTCTGAGACGAACTTGTCTCAACTTTACAAAACACCAGTTCCTTTCACTCTTCTCCATGTTTTGATTTGCACAAAAAAGGGCATGGTTAATAGAAAAAAAAATCCATCCTATTAAGGTATTCAATCTTTTACCAAATTCTTTGGTTAAAGACCCAGAAGATTAAAAAAAAAAGGACAAAAAAAAAAGGTAGCTTGAAATCAAAACTGTATGAACTATACATCTTGTAAAAATTATCTTTGTTGGAAAAATAGACATGCTTCTCAAATTAACAAATCTAGTTTCTGTTCTCCTAGCTGTTTTTATAAAGATTCTATTAAAAAAAAAAAAAGGCGAGATTTGTAAAGCTTTTGTAATAGCCTGAGAGAAGGAACAGACTTAGCTGAAATGATTAATTATTTATAGCTCTATCAGTTGGTGAAGGTAATCTAGGCTGCTTTAGGTCAATTTACAACAGACCTAAATTGCCTACTTCAATCTGTTGTTACTGTGTCTGGTTTCACAATTGCCTTGTAGCAGCAAATTCCAGAAGTTCACTACCTGATCTCTAAAGAAATCCTTTTACCTGCTTTAATAATAACAGGTTTTACTGAGTGTCTGCTATCTCTAATTTGGTGTAAAATTTTTCTGTTTTCATCTTAATCACCATTTTCTTCATTTTTGTAGGCCTCAATCATATTAATTCCAATAAGTTGGAGGTGTCTATGTAATACAACTTCTTCACTCCCTTAATGATCTTCATGACTCTCCTCTGTAACTTTTCTGCTACATTCTTCTTTACATTCCGATGAGAACTGCACATAGAATTTATGACATGAGTGCACAAAGCCTTCATAATGCAAGGAAATGACACCTCATCCTAATCTCAAATCTTCCTGATGGGTCTTTCACCTATGTGTAAAAAGTGCGTGGTTATTCCCAGAAGCTTCATGTGGATAGCGTAAACATGCTGTCTGACCTTCAAGAGAAAGTGATGTCATACAGCATAGAAAAAAATAATACTTGTCACTGGAAAACTATATAGGTATGGGGGCATGGAGTAAACAGTTCCAAATGTGTCTATAAAACCAGCATAATGGGTTTATGGCTTAATGGACATACGGGAACTTCAATTTCAAGAGAACAAAAATAACAGTAACACCATCTCAAGGCAAGAATGAGCTTACTGAAGTTTAAAAAATTAAAAGATTTATTCCTTATAAATATGAACCTGCCTAATTATTAAAAATATTGATCTTTCATGGCAAACTAATATGGCTAGACAGTTTAGGAAAACTGTTCCTTACATAAATGGAAATTATACTGAGAATATCTTGTCAATTATTAGTGTATATACACTATTTTCAGTAGTGTCATAGAAAAGAACATGATTTCTGTCAAATAATTTCACCACAGTCATTATTTTATATGAAATAGTAACAAAAAGTGCCACAACTTGAACCCAGATAGTTCCTGCTCCTGCAGTTGTTTTGCAATAGTCCTTTCAAAGCCTGGAATAGAGGGACCAAGATGATGATACACAAGATGGTGAAGAACCTAATGCTAGTGTGGTACTACAGCTTGTATAAGTGGCAAGGGCAGCCTGGCATTGCTGGTAGCCAAAAAAAATATGAAGATATATGGATCCATTGCAGCTTACTCTGAGGGCTGTGCAGAAATTCCCTTCAGTTTCTAGGAGAAGTACAATTTTGTTAAATAAGTGGGATTTAATATTTCCCTTTCAAACTTGTGCTTCATCAATAATCTGTCATAGAAAGCAGTTAGGCTAAACATGGACTAGGTTGCACAGCAGAATAAGAGATATGGATTTCCATGAATGCTAACTTAAGCAGTAGTTCACATCAAGAATACAGCTGCCCATGTCTTTAAATTACAAATACCCAGGATAGCAGTAGTTACCTCTTGTATAGCATATTGGTAAAACTCAACATACTTCATAAAACACTTCAGCTTTATTCTACCAAATATATTTCTCACTAGCTAGTTTTCTCAACTGTATGTACTTTTTGTGACAAGAGTACGACCACTGTTCAATAACTTCAGGGTGTAGAACTTGCAAACAGAGGGTCCGGACTTACACCATGTTTAAGGAAGTGCATATAAAAAAGGGTTAGATAGTGGATTATTAGTATTACTTTGAATTCTTAAATATCTTTTTTACAACTTTAGCATTCTTCAGCTGAGCACACACAGCATGTAAATGACAGCTATTAAAATTTTTGAAGGCTGGTTCAGAGCAGACTAATAATTGATGAAGTATATACTTTGAATGTGGTTTGAAAGAGTACAGTGGCTTGTGGCAAATATGCTTTATAGGATTTCAGGAAATTTTATGAAAGCAGACCTCAGTAAATGTTTTATTGGAGAAGCTCATAAATTTCTCTGATTTCAGCTTAGAGTACCTAAAATGAAAATTTTATGGCAATGAAGGAAGATATTGTTCAAGTGTTTAAAATTTCTTCTCAATGGCTAATCAAGCCTTATGACATTTTAAAAAGACAGATCTAACATACCAAAGTTCTGACTCTTCCTTCAGCTTTTGTAAATTTAGCCCTGGGAATCTAACCCAAATCTAGCAGGCATAAAATTGGAGATCAATGTTTATTCATTACAGAAAACAATAAAAATCTGTCCACAAAAAACTATTCAGGTTGGAATATAAGGACCTTACTGCTCTGCAGCTTTCAAGCAGAGTGTGACCTGCACAGGTGGATCTCTTCAAAGTACTGCTGAGCAAGCATTCATACTGAAAGTATCTCACAAATTGCCTGCCTCTTCACTCAAGGTCATGCTGTATTGAGACTTTCATACTAAAACAAGCTTCCCAGAAGGTTCGCAGAACCTTGACAATGCTGCCTGTCTGCCCTCTGAGCTGTAACTGCACGTAGCAGACTGCTGCAACACCATCCTGTCACCTGATTGATTCCTTACAGAGAATTTTGTATTACATAGTATGGTGCGGATCAATCAGCAGCACTATTATTAAAGCAGGACTTGTTAAGATTGCACAGTGGCCTCTTTGACATAATGCATTTTCAGAGAACTAGAATGTGATGTGGTCTCATATGGTCTCAGGATTCTGCTAATTTTATTCAGCAATAAGTGATTTATTTCCAACACATATTTTGCATCGAAACACATGTCAATATTGGACTGATTTACAATTAACCTGAAAAAAAATGTTTACAATAAATTAATAACTTTCTTCAAAGCATTCTTGATTTTGGCTAAAGTTATTTGTCTAATTTTTGCCTGATAATAAGAATATTTATAAGCCATAACTATCTGGGTTTTTTTTTTTGATTTTCAAATTACTGACTTGGGTCAGACTTTCCAGCATAGGGAATAAAAGATACTTAGTTCTCTCTTCTCGGTCATGTACAACTGCTTAATATGTTCTGATAATGTTTTGATACAAACTTTGTATTACCATCTTGTGCAATTCTTCTGAAATTCTCAACCTATTACTTGGTGAAGATTTGTTATAAGAACAGAAGACAGTAGCTGAACTGTCATAAGTAACAACTTTTTACAATCTTACGAAGGTTGTCCACAAGACAAGTTGCAGTTCATATGGGAAAGATAGAATTGAAAGAGCTGCATAATTGCTTCCCTTTTACTGTTTTGTGGAAGTCCATGGAGATCTTTCCCTGAATTAATGACTGTCAGTTTCAACAAATTTTTCTTGATAAGTTCTAAAGAAATTTCTTCCTTTAAATGAGTGTTTGTACTGATGGTTATGTTATGTTACTTACTTAATTTCATTTGTTTTTATTTTTTAAGCCTTTCCTTGCTCAGCCAAACTATTAAAAAAGGTTTGAAAAGAATGGAGGAATGGGTAAGCTGGCCTCATAAATTCTCTGCTAGGAAATGATCTGCTACACTGAGGTTTGAAATACTTCTGCTCTATATTATGTTCATATATAAAATGTTTGATTTTTTTAAACAGGAATACCTTACATTTTAAGAGTTGTTCATAGAACATGTGCATTGTTATTGTCCCATCTGTCACATAGCTAACAGGAGAAAGAACAACATGTGCAAATGACAAATAAATCCAATTATTAATAATTAATCTTGTTGAATTCCTAACCTATTACAGTTTAAATAGAATATGGATTTTACTTTTAATTGAGAGGAGAGAATTGCTTAGGAAGATGTTAACTGAAACCAGAAAACAAAAGGAAGTAATGTCTGAAATTCAGCAGTGATTCTTCACTGGGAGGGATGGGTAGAGGAATATGCTATGCATCACAGAAAATGGCATTTTTAAAGAAGAGTCAGTTCAATAAATTTCTACTTGTTAAAACTGGCTCTCTGACCCTCAAACCAAGAGCACGTTAGGTGCCATGTTATTATCTACTTTAAAGGTTCTATCTATCTGTCAATAAAAGACATAGGATTTGTGCTGAAACATGTATGATTTGCTGAATATGTAGTTAGTGACCTACTTTGAAGATTTCTAGCAATCTCGTAGCTGTAGACATGGCAGTAATGAGAAGGTCATCTCTCAGGCATGTAATTATTGTGGTCAGTAGATTGTTGCTCAAACCAAAAATATATTCTCACAAGTGAAATAACTTGCAGGCTTAGTTCAGTTCCTTGTCAGCAAGATAGTGTTTTTTGTCTGTTTAAGGTGGCACAGTAAAATTTTTGCAGCACAAATGTATGTTTCAATGAGACTGTAAGAGCATCCATTTCTGTGTTATACAAAACAGGTCATTAATTAACCAATCTCCATATTTTACCTAGTGAAATAGAGAATGCTGCAATGTGGTCACAATTACCTAAAAAGAACATTTTTTTAAAAAATCATCAATGAGGTCTGGCAGCAGAGAAACATTACTGCTGCTTAATGGAGATTTAAATAACTAAGCACTATGCTTACAACTGCTGTTTAGCTCTTACGAAGCTATTATAATGAAAACAAAGAGAAGGATTTTCCCTACCTGTGATCTATTTACAGTTATGGATCTGCTCAAATTGTAGCATGCCTATAGAAATGATACTACCTTTCAGTGCTGAAGAAGGAAATTTAGGGCTTGCTTTTAATTTTTCCTCTCTTTTTCACTTGGAATGCAATTCTTTCTACTTTACAAATTCAGCACCATTATGTACATAAAACACTCATAACAAATGCAGCCTGAGGGTTATCTTAAGTGACTTGACGAATGTTAAGAAACTCCGATAGGAAATACAGGAAGACTGTGGTTGGAGCTAAACTGCACTGAGCATCAGTCTAATAGAGCTGAAAAAGATCAAGATCATGAAGTCTCCCCTAAAGATACCTGCAGACTATTCAGCTGCAAACCAGCTGTAGGCAATCTAAATCAGTTACATTTTCCAGCAATTTGACAGGAAATCCTCGCACTCTAAATCTTCCATTTTGTTGGAAAGAAATATCCCAGCTGCTCTTGAAGTTAGGCAGCTTCTGTTGGGTGAAGTGAGCTGGTTGACCTATGAGAAAAGTGTAGCACTCATACTGAAAAAAATTATGTAGTCTGCCCAAAGAGAGCTACTCGCTACAAAATCTGCTCTTTGGGTGTTACAATAATACCCCAAATAAACCCTTAGTTATGCCTGTTCTCTGGGATTTCTAAACATTTCTCAGTTTGCATCACCTGGATACACATCCTGATCATATTCAAGACCCCATGTCAAGATGAAGCCTTAGGTGGTTCCCTCTCCCTTCTCATACCCTTGTTTCTGATATGTGAACCTTGTCCCAGAGATTGGAAGAAAATGATGTGGCCCTGGGAGGAAGCCCTCCGTCTGGGGAGTGGAGGAGCTGGCCTGCCAGAATGTCCCGAGAGCTGTGAGCGGTACAACTATCGGGCAGCACTTTGGGACCCCAGGTGTGACCATGAAACAGTCATGCTGGGTTGTAAGTGCAGCGAGAGAGCTGCTGGACTGAAAATTTCAGCTCTTTAGATAAAGGGTAATTTCTGTCTTAAATAGTTCCATTGGCTGAATAATAATAGTGCATGACTCACTGGGATTTTCCTTTTTGTTCTTTAACAGTTTTGTTGTTCAAAGTTAGTCATTCTAGCTTTAAATTCATCAGTTTTCCTAACGGCCCCCATTTTCCCTAAGAACTTATGTTCCAGAATTTCAATATCTATAAGGGATGGATACCTGTTTCAGTTTGGCAACATTTCACTTTCCTACTCTTACAGATGTAAATATATTATTCAGGAATATTCCTCCTACATGACTGTATTTCAGGTTGCAGTGAATCCTACTAAGCAATGCCTAACTAATAAATTATGAAGATCTTCATTCATTGAATTGCCTCAAAGGGAAAAGTTTACTTACTACTCAAGTTGAACAAACAAAGAAAACAATAAACAAAGTATGCAGTACAAAACCTGCCAAAACTTCAATTATTTTTTTAAACAATCAATTTTAAAAGGATTTAGCTGCAAGCTACTGCAAGCTGTGTGCTTGCTGTTAAATCAAACTGGCTATATCTTGTCAGTATAAGATAATTTAAGAAGAAACCTTCAGAAAGGCCTCTAAGACATTGGTATTGATCATCCTGTGTACGAATATAGGCAGACCTTCAACACTGCATATGTTGAGACTTGTTGAGATTGTCTGTGTTTGGTATCCAGTCAGGCATGTACATATAAAGACCAAAAGGTGATGCCCATCTTAGTCTAAATCAATTATTATGAAAGGCAGTGTATGTCCAATGACAGGACTGTAGAGGGGGAGAATAAGGCAACCTATATATTTGCTCATGGTTGCTGTTTGGCTTTTTACTCTCTGCAGAAGTCCATAAGAAGTTAGTTGGTCTTGCTAAATAGTGTTAGTCCATCTTGCTAAATATAGCAATCACATACTGGGCCTCAATTCCACTAGAACTTTGTATACATAGTATCCCAGTTTTATTATGGGAGTTTATACCTTGGTATTGCACAGAACACAATATTTTTCTTTCACCGTTTCATTAGTTTTGTTCTAGCTTTAAATTCATGAATTCTCCCCACTGCCTTGATTTTTCCTAAAAACATGTTGCGCAATTCATCACATATAAGGTATGACTGCCTGTTTCAGCCATGTCACTCTAAAATAAGACCAAGAATTAATTAAGGTCCATTATATCTTTTTATATAGTTTCCCGACTCTTCTAGTAACAGTTCTTTTACCACAACTTCAACTTAAGTGTCATACTCAAAATACAGAAGCAATGAAAATAGTTTTCAAAGTCTTTGCTACTTAGATACTGACTGTATCTATAATGTGAAAATTTTGGTGTAGTTATTAGGACTTAAATTCAGTGTGCGTATCATCTTTTGTAAGAACATTCTAAACATATATGTTCCGACAGAGAATGAAGCAGCTCAACGTTTTTTTTTAAGTTTGCATCTGTGTGTGTATGAGTGAGGGAAGACAAAGAAACTAAGCTAGGGGCATACCAATAACAAAACACCATATGCTTTGATCCAGAAATGTTTCCTACCTATGCTTCAATCTACAAACTGAATAATCCTACTTGCTATTTATCCTGTCTACATACATAATTTTTCCCCTGGTTGACACCTTCATTTCCTGATATGATATACATCTGATTGAAGAACTATAAAGATAATCTGAAATTTCACTTGCTCTTTATTGAACCTTATAGATTAAACATTGAACAATTATACATTAAACTAGATTGCTTTCTCACTTTCTCTTCATTACAGTTTTAACACATATTGTATTTCTGTTATTGAAGCATTGCAGGGAAAAATGACATTGCAGCTGGCTCCTCCGTTGCTGGAGGGACTCAGCTATAATGATGTGAAGAAAAATGAAGAAATTGGTATTGCAATTTTGCATTGTCAGTCTCTGGAGGTTTTTTTGCACCTCCTCCTCCACCTTCCCCAGGTGGAGATTTTGTTAAGATAAGTCTCTACCTTGGAAAACAGCACATGGGTAGTGAAATGCAATGTGAAGTTTCCTCTGAGACTGAATCCATTTTCTACAATTAGTGGAGCTGATAAGTACTAACCTACATAGTGAAACGAAATAAAAGCATGTGGAAAAAAAAATAGTCTGTAATTGTTCTATGGGGATGGTAGATTTTTCTTTAACAGATGATGAAAATGAAGTAGGAAAATTTAAATTTACCTTCTCATTTACATTTTACTATGCACCTTTTAAAGCTTTATCAGCAAACAATATGAAGAAATAAGCGTCAATAAGGTTTGCATTATACAAGTCTTTTTATTTTTTATTCAAAACACATTGTCTTTATGAAGTAACCAGAATTTATTGCTTAGATATTCAGGGTCCCAAAATGAGTCATTAATTTGCTCAGCATATTTTACTCCTGAGGTGGAGGTGGGGACGTATTTTGGCTAGCAGCTTTTGCTGTGAATCAAATAGACATGGATCCCACTAAAGTAAAAGCAAACAAAAACACCTGTGAAGAAGAAATGTTTACAAGTAGATAACCATATGCATTTGCTACTGTCCAATCACCTCAGCAGGTCAACCATTAGTACTTCTATACTGTTTAAGATGTTTACATCACTTTATACTCTGTACTCTTCCAAAGTACACATATAGAGTAAAATTCCAAATACTTAAAAGCAATGTATAACTACAATTGCTGTATGTGACTTCACTATTTAAGTTTCCTGACACCATTTTTTGAATACTTTTGAGGCTCTGCTGGAGCATTGCCTCTATTATTATTGGGTGAAAATGATTCCATTTTCTCTGATTATACCAGAAGTTATAGTGCTGTTGTTTTGTTATGCCTGTCTGAAGAAAAATAACAGAATCAGTTACAGCTGATTTCCTTTCTTCTAGTGTTGTTATTTTCTGTGGCAAATGACCTCAAATAACTGTAAGACTACTTCCTATAACAAACAGATGTATATATCATTTTTTTCATCATAGATATACACCTTTTTCTTTGGAAGTGTCCATGACCACCAGATCCCTATTATTTTGTTATTGTTTTGTCTTATCTGCTTCTTCAATGGTTTTACAGGTTTCCAGTATCTGGCATTAGATTTTAGCTATACAAAAATGGATTTGCAGATCTGTTTTGTTCATTTGTTTCTACTGAACAAAATGTTCACAAATAATAACTAGACCTAATCGGAACATTCTGCATTTTCACAGAATATATTTCTGTGCACTTTACCTGTAGGACTTTATTTCTAACTGAAGTGTTGGATTGGGAAAGAGGATTATGTGTAAAATCCTTTATTTCCCTGGCAACTATTTGAAGTCAGCCTGACTAAACTAAGTTCCAATTTACATGTTAATTATTATATTGAGCATATCATGGCTACCATAACATATCCAATAACAATCACCCCGCAAGCTAGCAGATCTTCTAGAAGGTACTCTTAGGTGGAGTGAAAATAAAAATGAAGAACAAAGTCCCCTTTTCCAGTTTGTCTTAAACACCTGTCTGGGAGTCTAAATTTTCTATGTCAGCAACACAGAATCATCTATTTGATTTGGCCTGTGCTTTTGATGTAAGCAACATGTCTCAATAGCTTTCTTATTGTTTGTTTACATTTGAAGCCAGAGTAAAGCATTTCCACTTCTCATTTTAAATGACCTTTATGTGTCCTTTTATAAGTACAGTTGTCTGTAATAACTACAGAATTGTCACCCTTAAAGGAAATCTCACCTAATACTGAGTTCTCCCTTGAGTTCCTTGCAGAACCAGAAACACAACCATCATGTGCCTACAGACTTAATTACTTTTTTCAGGGCCTTTGATTAAAAACGTACCTCTGTTGCCCTTACGTGGTGTGCGCTACACTTCATTCTATCAAATACAGTTTCAAATTCAATCTCTGCCTGCATTGAGTGAAAAACATCCCACATAAAGTGCTACAGAATCTGCGTGTATCATAGACCTGCCTTCTGATTAGCGTCCTCATAATAATAAACATTCCCGGCAGATATACTCTAAAGAGTGATCTGATTTCCCCCAGTTGTCCTCTGTATTTAGAAAAAAAAAATTCAGATCCCATGAAGATTTGAATTTTCCAGTCTTTCACTTCAATATTTTCTTACCTTATTTTTATTATCTGTGATTTTCAATGATGTTTCCATACTTACAAAGGATCAATTTCTTTCCCTTCATTAATCTGATTAGCTCCCCATAGGAGCATGAAATTCAGTGCACTGCCCAGACTCTAGTGGGAAAACTCCTTCACAGCTGGAAACATCCACAACACCACACCCACACAGAACAGTGCTACCTTCTCTTTTATCCCCCTCCTCCTCACCATTCACTCCAAACTTGGCAGATATGTATCAGTGGAAACCATGATTCTGTATCAAATGATTTTGTGCAGTTGTATTAATTCTTTCCTCAATGATGCATTCTCAGCTTCCAAATGGACTTAAACTCACCACATAAAATAGTATGGATTTTGTTACTGTGGGTGTAGTGCTACTGGAGAATAGGATAAAGTCATGTATCCATGAATGTATTAGATGTACGCAGCCATCCAATCAATGTTGTCTCTAGCTTCAAGAGGAAGAGGGGAGAGAATAATGTGCAATCATTCCATTCTAGTTGCGAAGAGAAGGATCCATGGACAGATTGAAAATTCACTATTGGGATTATATTGTTAAAATCAACTTCTATTAAGGTATTGAAAGAATAATACTATATTAATTCCCAGAGCTTTTTGCCCAAATTATGAGCAAACTGCTGAAGCTCAGAATTCCTTGGTGAAGATCTTACAGTCCTTTTTTTTTTTTTTTTTCAGGAAAAAAGCCCAGGAAGTCAGAATATCATCTTGTTATCTCTTATACTTAAAAACTTTTTTTTTTTTTCTTAACAAGTTGAGTAGTAGTGTACTGAAGACTCGGAAGTACATTTATTCAAATTAGTGTTTCAGAAAAAGGCTTTTTTTATTCAGAAGTGGATAGTTGCAATACATATACATTTTAAATATAAACCGGTGGTCAGGAAATTATTATTATTAATTCTCCTTTTATTTTAATTCATTAACTTGTTGAATGCAAACTAACAACACAGTTCTATCTGCAACTAGGAATTCATGTACAGTGTGTGGTATGCTGTCTGCCTCCCCAAGGTTTAATAACCTACAAGTTGGCTATGTCTTGATAACTTATCTTTTCTTCTTCCTCTTGATGGCTAAAAATACCTCTTCATTAAACGTCAAACCTACTGTGTCAACATTTATGAAGAGAAAGAAAGAAGGAGATCCCTCAGGAAAAGTTGCTTTCAGATAAATTTGCAAAGTTTGTTCAGATTTTTACAACAAAGTAAAACAGAAAGCTAAAATGTAACCACCTCTATGGATAGCATTTAAGTATCAAATCGTAATTACTGAGGAAGTGTTTTTTTAATTACTGCTTTCTTTTTTTCCTCCTTCTGCTTCATCTTATAAAACTATCAAATTATATTTGTGAAATATCAGTTAAAATCAGTTGTAAAAAAAAAGGATTGTACAATGTGATTTGATGAAATAACAGGGGAAATAAGAGAAATACATTGAAGAAGAGAAAAAAAAATTCTTAAACACATTATAAAAGAAATTGTTGTTATGGAAGCATGTTTCCCAAAATGAGACTGATATGTTTAGGGTTAGAACTTCATAAAGCTCTGGAGTCAAATTTCAAAGTTTTCAAAACTTGTCCTTCCACACGCTTATGAAGACAACAGTAAACAAAACCAATACACATATATAATTTGTCTCAATAATTTGAAAAGCAAAACTGCTCTTGTTTCTTAAACTATAATGAATTTTAATCTGCTATTCCCCTGTAATCCAAAAGAAAGAACAAGCTGTAGACAATCTTAAAGTAAATCTTTTTGTAAGGTCATCGCCACATCTAGTATGGTTGGGATAATTAATGATTGTGCTGAGGTTCTTTGGAAGTTGGAAATGAATCTTTAGTATTATTAGTATTCTAGATAAGGTAAAGAAGAATGAGCATACAGTATTTGCACTCTCTGAAATACAACATTAGTTCCTTTCCAGTGTTTTGCTTTGTGAGTACACTAGATAGCAAACATGCCTCACTTTGCTGTCCTGAGACCATACAAAATGTACGTACAATGCCACAAACTCTCATCAAAAATTTCATGTAGTATCATGTTGTCTGACTGTGTTATAATTCAACATCTGTTTATTCCCACAGAAGCCATCTGAAAAAGTAAGAAACTGTTATTCCTGGCAGTGAGAAGAAGAAAATGGACAGAGGCACAGAGAGCTGAAGTGATTTTCCCAGTGTCACGCAATTCTGTGATGGGTCCAGAAATTAAACCTCTAGCTGAAGAGCCTCCAGACAAAAATCCTTGCCTCATTCTTTTATATAAATGGCAGCATGTTAAACCTCTGCATTTGAAGATGAATGATGGATCAAAGAAGAAAGACAAGGAAGGGGCAGAAAAATAGCATGCCTGGGAGAGGAGAGAAAGGTTTTCAAGTATCTTTGAAGCAGGAGGCAGTGATGAAGGTATGTTTTGAAGATCAGGTAGAAGGTAAAGAAATCACCAGATGAAGGAAATGCGGGGATATTAGAAAGAGGAAACTATCAGGTAAAGGAGAAAAAAAGAGATGGAGACTTTGAGAAAATTAGATCAGACAAGAAAGAGTAAGGATGTTGGAGAAAAATTGGTCCTGAACCAGAGTCAAATAAATTGGAAAAACAGTCTTGCCCAGTGGATTCTATATCAGGCCAAACTAAAAAGAATAAAGTAAGCAGAATAGAAATTAAACTAAGCATTAAAAAAAAATGAGAGAAAGCTCAGAAGTTAAATTAATTTAAATTAAAATAGATTAAATGATTGAGAATTTAGGCTTAAGTATCAACAACTCTCTAAAAATAATGACAGATATTATGGATTTATGAAGAAATAGAGAGTTCAACTTAATAACACATTTATTTTCTATTTGCATGTTGAAATACAAACAGCTTTAAAACACAAGATAGAAATTAATCAAACTGGGTCTTTACAGCCTGTGTATGATCTAGGAATATTACTGACAACAGAAACTAACTTTTTGTCCATGCATAAATGCCAAAGCATAAAGCCTTCCTGGAGAAAAGACAGCTATGGAAAAATAAACTGCCTTTAGTAAATCTGAGGGCTGAAGGGACCTGTTTTTATGCATTCTCTTGGAGGTAATTTAAAAAGGAGGGAGTCTAAAAAGTCACAAGAAACATTAAGCTCAAGAACAAAATTCAGGGATTCTTAATACTCCTGTTTTTAATACCCATCCACAGCAATGCCAATCACTTTTGACAAACAATATTTTTTTAATTTTCATGTCAGCATGTATTTTGCGTGGGGTTTTTTGTATGAAAGGGATTTTTATCCTCGTTTATTCCTTTTGCTTTGTTTAGCTTTTTTTTTTCCAAACTTTAATATTAAAATATGAAACATAGCAGAATTTATTTGATGTTTGTGATGGCATGGGGCTGCTGCTACTATGAATTTGTGAGGCAATTGAAGAATGTTGTACTGTACGCTTGGTGTAAAGGATAAAAGTAATTGTCACTCGAAGAAAAACAACTGAATCACAATACTTCATACGAGTTAAAAGGAGGACCATGTTTCCATAAGTGGAGGAAAAAATACAGCAGCCCAACACACATAGATCTAAATTATTTGATTCACCTGAAAACATAAACTTTTCTCTTTGAGAAAAAATGTGTTAGTCTGATCCTCTGATCCAAAAAAGTAGTACATGTTTTCTATGTATCTACCTACCACTGTAGCTGGAAAAATATTAGACCTGTTGCAAGAAAAAAATGCAAAATTAATAGCGTATCTGCAGATTGCTGTTTCTCCTCATTTGCCTGTAGAAACAGCAAACACCAGATAATTATATTTTTTTTGTGCTGTCACCATACTTCCACCTCACTGACATTTCCTTTCAGTGGGAGATTTTCAGCCTGTCTCTTGCCTGCCCAACAGCCCTCCCTGTTCTCCCGACAGTCGACAGTTGGTGGAGCAGTAGCAGCTCTCCTCTTCCTTGTCTTCACCTCCTCCATCTTCTCCCCTGGGAGGCAGCAGGAGGAGCTGGGCCATGCATCGCATTGGCAGCTGCAGCCCAAAAGAAGAATGTCTGTGTCAGCGTCTCCCCCAGGAGCACGGGCCCGATGAGGCAGCGATAAAGATGGGGAAAAGCTGGTATCCTGTATCAGCAACTTTGTTGCATCAGTCTCACCTGTTGTAAAAGTGCTGGCTACCTTCATCTGTCCACTGAGTTTATGTCTTCACTGTCTCTGTGATACTGATGATTAGGCTGGTGCATTACGCTGGTAGTCTGTGATCCACTCATTTTGAATTGCCGTCTCACACCTTCATATTTCTGCACTGAGATCGAGGATCCTGAGTGCTTTTATGAAATCTTAATCCTATTGCTGCTTAGCAGTTGACTGCTTAGAGGTCACACACAATCCTTCATCTAAGTCTGAGTGTCATAAATGTTAAAAAAAGTCCATGTTCTGATCGTGGGGCCTGTAAATGACCATAGCTCTACTCTCTTCTTTCTTCTTTGATCTTTTTCTCATAAGGCAAGATTCATTAGATGGATTGTCCTAAATACTGCAGCCTTCACTTGCCTCAGTACAGTGAAGCTTGCTTATATCTTAAAGCATTTCCCCTAGCCTTGTTCTCTCAGTCCAAAACTGTATCTTATTGTAATAAGATTTCCCTTATTCTGTTTATTTTGCCACTGATTAACAGTCAAGATTCTTTGTCATGTGTTTGTTGAAGCATATATTCAAATACTTCACACTACAGGGAGTGTGTTTCAGTAGAAAGTATTATGATGATATACATATAATGGCAGACCTAAAGCTGTAAGGACTTGCAATATTTCTTTTTTCCTTTTTTTTTTAACATTAGGAGACTATGGGTTTTAAAATTAGAACAAAAAAAAATGTTTCTACATTTTTCTTTCTTTTAAATAAGCAAATGCCTAAATAAGGTAACCATATGTCACCCTTAATACGTTCTACATGAAAACTGATTTCCTGACAACTTTAGAAATTGCCAGTCACTACCTAACAAGTAGCACATTACAACTCATTGCAATCGATGCAAGGATCGGGCTTTCTTCAACAACGCATTGCAACAGGGGACTATGATGTAAAGGTTAGTGCTGCAGCCATGTACTCTTTTCATGGTGTTGGCAGCATGAGGCAGCATGTAAATACTTGATTGTGAAAAATGATACTAACTGGTGACAAGTGTCTAGAAAGTTTGATTTTTTATTTGACTGGCTTATTGAGCCCTTTGAAATTGCACTCTGTGCATATGCAACTAATTTGGTATTTTATTCATACAGCTGTTGGAATGATGCTATTTTACAATTCAAGTATATAAACATTAGGCCCAGGAACACTCCCAAGTTTTTTGCTCTGAAATTCAGCACTGGGCATGGCCTGACTATGCAGGAGAGAGACTCCAGCACAAACCAGCCTCCTGTATTTTAGTTTCCAGAGACATCTGATAAGACATTCATATATTTAGGATTTGGCAAGGCAAAGAATGTAAGTTTGTATGTAGTCATAGTGATTCATTTATGACCCATTTGGAGTCTTGGTAATATGTGAAATTTTTCTCATCAGCTGCAGTAGAAAACCTACTTATTAGCACAGATTTTCTGTAGTCATCTCAAATGCTCAGGATGAATGGCTCCCAGCAGTGCCATTGGATATTTTGCAAAACTAAGAGGTATGCAAAAAACTTTGAGTTGATACGTGAACAACAACAACAAACTTTTCTTTCTAAGCATTTGTAAATTAATTTTTAAATAGTATATTTCCATATTCTTTCCATATTAAATTTTATTTTTTCAGCTAAAAAGAACTTAATTTCACCCCCTGAACCAGCATTACAGTTTTAATTCAGTTTTGTCTTTATAAATAAATGCGCATGTCTCTATTATTAAAGAGTCTTTTCATTGGTCTGAAGAATTTTATTTGGAATTACAGTGTGAAGAAACTTATGGAAACATGCTCAGTGATTTTAACCTAAGGATAGGTGCTTTCAATGTTGGTCTTTGGTTTTGTAAAATATACAGCAACAGATTTTCATCCCGGCCCTTCAGAGCTCAAAGTAAATGCTGACATCAACTCTTTGAGATCAGGTGTTGATCCTCTTATGGCAGAGGCCTGGACAGCAGCCTTGATTTGGTGGTGAGAAAGCTTTTGAAGAGTCTGCTGATACATACCATCAAAACAATCATTTACTAATTAAAGCAAATATGCTGTGATAAAAATGATAAAATTGATTCTGTGTTGTTGCAGTATTCTGATATTTTTACAGCTCATCTGGATTCTAGTTATAACAACAAGAATCAATAGAAAAAGGCAGATGCTCCATTAGATCATCTTAACAATCAATGTGAGTCACTTTTCTAAAAATGTTTTGAGACAGTGGATATCAGCAGTGGGATTATAAATCAAATAAAAGTCATCATAACTAATAGTTTAAGACCTGAGATTAATGAATAGCAGTAAAGTTTTCCCTTTCCCCCCTCTTACTATAATGCTCATTTTCCTTTGATATTCGATATGCAACTCAGATAATGTCTTACTTATTTTTATTATTGGTGAAATTTATGCATAATAAAGTTTTAGGGTGGTGTTTTTTTAAAATATAATTACATGTCTTTCAATATTAGAGCTGTTGGGACAATGAAATGTCTTCACAGTGTTTTAGGAGAACAGATTATTGTAAAAGTCAGATTTTCACCATCACTTTTACCCTGATTTTTAGGAAAATAATTTTTTGAAGAAGGAACAAACTACAGTTTCTTTTACCCCAAAATCATAGAATCATCGAACGGTTTGGGTCAGAAGGGACCTTTAAAGATCATCTAGTTCCAACCCCCATGCCCTGGGCAGGGACATCTTTTACTAGATCAGGTCACTCAAATCCCATCCAACATGACCTTTAACACTTCCATGGAAGGGACATCCACTACTAGTCTGGGCAACCTGTTCCAGTGTCTTACCACCCTCACAGCATTTTTGTTGGCAATGTGTAGCTTAATTTGTGGTGGATCCAGAAATAAGAACATGACTCCAATGCGTCCTCCTGTAACGCTCCAATGGAGTACACAGGTCACCCAATTACTTATTGGTTTTGATCATTTCATCCCACCTTTTCGTCTACTGTTGCTGTTTACTTCGTTTCGCTTTTAGGTTGCTGTGGTTACTAACCTACATGTAAACATCTTCACCTCTTTCTACCAATCAAACTGAGTTCCCTTTTCTTACAATGTTTATAAAGGTTACTACATAAACATTTGTTGCTGGTAGGGTCATGGTGCCAAAGGAGAGCTCTGCGAACTCAGTACTTTCTTCTACTGGGGAGCCCAGATCTGGACCAGATGTGGTCCCACCTGGGCTCAGTAGAGGAGAATGATCACCTCCCTCTACCTGCTGGATCCATTCTTGCTAATGCCCTAAGGGTATGTTGCCCCTGTTCCACACAATGTCCTCAGGACCCCCAGGTCCTTTTCCATGAAGCTGCTTTCCAGTCAGCCAGTCTGCAGCATGTCCTGGTGCATGGAGCTACTTCTCCCCAGGTGCATGACTTTTCATTTACTTTTTTGAAATTCTTGAGGTTCCCATTAGCACTTTTATCTATCCCATTTGTCAGGTCCTTCTGAATGCCGGCCCGGTCCTCCAACATACCAACTTCTGCCCTGCAAATCTGGTTGTTCCCACTGTCCAGATTTTAAAAAGTCACAATTTTGATTTCTGAGAGATATCACTAGTATCCAGCTGCCAGTTGGACTTTGTGCTGCTGATTATTACCCTTTGAGCAATGGGAAAGCCAATTTTTCACTCACTTCCACTCAGTTGCTCCGTTCCACTGAGTTCCTATTTGACCAACTTAGCTGTAAGATTACTATGGGGGACCATATCAAAGGCCTTGCTGAAATTCAGGTATACAACAACCACTGCTTTCCCCTTGTTCACAGAGCTAGTCATCTCAACATAGAGGGCAACCAGGTTGATGAGGTACGATTTTGCCCTTAATGCAGTCTCAGGGTAGACTTTAAGAATAAATCATCTCTATTGCATTCCTAAAGTATGCACATGTATTCCTGGAAAACTATTCATATTTGTAGCAAACAAACTCTGGAAACAAACTTAGAAAAAACAGTGATTACACTGGAACAAGATCTCTGTATGTGGCATGATTCAAGCAAGTTGCTTTATACAGGGATTATCTAGCCTTTAGACTCAGTAAATTAACCACTGATTTGTATCAGCTTTATTAAAATTTTGTAAGTTTCTATTGCACTCTATGATGCATCACATTTTACACAGGAAATAGAACAGTGTCTCTTTGTTTAATTTCTTGCTCTTTCTCACTATATCTTGAAACAACACTATCTGAGACAATGTATCAGATACTATTGTAAACACAGGAGGTAAATAAGCATTTCCTCTTTTTTTCAATGGCTTTGTACACAAACGAAAAACCACGTCACCCTTCTACCTTTTATATCATGTTTTGTTATTCACCAATAAAACATGGCAGGCAAGTATGAAATAATAAAGAAAGTAGCATGTTTCATGTGGGCATACTCCCAGTGGCAGTGGAAACCCCTCTGCTTTCAACTGAAACCAGTGGTTTCACAGGTTTTGGAATCCATCCAATGATAAATTTAGCTAGCTGCAAGAAGAGGTTCAAGAATTGAAAAACACTTTTTTTAATATATTGTCATTAACAGAAACTCAGATCTTTATGTTTCCAAAACATTAATTAAACATACAGAAAAATTGACTGACTTCCCTATACAGTGGTATATTTTATTTTTAAAAAAGTTATATTATATTCACTATTAAGTTGTTTCTATAACTTGCATATTACTTATCACAGTGCTCTTTGGAAATTGTATTTTCTTAAAACTATACTGCTATTTGGAGTTCTATTAGGAGCCTATCAAAGTAAATTACAATGTTTATAACAGTGTTAATGGGCTTTACATCAGACTTACAGAAAGTGAATTTTTTTTTTCAATGTTGTACATAAGAGTGCAAGTGATGCACTGCAACAAAGGTTTGGTCTTTCTTGAAAAGGAGGAAGATGTATTTAATTTTGCAACATGAAAATCTGAAGGGGCACTATTTACTGACCTAGAAAAGAAAGAGGATCCAAATTATGCCACCAAGTCATTGTAGGAGCCTTTTTCTTTCTCCTGGAGTGAGTAAATTGGCTAAATGCTATTTTTCTGGTTGTGGTGTGTTAGCCCTGGCTGAGGGACTCACAGCAGGAGAGGGGGACAAAATAGGATGAAAATCTTATGGTTTGGGATACAGACAGTTAATGTCATGGGCAAAATATTATTTCTATTTATCACCAGTTAAAATAGATTTGAGTAGTGAGAAACAAAGACAAACATTAAAATAATTTTTTAAAGCTCAGCTTCAGTCCTTCACTCCAGACTCCTCTGCCCCATCCTTGAATGGTGCAGGCAGGGACGTGTGTGGAGGTGAGTTAATACATACCATTTTCTCTCTGCTTCTCCTTCCCTCTGACTTTCCCCTTTTCCAGTGTGAGCTCTCCCACAGGCTGAAGTCCTTCAGGAAAAAATCTGCTTCAGCATGGGCTCTCCACAGGCTGCAGTTCCTCCAGGACATATCCATCTGCTCCAGTGTGGAGTCCGTTCATGGGCTGCAGGGAAATACCTGCTCCGCCATGGTCCTCTCCACAGGCTGCAGGGAACACCAGCTCCAGTGCCTGAAGCACCTCCTCCTCCTCCTTCTTCTCTGACCTTGGTGTTTACACTGTATTTTCTCAGTCTTTTCAGTTTCCTTTGTCTCTGCCTGTCCAGAATTTTCTGCCCTTTCTTAAATATGTTTTCCCAGAGGTGATGATAGCTTTGCTGATGGACTCAGCTGTGCCCTGCGGCGGGTCCATTGCAGCCAATGGGAACAGGCAGCCCTTCCCTCTTCCCACAGAGCAGTCCCCCTGCTACAAAAACCTTGCCATCTATACCCAATACAGTCGTAATTCTGAATAACCAAGCACTGAAGTGAGATGATTTCCAGGAAGCAGGAACAGGACAGTATGCAGTTCTCCCATCTGTAGGAGTGCCACAGGACTGACATTTAGGCCCTAACTGAATAGCTATAGGAATCCCACTTTACCTCCTGACCTGGCAATGAAGTCTGTCATTTATCACACTGCTTAGGAGTTTAAATTACTGGAGGATTACTCAGATATTTTTCTCAGTATTTAGATGCTGAGAGATTCAGTGAGACAATTAGTGAGATTTCAGGAAGTATCAGCCAGATAGGCGCATGTGGATGTTCCCTCAGGAATGAATGTTTAGGCCTCTCCATAACTCTGAAAATCAGGTCCTAAGTTGTTTACTGCATTGTCTAAATAATCATTCTAGAGGGAACTCCACCAGCCAGACTTCTACAGACAGCTATTTCTACTCCTTAATTGTCATGGGAAACATATACATAGCCATTTCCAAAATCCTTATTAAAGAAAAGACTGTTTCCCAGTGCTTTATCTTCCTGCATCTTTCATTTTTTACTCTGGTATTGATAATAATACATAGTTGAAAGTGCAGTACATTCAAGTTGAGTCTTATTTAACTGTCTATGTAAAGTTGGGTATTCAGAGCTTCCACGTTTTTACCTCCAAAATGAGATGGCAGATTTAAATGAGAACAGGCTAAAAATCTGAGAAAGTAAAAATAATCTTTATTTGAAAAAGGAGGGGAATCCTGCTACACCTCTGTAATGAGGTGTTTACAACTTCTTTTTGCAAAGCAAATTTCACTGGAAATCAAAATTCCAGTTATTCATGCTGAAGTCAAGGGAATTTTCCAGGCTTCCATTCAATGAAATACCCAGTTTCAAGCATACACTTATATTGGTTCTTGCTCAGCAAAACAGGTAGAGATAAAGATAAGTCAATATAAGCAGCAATTTAAACCCTGGTGACTTCACTGAGAAGTTAGTTTGCATTGGAAATGCTATTTTTGGGAACTCACATAATACTTTGGGTAAATCATTGTAACCTGTTCATGACAATTTATACTACTTGGAAATGTAGCCTAATGGTATTCAGAATAACTGAAGTCAAAAGAATGCCCTAAGCATGCTCATCAACTTCAGTGGCTTAATATTAGGTATATAACTAAGTATTCTTCTCTCTCCTAGAGAAACTAGTCAGTCCTTGTAAAGATATGCTACAGTACAGAGCTCTCTTCAAAGTATAGCAGTATAGACTTTTTTTCACAGATTTTCAAACTAGCTTTTAAAAGCCATAGTCCAAAATGTACACAATTATGCATAAATTTTTTTGTGGATGGAAAATATGGGATGTACACAAACAGTACATTCTGCATTTTTAATTACTTTTGAAAGAATATATTTATTACTATTGGTTTATCAACCTCCACACTATAGCCAGGAGAAGAGAAGGCTATGGGGAGGCCTCATAGCAGCCTATCAATATCTGAAGGGAGCTAACAGCAGCGCCAGAGAGGGAGTCTCTGTCAGGAAGTGTAGTGACAGGACAAGGGGTAACGGTTTTAAACTGAAAGAGGGCAGATTTAGATTAGATACTAGGAAGAAATTCCTTACTGTGAGTGTGGTGAGACACTGGAACAGGTTGCCCGGGGAAGTTGTGGATGCCCCATCCCTGGAAGTGTTTAAGACCAGGCTGGATGGGGCTTTGAGCAACCTGCTCTAGTGGAGGTGTCCCTGCCCATGGCAGGGGGTTGGAAATAGATGATCTTTAAGGTCCCTTCCAACTCTAACCATTCTATGATTCTATATGTTATTTTTCTAAATCCTTTATCTTCCTATTTGACTTTGATGTTTAATGCATAGTAGATACAGATGATAAACACATGCAAACAACTGCACCATTATGGAATACATATGTGACTTCATGGATGACAATTTTCCTTTATCTAAGTGTTATGATTATGAATCTATTAACTGATCTTAGCTGCCAGCCTCACCTGGGATCCCTACCCAGCGTCCTCTGTCCCTTTTTTCTGGGAGCTCCATGTAAGCCCTAGTGTGGGCATCCATCTTAGTTTGAGCTATGCTGTAGATGTTCCTCTGCCCAGCCTTGTGCCCTGTTGCTCTGATCTTCCTGGAAGGCCTTCCCAGACCTGTTTCCTGGGTCCTGGCTTTGTGCTGACTCTGGCCCTGTCTGGGCTCAGTGTATAGGTCCCAGTGCCAGGTTACCTCAACCTGTCTGGGACCATCAGTGGATCCTGCCCCTGTCACCACCCTGGCTCTGCTCAGACCCTGTGGGATGGCACTCTGTTGGTGAGGACAAAAGTGAGACACCTGTTGGTGAGGACTCTGTCTCTGCAATATGGACCCCTGGTTCCTGGCTTGTCCTTCCTTGTGTAGCAGCCTTGCTGGTGCTTCTCCCCAGCATAAGTTTCTCATGGCTATCAAAACACCTGGTTGAACAATTTCCAAAACATTTTCCCATCTGAGCATTCTGGTTACAGGGAAATTACGTTTTCCTTGGGAACAAGTTGCTTCCTGTGCATTTTTAATGGAAACTAGGCAGGCAGAGTGGCTTCCCTCCTACACCTTGCCTGCCAGCTGGCATTATGGGGGTGAGCGGGCAGCATGCCCATCTCACTGGACTTCACAGTTTTCAGGGACGTCCAGTTACCCTATTTCCCATCTGGCAGGCTGCTCCAATTGCCTGGCTTCCTGGCTAACTTCCTGACTGGATAGCCAACTCCCTGTTCAAAAGTTCTTGAAACAGGCTCTATGTGGTCTCAAAACAATCATTAGGTTTTGTGCAATAAAGTTATGCAGTAAAGCAAAGTTTTCTTTGCTTCTAAAGAGAAAAACAGAAATAAAAAATAGACAGATGTCAACAGAACAAAAATTGCACTTCCATTACCTCTTTAGTTTTCACAGCAGTCTCTGTACAAAGAAAAGGGACTACCATGGCAACATTACTTGTATTAGCAAAGCTAAAGGACTATATAAGCCATTC
Organism: Limosa lapponica baueri; assembly: GCA_002844005.1. Taxonomy (NCBI): domain Eukaryota; kingdom Metazoa; phylum Chordata; class Aves; order Charadriiformes; family Scolopacidae; genus Limosa; species Limosa lapponica. Next base: position 261,596 of record KZ506194.1, read on the forward strand.
TTCCCTCGTTTAGTCTATTCAATCCATTTTTTTTACACTTAAAAGGGAAAAAAAGGCTTCAAAAACTCACTCTGAAATGTTAAAAAGGTTTAGGACAATTTCTTCTGGGTTTTGAGACAATGTTGTCATTAGTGAAACTAAGAATACATTTAGAAATATTTTTATGTAGTGCTCTGTCTGAGAGCACTACGAAATTGGAGGATTGGTTTTATTTGTTGAGTGTTATAATTTTATATATATATATATGTAAATAAATGCATGCACCCACACATACATACACACAATGCAGCTTAGGCAAGGAGCAAGCCTTAGAGCCTGATGTAAAATGAAGCTCCAAGGCCAGTGGGCTTGGGTGGAGGACCTAGATAAAGATGCTCAGGACACTTAAGGACTGTCAGTGCATCAGGGCCCTGAAAAACAAGTCTCAGCCCAGGGAGGCTGCCAAAGGGCTGTTATGTGGGGTATCCTACAAGCAGTCTTTCCAAATTGGTCTTTGGCATGTCTCATGACAGAGGTCTCAGCCTGGGCCAGATCCAAGGCACAGAGAAATCTGAGACTCCATGGAACAGTGAGGCTAAACAGAGGTTTTCAAAGGAAAATGAGAGCTGTAGTGGGAACACTCCCCAAAGCAGCCTTTGCCAGAGGCCTTCTTATGGCTCTGTGGTTTAAGCATCTTACATGGGATAGACCTTTGCCTAGGTCAGCTTTTTTTTCTGTTCTGTATATCTGCTGTTGAAATAAATAAAAAAAAGTTGCCTAGTTCTGTTGAAGGAGATAGGTATGTATTTTTGGGGAGACATTAAATTTTCTGGGTACCTATGAGAGTCTGCAGACAAATGTACTCTCCCTTCTTCTGGACTCACATGTGTCTGGATACTTGGTTCTAGTGGTTTTCACTGGATAGAGTTAATTTTCTTTGTAGTAGCTCATATGGTGCTACATTTTGGATTTCTGACCACAACTGTTAGTAACACACCACTGTTTTAGCTAATGCTGAGCAATGCCTACACAGCGCAAAGCCTTTTTCTGTTTCTCACGCTGCCCAAACAGTGAGTAGGCTGGGGGTGCACAAGAAACTGGGAGAGGACCCAGTCAGGACATCTGACCCCAACCAACCAAAGGGATATTCCATACCATGTGATGTCATGCTCAGCAATAAAAACTGAGGAAAGGAGGAAATGGGAATGTTTGGAATTAATGACACTTGTCTTCTTAAGTCACCATTAGGAATGATGAAAACCTGCTTTCCCAGAAACAGCTAAATACCTGCCTGTCGATGGGAAGTAGTGAATGAATTCCTTATTTTGTGTTTCTTGTACGTGCACCTTTTGCTTTACCTATTAAACTGTCTTTATCTCAACCCATGATTTTTCCCCCCATCCCACTGTAGGGGAGTGAGTGAGTGGCTGTGTGTGGCTTAATTCCCTTCTGGGGTTAACTCACAACACAAGCCACATAAGCTGTCATGCTTCAGTTATTTTGCTTGTAACCAGTCTTCTTGTCTCCTAATCAAGGTTTCTGCATGTCTTAACAACATGTATCAGTGCTGGCACACTTAGGATTTTGAATAACAATAGAACAGGAGATGCAGGGTATGGATTTAAGGCAAATTTATTGTATCTTTGTGGTATGAGACTCTGGGTTAGTAAGAGCTTTAAGAGTGAATTGCCCACACATTTTCTTGAAGTAAGCACACAAAAATCAAGAGTCAGATTTTTAATCTCTTAAGATGTGTATTATTAGAACAGAAATTAAAGTAATGATTTCTTAAAAGACAAATCCTTGATCTCATGAGTGAGACAATTAAAATACAAGATTCATTCACAAATATGCCCTCTACCTCTTATTGTCCATGTCTATTGATCTGACCCAGTCTTGTTTTAAGTTCAATACTATGACTTTTCAGTTATGAGGAAATGCAAAATGTTTCCTGTGAATTCAAGATCTCTACTCTTTCCATAATGCTGAGGTTTGGCTGGGAATTTGTTTACACATGATTCTGAGCACTCCTAGATGTACTTGCTCAACTGCTGTAAATTAATATCTTCTGAAACCAGAATGCAGCAGCTAGGATTGGGACAAGCAGGTTCTCTCTCTGCTGTTTGATGACATCCTTTCCACAAAAGTAACATGCAATGCATATAAAGACTCTCTAAACAAAGCAATTAGTTATAACATTCACCACGCTGAATTTCAGCTCCCTTCCCTTCCCTGAAAGCTCCCCAGGCTTGTTCTCTACTAAGCAAAGAAGGAAGATATCAGATGGCTGTTTCTGGATGGTTTGAGTAGCAGCAGTCACAGACATTTGTCTAAGAACGTGCCATTTGTCCTCAGTAGGTAGCCTCTAGGCCAACCTATGTAAGAACTATATAGTTCCTTATATAGTTCCCTTGCCTCTAATGGTTCAGATCAAAGGTCCATTTAGTCCAATGGCCAGCAATGAATGCTTGGGAAGAACATTAGACCACAGAATCTATCTATTGACATTTCCCTAGGACACACACCTACTCAGGTAATTTGTCTCAGAGTTTAGGGGCTACAAATCTATGCTGTTTTAGGTGAGAGTGTCAATCAACCAATGTAGGAGCCATGGTATTAGAGTAAAAACTAAATTCTGAGGTTTTTTCTGCTTTTGCCCATTTCTATGAAAACAATGCTGATAGGTAGACACTTGGTGCAATCTTCTTGTAGTCTCTGCATAGGCTGTCACATCCAGGGAGCTAAGCCTTGGACTCCTAGCCATTTTATAGAGAAATGGATAAGGTTACTACCTCAGTACTGTGTTTGGTAATAAATACTCGCCTGCCCCAAAGAATCCTTATAGGAATTGCCCTCTCTCCTTTGATGAGGTGCCAAGAACCATCCCATTGAACACTTTTCACACCCTGTATAAGTATTCTTTTTTTTTTGTTGTTTCTCCTACCACTCTTCTAAGTAATTCTCCCTTCCCATAAGAAAGGTGGATTATTCTGATCCTTCCTGCTTACATATTTACTTTTGATTGTCTCAATTCAATGAAAATTACTAAGCTTAAGTAAGTCAAGGGACATAAAGGGGCAAGTAAACAGTTCATTTTATGAAGGAGCAAGAGGATAGTAACTGAAATACTCTGTTGGAACCATTTCACCTGATCAGTCCAAATTCTACCAAATTAGCAGATGGCAAGAGCATTCTAAATGAGTGCAAATCTGTCCTTTGTGTTTTTATGATCACAGGAATACAATATTTATTCTGATGGTAAGTATCTTGAAAAATTACTAGGAAAAGAGATAATGCAGTATAATTGCTACAAAACAAAACTTAAGGCACAGAAGAAGAATACGAATTTTAGAATCCCTAGCTTTAGAATGAAGTCTGATGATAAACCTGCAGTCCTTGTCCTTTAGTTTTTTTACAAAATCAGAGGATAAAAGAAGAAAGTAATTCCAAGACATACAAGGGAAGTAATGTTGTATTCATAAATTGGTTATGTGAACATTATTTTCTATAACATTAGAATAACTTGGTTCTTTAAATTTATACTTATTTATTATAATTATTATTTATACTTATTTATACTTTATTTATAAATTAATATAAATTTATATTTTATAGATGTAAATTCCTTAGAATATGACATGACACTCAAACCTGATGGAAAATGCTGTCACTGAGCTTTTTGTGTTTCTATCTTTTCTTCAGGTTAGTATTCTAAGAATTTATTGCATTAATCCCATCTTCTTTATTATTTGCTTTATCATCTGCATTACCACAGTACAGAGCTGAGGTAACCCAATGGAAATCACTGAAGTTCCACGAATGTTACACTTGCATTGATAAGGAGAAAACAGATATTCTTTCTAAATAAAGGAAACTGGGTTAAACTAAAGTGGAAATTCTGAATACACGTCAAAGAATGATTGGGAAAAACACTTAATGCTGTAAATTTCTAGAAGTATGCCTGGAAACTCAAAAGTAAGGATTCACGGATTCATGGATTTGACAGAGTTGGAAGGGACCTCTAGACATCATCTAGTCCAACTCCCCTGCTAAAGCAGGATTGCCTAGAGCACATTACTCAGGACTGCATCCAGGCAGGTCTTGAAAATCTCCAGAGAAGGGGACTCCATGACCTCTCTCAGCAGCCTGTTCCAGTGCTCCGTCACCCTCACTGTAAAAAAGTTTTTCCTCATATTTGAGTGGAACTTCCTGTGTTCCAGCTTATGCCCGTTGCCCCTTGTCCTATCACTGGAAACCACTGAAAAGAGTCCAGCTCCATCATCCTTCAACCCACCCTTTAGGAACTTGTAAACATAGATGAGGTTTCCCCTCAGCTTTCTCTTCTCGAGGCTAAAGAGCCCCAGCTCTTTGAGCCTTTCCTTGTAAGGGAGGTGCTCTAATCCCTTAATCATCTTAGTTGCCCTACGTTGGACTCTCTCCAGTAGTTCCCTGTCCCTCTTGAACTGGGGAGCCCAGAACTGGACGCAGTATTCCAGTTGTGGCCTCACCAGTGCAGAGTAGAGGGGGAGAATGACCTCCCTCGACCTGCTGGCCACACTTTAAGTGTCACACTAGGTGACACTTAAAAGACAGTGAAACATTTTAAAGATGTGAAGTGCATAGCTTATACTGCTAAATGTATTAATGTATTAATTCAATTGAATAATTGAATAACGCCTTGTTAGATGAGACTACTCATAATGCACTTGCTCAATTCTTGGTGTATATGTGTTTGTTTTGGTTTGGTTTCTTGCTGTAATAATGTTTGATATTAAGTCTGAAAGACCTGCATAGCCTCAATGTAGCAATTTTAAAATGATTTTATTCAGCATACTCTTTTGAGATGTTCGCATTAGTGAAGGAATTATTGATGGCCAGTTTAATCAATTCTTCATTAGAACAGCTAAGGTGAAGAATGTGGGATCTAATAAAGGAATTACATGACTACTATTAGCCAGATCTGGTGCTGTATCCAAATTCTGTTCTTTGAAAGGTCTAGCATCCTACTGCTGCTAGAAAATTAGACAGCTGAAAGAAAACTTAAAATTGCTTCTTCCCAAGCCTACCAGAAGAATAGCTTTATGGATTTTATCACTGAAATGCACAGTAATGTAGGGTGAAAACACAGGAGAGACTTTTTTATAACTACCTTAAGCTGTTAGTATATGCAAAGGAATTAGGAGAAAAATCTTGTATGCACAGAAGCTGACCTACTTACATTTAGTGATCTATGTTAAATATAAAAAAACACACTCTGCTGAAGGTATTATATTCCTTGAGAAGTAATAGCACCTCTTCTAAACTATTTTTCATTTATTCGTGTTGAGATTATTCTCTTCCAACATGTTGATGTTTGATACTGCAATTTTTGTAACACAGATGGCTCCTAAGCATTGCAATAAGTTATATGAAAAACGGAGAGTGGCAGAGGAAAAACAGAAACAGAACATAACATTGGAGAAAAGGTCAAATTTTTAAAATAGGAACAAGAGTTGGAAATACTCATTTATGGATGCTGTTTGGGAGTTAAAAATAATTTCAGAATGGAAGTTTGTGTTGCAGAATTGCCATCATGATGACAGGTTGTTATGATGACTAAAGATAAATTGGTGGGCCATGCAACTGAAGGAGGTAACATCAGCATGATGTCATCATTGTTGCAGACTCCTGTGACTACAGATGTCTATATTTCTATCCTACTGAATTTAGCAGTGGTTCACAGATACTAACAGTACCTCAAGGAAGTAAAAGTATGAGCAGAGACAATGGAGGTTAGGAAGGAAGACCAGGTTATAAAAAGTGTAAATATAAGGTCAAAGGATTAAGAAAACATGGCAGTTAAATATTTTCACTGAATCTTAAACAACATGCCCTACACTGTGATTTGATTATGAAAGATAAATTGTAAGAATATGATCATTTTGAATGACCAATAATATAAAAAACATTCAAAATAGAAGAACAACTATATACAATTATTTTACTTATTTTTACTTATCCATATATATTTACTTATATACAACTGTTTTACTTTATTTTAGTCTGTCAAAGTTTTTATCTTGCTCTTATTTCTGCTGTATGTAAGGGCGCAGCTAGTTCCAATGGACTTCAAGATATAGGGGAGTGCTCCTTCCCAGTCTGCCTAGAGCTAACTCGAGCACACTCCGAGTTCCTTGCTCCTCCTGCCTCAGTCAGATGGGTGCAGCTGCCGCAGTTCTGTTCTGCAAGTCCAGCCAGCAGCAAGGCTGAGTAAGTACTATAGAGAAGCACAGTTTAATCCCTCAGCTCTGGTTGTTCGCAGTTGAGAACACAGAATGCACACACCTTCACTCTCCAGAGCAAACCATATTTTTGTATCATCACATGAATAATCACACTGCTTTAAGTCCATAGAACACCAAGTCCCTTACTTAGTCACCATGTCAGACCTTGGATATTTCCAGGTGCTGATGTCTTCCTGCTCATCAGCTAGTCCACGCTTGAAGTTTGCTAGCAACTAAGAAAAACACAGTCTGATTTTGGGTTGGATTCACCTCTCGAATCAGACATATAAAGCTGTTTGAACATAAATTTCTAGTGCCATTATACCATTGCTTACTATGCTGTGACTGACAACTATTTATCTAGAAGAATGTGATCAGTATATCACTGTGTTCAGGAACCTGTGTTTGGGCAACTGAGTCATTCTGCTAAATTTAGGTAACTATCTACAACAAAAATGATAACATGTGGGCTAGGTATCTAAGCTCCTGCTACTGTCACTAGCTGTCTCGTCAATACAGTCAATGGAGACAGAGAGCTATTCAGCTGTTTCAAAACAGGTATCTACTTCAGGAAGAAATAAATAGATCCCTAGACTCCATTGACTGTACTGGCTACAACTTCATTGACTGTGATGGGAGCTTATACATGTTGTAAGCTATGTTGTTATCACAAGATATCTGGATCTGAAGCTATATTCTATGCTCAAAGACACTTGCAAATTTACTTTTTGAAAAAAAAAAAACTATTGATCTGTGAGGGGTTTTAAGCAAATGTTTGGCCTGAATGAGCTGTACTTGCATATTTTGGATAAATATTACTATAACACATACTGAACAAGTCATGAATCCACATGATATTTCAATGAGTTTTAACCCAAGTATTAATATCTAATTCTATATTTTTTAGAACATTTTATGCTAGTCAAAAATTGTGTATGCATGTCTTTTCTGAATATTATGCTTATGGATCTGAAAGCATTTTGGGTCTGAATTATGAAACAAACTCCAATAGTAAACATCAGTTAAATACAGTTAACTTTTCTAAATGTGCATTTTCTAGAATACAAAGTGCCAAGAAAACTTTTTTTCCCAAAACTTTCCTTTTGCTCCTGTCATAAACAAGTTGTTTTGCATTTTATTATTTTCCATATTTGTGAGCTAGATACAATTAATAATAAGTACATCTAATATTCTAAAACTACTGCTTTTGACATAGCTTAATATTAGATAATTGTGTGGAACACTAGGTATAAAAAAGTGCAGTATGAATACAGACTATGAAATAATATGCTGTTATTGCTCCATTTCAAGTATCACAATGCTGCTTTAGAGAGGAGGTCTCTTTTACAGCTCCCTTTAGTGTCTGGAAAGGTTATGGTGCAAATCTTTCCTGACACCTTTTCCAAACACATAAAGCAGATGATTGCTACAAAGCAAGTCAACTACACACTGGGCTGTATTAGAAGGCGTATGGCCACCATGCTGAAGAGATTCTTCCTCTCCATTTGAGATGTCGTTTACCTCTTTCCCTTTACATGTGAAACCACAACTGGATAGTATTGGCCGCCTTGGAAAAAGAAAATCATTGATAGACTGGAGAAAGTCAAGCTGGTCAGGTGTTAGATTTGTTCAGCCTGTAGAGAGAAGGTTAAGGGAGATCTCATTTCTTTCTACAGCTACCTAAAAGGAGGATGTAGAAGAGATTAGGGGTTAGAGATATGCAGTGGAAGATTGAGAGTCAATAGACACAACTAAGAATTTTGTCATGAAAAAGATACTGAACTTCTACTTCTCCCTTTTTTTTTTTTTCCCCCCTAGAGGAGAAAAGAATGTCTTTATTAGACCAACTGGTATCACCTGGGAAAAAACAATCTTTATACAGATAAGACTTTCTTTGTATTATAAACTACATCAGGCTGTGCTCCAGGGCTTTGACTTTCCAATCTTCTAGAATGGACATCTACTGAAGCATAACACAACTTCAACAAGGTGATGTAAGAGAAGATAATTGTTCCTCTCTATGGAAGCAAGAATTTGGAAAGTATGTAGGTCTCACTGTTGCAGAGTTGAGATGTGGGCAAAGTGCGCATTTTAGAATTCAATATTTTTCACAGTTTCTCTAGACTAAAACTAACCTTAGTTGGTCTAATAAAAGGTACCACTTCTCCCTCATATCCTTGTATTATATCTAACTTTAACCCATTTAACCCAAAGTTATTGCAATACTGTCATTGCTCCTGTTGGATCTGGTAAATGCAACAGACAATGCAGCTAACTGGAACTCAAGGTGAAACTTCACTGGTTTGAAAGCAACAGCATGTCTTATCACTGACTGAATGAGGACTTCAGAAATTTTGGGTTTAATATCATGAAGTACAATCACAAGACTTAATGATGAGAATCTCTGCTGTTATTAGATCATTATTAGGTTTAATTAATAATCCAGATGTTAAATCAGGTTTTCACCTTTATTTATAAATTCTAATGTTACTTAGCATGTAGTTGCTTCCACAGCATCTGGGAAACATTATTAAATTTAAAAAAGGAGAAGGTCTATATTTATGTATTTATGAGGAAGGAAATCTGCTTGCTTTTTTTTTTTTTTTAGAAGCAAGTTACAGGGTCTGTCATTTTTACTGGAAACAGTTTGTTTTCTATCAACTTTTAAAAAATGTTGTTAAAACCATTCTTTGAGGGAGTTGATCTAATGAAGTATTATACAAATTTCATTTAGAGGAAAGAATTCCTTTGTACAAATGAATGTCTCTATATTTGGTCACTTTTATAAAAAATCACTTAGTCAAAGTGGACTACAAGAACAAAGAAAGGGAAAGAAAGATATGTTAATCAAAGTAGTCTGAAAATATAAGATATATACATATATAAAGGAAGCAGGAAGTCAATACTTTTGGCAATTTTGTTTTATTCCTCTTCTGACAAATAAGAAACTGTCTATTTTATGGAGTCCATAAATTCAATTAATCTTTTCACTGACATTAAAATCCACAGCAGGTCTACCATGTGATGTGTACACCAGAGACATGAAGCTGTATAATTAACTATGAGCAGTCCTTGATCAGAAGTTTAGTGAGTTCAGGCAAAAAGACTGAGCACCAAATGGAATGGAAAATTCTATTATTATGTATTGGGTTTTGAGTAAAGAGCTTCTACCTACAGTTAAGTTTAGAAGCTAGGTGTCATCTTTATACCACTCATCTCATTAATTCCTTTTTCAGAGAGATCTTTTCTGTTACTTTGCTCCCTGGATGCAACCACACTGCAGGAGGTTGCTGTTAGTGAAGTGGAACATGTAGTTTTGTTAGACAATTTCTTTTAAAAATTCTGATGTAGCAGGAACACAGAGATAAGCTTTATAAGTAAGTGATCCAAGTACCAGCTTCATGTTTTAACCCTTAACAGGCCTTCATTCACATTTAAACACCTCATTCAATTCAAACACCTGAGCAGGCTAAGGAAGAGGAAAGAATAGCTAAAGGTTGTAAAAGCATAATAAAAATCAAGCTGCAGTCTCAAATTTAATTACTAGACATAAAGGAATTGTTCCTCTAAACCTAGGCATGTTCCTGATGAGGTATGGAGGAAAAGGCAGAGGTAGAGCAAAGACAGTGCTATCTTCGCTTTCTACTTCATTGTGTGAAAATGTAGATATATAATTTGTTTTGACTTCAGATAAAATACATTAAAATTTGCAGAGAGTTTGAAACAGTAATTCTTAGATATGAGTTATTCCATTTACTTCAAGAATTGCCAGCATTCCAACCTGCCAATATTCTCAATCCAAAAGTGATAGCCTGACAGTGCTACCCTAAATCTACTGTTCTTAGGTTGTTAATTTTCTCTGCATACACAGAGTCCCCACAATCTGCACAATAGCCCCAGAACAGAAACACTTTGAACTAGAGAGGACTGTTAACTGTTTCAAAGGCCACTGTAGCATGGAAGAAATGAGATGTGCCATATTATTTTTTGGTGTATATCAATTTTCTCAAGACATTCTAGCAGGAAGTCAAGGAAAGATTAGGTCATTAAGATAAATGTGTCCTTGACAACATATAACAAAGCTGGACACAAGTATGGATTAGGGCTCAATCAAGGATAATCTGTGTCTATAATCAGGATTACTGTATGGTTTCTCCCTATTGAGGATGATATCCAACCTTCTACAACAACTCCTTTGGAGACTGTTTCCCATGTCTTCATCCACATCTTACTGTTTTCTCCCATTCTAATCTCCTGCAATTTTATATAGATTATTTCATTTTAGGGTTATGGCATTCTTTGGAAACTGGGTGTTGAATTTCATAGGATGTATTTCCAGAGTGGAAGACTCTTGAACAGTATCCTATGCTGGATATTTAATGCAATTCATCAGAAATGAAGGAAACATTTCTAGTAAATATTTGTTAGGACATTTTCTGTTTGAATAAGATAAAGATTGTAACTTGTAATTTCCAACATGAAATGTCTAAAGAAATGTCTAAAGAATAGAAGAATTATGTTTTCAGCATTTTCAGTGTTATACTTTCTATAGTATTTTCTAAGTAAAACTTTAATTTTCCCTAGTATGTAGATAATAACAAATTTCTGTGATTTTTCTTGAAGCATAGAATATGTACAGTTTAGAATTAGTTCAAAATCTAAACATTTATGAATGTATAGATGGAGAATACTGAATTTTGGTCAGGTGATTACAGTGATTTTTACTGGGTGAATTCTTCAGAACCACCAAAACCAAAAGCCTAACCACTTATATAACACTATGCACACAGGCCCCTTTTCTGTCTTGAGGTGAAGAACATCTGCAAATTTGTGTTGTGTTTTTTCTTCTTTGTTTTTCTTTTTTTAATGGATTTGGATTTGTAAATTTAAATTCTAATGCATGTTGACAGAGAGGCAAAATTTTCATCAGGATTTTGTTTTGTTGATGAGTAAGAGCGAGGTAGTCAGGCTGGTAAAATGGCTGTTCCCTAACTCATGTCACTCTCAGCAATACCTGTGATTAGTTATATCTGGACAATGATAGCATTATTTTCTGTGTTTCCAGTGATGAGAATAATTCCTATAGTAATAATGCAAGAGTACCTTCCATAAAATGATATATTGTTTGTAATATTAAACAATTAAAAACAAAAAACCACAAACATCTCTTGCTAAATAACTGCAAGGAGTCTCTTTTTTCTTGCATTACATGTTAAATTCATGAACTCCCAGTGTACAAGATGTAGAACAGAAAAGATAACTTGAACAGTTTATTTTTGTTTTGAAGACAAAGGGTATTTGCCTAAGAGTATAATCAGTAAGTAATTCAACTGGATTTATTTAAGTATGAAAGAATTAGGTATAAAAACAGAATTCAGTTCCCTTAGAAGATCAAAAGAGAGCTTTATTAAAGGAAGCAATGTTACTATGTTACTATGTTACTATGCAATAATTATGGAAACGCAGTTTCCCTGTCTTGACAAGGGAATAAGTTTTTCACAATTAAAAAAGTAGATGTGGGACCTTCACAACTTAATTGGTTCAATTCCAGTGTTTGAGGTATAATTAAAAAAAACTCAAACTGTTTAGGAGGCAAACATTCCTTGTTTTGCAGCTTCACTGTATGCTATTTTCTAACTGTCTGCAATATATTAAGATATCGAATTTATTCATAGCAACACTAAAATAAAACCAGAAAAAATTCCTTATTTGACAACCTCCAGACCTTCTAATACATAATCTTTAGATATAAAAGGTTAGTTTTCAAGCCAGGCATATGTTGACAAGGTTACACACCAATTTCCAAACGCAAAAGCACAATGAAAGACATGCTGGCTAGCTAGTTCTGTAGAATTTGCTTTTTAGATATCAGAAAAATAAAAAAATGACCAACTTTGGAAACCACCTCTTGTTTAAGAGGTCATAGTTTTTGGACCATAGCCCTTTACAAGTTCATTAGTAATTTTGATCTTTCAGGTCAGCAAGTATTTTCAACACAGAACATGATTTTCGATACAGAATTAGAATGTTGCTATTGCATTTCTAAAAATGGGCCAATATCTTCAAAGATGAACAGCTAAATTTTGGAATTTTAAACTAAATATACAAACTGATGTATAGAGATGTAGTTCTCAGAGTGCTGAATATCCAAAATTTACTAGTTTAATGGGAGCACTTGCATAAGAAGGAAGTGCTCTACGGAACTAAAATGTAATTTATTTTTAATAGTACTCTTCATGCACCATGGCACAAAATGCATTTCAAGAAAGGTAAACTTTTTCCCTTAGTCATAACACTATAAATTCAGCACAACTTTGGATTTAAAGAAAGCAAAGAGAGTAAATTTCATCCAAAATGTCTAAGAACTGTTATAATGCTTCTTTTACATGTAAGGACTCAGAAATATGATAGAAGAATGAGGAGAATGAGGAAATTGTCTTGAATGTGATGGGAACTCCACAGTAGTTTATGATAATTTTCCTGATTTTTTTCTGCTTTATTACTTGATGGCTGAGATAAACAGTCATTCCCTTGTGAAGTCTGACTGTTGTCGGCTAGTTGCTTTGGTATGCTTTTATATGCTAGTATCAAGGTTCTCAGAAATTCAGTTTGTGTCAGAGCCCTGAGAGCACCGCAGCCCTGCCTGTCCCTGACCAGCCCCTCAGTGTTCCCCCCACCTGCCCATGGCCCAGGACCCCACATCAATCCCCCAGGGCCGTCAGCCTCTGACACAGTGAGGCCACAGCAGGGCTGATCTCCAGCTCCCCACAGCCCTGCCCAGCCATGGGCTCTGCTGAGCCCAGACAACCCACAGGCCAATGTGCCAGCACAGCCTCAGCTCATCCCCGATGCCTGGGGCTGGGGCAGCCCTGGTGCCCCTGGCTGCCCTGCTCCTGTCCGGGAGATGTGATTGGTCCTGGCTGCCAGGCCATGACCCATGGGGACCCCCCAAGGGAAGCCCCAGCCGTCCTAGCTCCCAGGAGGTGCCCTGACAGTTTGCTACTCTGCTTTAGTGACAAATCTCAGTAAATAAGTGTGTAAAGAAGAATGATGATAGCTGGCATGCAGTATGCAAAGTACATATGGCAGCAGATTTATACCTAAGTCTTACACACAAAGAAAATAAAATAGTAAAGAAAAATCCATAAGGCTTTATTCAGTAGCTCTTCTAACCAGACACCAGGAGATTGTATTTGATCAAAATGTACTTTCTTGAATCACATCCAGGTATGTTTAAACAGATAGAGGTGCTACAGCCTCAGTAAAACATTACTTTCTTTTACTTCGTTGCAACTTAAATTGTTGCACATTAATAAATCTTTGCTGCTTTAAAGATATGCTTCATTTTGAAAGAATTCAATGATTTTCATGGAATGGCTCCTATGCAGCTACACACACAACATTTACTTCCAAATGCTTAGTGTCAGATAAAAATCTGAAGTGATCAAATTCTTTAGAGAAGAACAACTTTCTTCCTAATTTTAGCGGAAGTGTGGAATCCTTCAGGTTCTTTTATGATCTGTTTTCTTTACCATTTTCTTAACAAGTGAGTACATTTTTAAAATTTAATCCTATAAAACTGAAGGAAAGATTTTAGAGATCAAGCTGTGATTGTTTAGCCTAGAGTAAAGGAGGCTGAGGGGAGAACTTATCACTCTATACAACTACCTGAAAGGAGATTGTAGAGAAGCGGGGATAGGTCTCTTCCCTCAAGTCACAGGCAATAGGACAAGAGGAAAAGGCCTCAGGTTGAGCCAGGGGAGGTTCAGACTGGATATTAGGAAAAAATTTTACACCGAAAGGGTTATTAAGCATTGGAATGGGCTGCCCGGGGAAGTGGTTGAGGCACCATCCCTAGAGGTTTTCAAAAGATGGGTTGACATAGTGCTTAGAGACGTAGTTTAGTAATATGGGGGGTTTTTTGTATGGTTTTCTTTTGTTTTTTTTATCAGAGTTAGGTTGATGGTTGGACTAGATGATCTTGAAGGTTCCTTCCAACCTAGACGATTCTATGATTCTATGATTCTAAGGTCTAGGAAATAAATTATAAGACCCCAATTCTGCACATCCCAGTGCCGGCATTATGCCTGCATGAATTTGAGTCCAGGTAGAAATTCTGTTCCTTCAAAATTTCAAATTTAAATAGTGTACAGCAAGGTTTAGCTGTAATGACTCTACGTATTGGTTCATAACACTTTGCCCTTTGACATCACACATATTGCTATAGCCAAGCTCATGATAGAGCATATTCAGGTGATATTTTTGGTGCTGACACATTTGTCTGATGACAATGTGTTCCCTTAGAATGCTAGAGTAATAAGGAAATAGTCAACATTTCAGAAACACAGGATGTTCCAGCCTGAAATAATCTTAGAATGGAGAAGTTTCTGTAGGTCAACCACAACAAATATGCAGTCACACATGGCAATGACAGTGTCACACATCCTTGTAGTTGTCTAGGGTCCCATAGGAATTAACTTTCACTCAGTTTATATCAGAATAAATGAAAGACAAGTTTTGAAACTGTCCACTGTAGGCTTAGGAGAAAATGGCAGAAAGCTTTTGAAACACACCATGGGCATAGCTATTCTCCTCCCTAAAACTCTGACCAGAAGCTGTTATTTTTAATGTCTCCTACTGTCAGATCAGCACTTTCTCTCTTTCCTGGTATTTCCTCTGGGAAGATGGCAGCTAACAGCCAAAGACAGGGGAATAAAAGATTTTTCCCATGTGCAGCATTTTCAGATTTCCAGCCTCTTTTGTTCTAATCAGTTCTTCAGTGAGACAGACAAAAATGTCCAAAATGTTGAGTATTTCATGACCCGCTCTTTTCAGTAACACAGTTTTGCATGGAAACAATGCCTAAATCCTTTCAGATACATACGTGTGCAAGTACAATAAAATCAAATGGATTTTCAGCAAAATGGCTGACCTACAACTTCCAGGGACACTTGAACCACTTTTCAGGGACTAATACAAAAGGCAGAAAGAAAGGAAATTATCTGATATTGAGCAACAGCTTTTCTTTGCCCAGTGATACCCAAGAGCTATTGAACTGGAAATGTATAGATGCAGCAAGAGAACACTAGTAGTTAAAGGATAACTTTCCTTCAGGTTATACCGGCCTGAAGGAGGAAACCAGTTTGCATATTGTGACAACAGAAATACAGAGAAATAATTTTCCACTGGGTGATAGCTTAGCAGTATCACATTGCAAGGCAGAGATGGCAGAGCTTGATGAAGGGCCACAGAATCCCTGATGCAGGTGAGTTCAAGGCTTCCTGCTCCAGACATTCATTGTACTAGCACTTGGTGCCAAGGGAGTTGTCCGGAGCCAAACTACAAGCTTGTATGCTGACTATAGGTGTGGCAAAAGGCTTTGCAAATCTCACAGAAAGGGTCTGGATTTGGTTTGGGCTTGGGAGATTTTTTGGTTTTATTTTCCCCTTGGAGCACAACATCTCGGGCTTCATCTACTTCTAATTATTTTTGGTTCTGCCAGCAGGGGGCACGAGGAGGCAAACTTAGATTGCTGCACGGTGTTGCCATTCCCACTTTCCAACAGAAGGAAGAGTGACTAAACTGCACTTTGTGATCTTTAGAGTCTCTACCCAGGCTGCTGATTGGCAAGGAAGAAGTGGAGGTGCCCGTCCAAATTAAAGAAATTCGAGAACATACCCTTGGGTGTACCTTTGTTGCAGGTTCTTTCTGCTTTCGCAGCTTTATACCCCAGAAGATGAGGAGTACAGGGAACAGACATGGCTTTGTCCCCGTGTTGTGGGAACATATTTTCCTAGAAGGGAAAGGTCACATCGTGCAACTGTCAATGCTCCTATGCTCTTGTGTCCACTGCCTTGTAGAAGCATGCCAAAGGTAATGTTACACTAGAGTGCAATGTTAGCTTTCTCTTCCATGTGCTGCATGATATTGCCTTTACCATGACACAGATGCTGTGATATACAGAAATTCTCCAGGAAACTGGGTTCCATTAGCTTGGTAACTACTCAGCTGAAAGGATAAACAAGTTTCCATTTGATGAACACATCACCAGATTAATTTTGTCATAATCCAAAACCAACAGCTACTCACAGTCAGGCAAACTGCTGCCTTAAATTTAAGAGTATCACTCTAAAGGCATCTAACAGAGAAAAGTCAATTTTGAGGTGTGGAGGAACTTCATGTTGGTCTCTGTTGTAAATCCATATGGTGCCACCCTTAGAAAGGTTCTGATAGAGCAGCATTCCATCATTGGGAACAAGAAGAGGAGGACAACAGGAACCATGCCCCTTCTGAAGATGCAGAGGGTGGTCTATAGGAAATAGGTAATTACTGAAAAATTTATCTGCAGCCTCTACATTTCTTTAATCACCAAGAAGTGCTAGAAGCACCCTTTTACCACTCGTCTTGCAGGATTGTCTAGCAACTGTGGGGAGAGTATTTTTTAAAATGTCCCCTGGACAATGCTGACCAGTTACTCTCTTTTACACCTGAAAATATTGTATGTGTTGTAATTTTTCACAATTAATATATTAGAAAGTTTTCTGCAAATTTTTTTTTTTTTGGTCAAATTTGTGGGGAATTTAACTGAAATCCTAACAGTAAATACTTTATTTCCCCCAAATAAAATAAATGTGATTGTAATAAATGATTAGATTAATTCTGCTTGTGAAGTGGCAAAGCTGAGAAAGTTTTTTCTAATTATGTGTATCACAGGGGTCTTAGTATCATTTTTAGAGTTTTGTCAGGGTAGAGAGCCGCAAGATCAATCTCAACACAAAATGTGTAGTGCTTTTTATACCCCATGAGAGATGTTCCAAACCTTACCTCTAGACAGATTTGTCATGGGAAGACACGTTCTTCTTAGAAGCGTCTGAAGATGTTACTATGCCACCATATGGGTACCTGTTTGTTGATTTAAACATTTATCACCAGAGGCTGTTAGGCTAAGAACAGGACTTTTTTCCTGAAAAAACAGCTTTCCATTTACATCTTTAGAAAACCAGCACTCAGCAATAAAAACAGATGAATTGATCCAACATCCTTGCATTGCTATTGAGGCAGGAACAGGAGTATGATGTTGCAGTGTCTGAACAGCTCCTGTCCCTCCTGGAGCTGTTGATCTCTTCCTCCCCAGACTGAGGAAAGCTATGCTTTGAACTGCTTTTGATGACCTGATAAAAGACATTTCTGAATTGCCCTGAATATCTTGAAAGAGAACATCCTCTTAATGTCTCGCCAGATACATGTGCTGAAAAGCTGTCACAAATTCACTAAAAACCTGGACAGTAAGAGGATGTCTTTCAGGATGAAGCCTGAGGTCTGGTTCTCCAAGGGAAAAATAAAACCAAAAAATCCCCCAAACCCAAACCCTTTCCTGTGCAATTTGCAAAGCCTGATGGGAGCAGATTGAGTACAATACCCATATTTTCATTGTTTCAGTAAAACAAATTACTGAGATGCATTTTGTGTTGTACCACATGGTTTTAATTTGTGCTTTTATTCTGATTACTCATAATTCTATTAATGGATTTGCATCACTAGGAAATTATTTTGGAATGAGGCTGTGCATTTGTCACTCCCAGGAGTGTGATCCCATCCCTGTGGGATTCTAGGCAACAACAAGGATGCATGCCTCTGTCTTTGCCTCTGCTATAACATGTGAGGCCCATGTTCATAGTGATTGACATATAGAAATGTCTCCGTATTCAGAATAAGATGCTGGTTACGGCAGTGACATTATTCTTATTAACCTGCATATTTGCGATAGAGATAAACTAGGGAGAACATAGGTGCATTGAGAAATAACTTATGGAGACTTCATACAGATGGTATGAGCCTCAGACTCAACCTTTTGCTCTTCATTTTTATGGCAGTGATGCTAAAAACAATGCTATGCAGTTGATGGTATAATATAAATATAGCTCTTAATTAACACAATTCTGATAATTAGTAAATTGCAATTTCTGCCCTGGAGCCTTTTGCTATTAATCATGATTTGTTTGGGAATATAAGCAAAAACTTAGTTAATGATTCTAAGCAGACTGTGATTATAAAATTAAATGTAATCTTTTTTTTTTTTTTTCCTTTATCCTATTAACATAGTGTCCCATTCAGAAGCCCATAGTTATTACCTTCTGACGCCCTGAACCTACTGTTTGGGTTGGGTATGAATTAGCAGGTTTCTGCATCATTCCAGGAAATAGGACTGATGGACAGACAGTGCCATAATAATCTCATCCTCTCATTGCAAAGATTCACCTTGCTTTTCTTTGGGAGAGGGATCTGTTCCCAGACCTTGTTCAGAGTCATGACAAAAAGATACATCCCTGCTCAGAATCCAACTCGTAAGACCAAGGGTAGAACACAAGACACAGGATTTAAGTCCTTTATGCCATTACCTCCCTTTTCATGTTGTGATATTTTGTACAGAAGATAGTCTAAAATGTGTTATTGCCAAACAAAAACAAGCTGTCCAGGCAACTCCAAATAAATTTCAAAATGTTTGTGTCTACAAAAGCTGCCATTAATTATGCAGTTGAGCTTCCTGTATTAAGGGAAACTGCAGGGGCCAGCACAGCCTGGTTGTAAAGAATGAACCTCGTCTGGAGAAAACCACCTTCTCCATCATGTTATCTCTCCTCCTGTATCAGGGAGAAAGGTTAGTCCCACATTTAATAGTCACAGGATTTGAATTTAGAAGCCTCTGTGCTCCCATAAATTGAGATTTTAACTTGAAGTAAAAAGCTGTAACAAATTCATTGAGCTTAGTTTGTTGTGGAGGGCTACATAGGAAATTAAGGAAGGTATATGAAGGACAGTATAAGATGCTTCACTCCTTCCAAGAGCGTGCTACAACTGCCAGTCACAGACTACCTGATTATAACATCTAAGCAGTAATATCTGACAGTGAGTCAAACTACAGGGAAGTAACCTATGATGAATAGATACTGTGGAGAAGAAGATTCCTTCTTTACTGATGGTCTCTGAATTGATGTATCCAGATATTTCTCCTCAGTGGCTTCATATACATTTAAACTCAAACACTTCTAGAAAGGTAAAGTGTTGATGAGGTGGGTGCTGTAACCATATTTTGACTCCTCTCTTCCTCAAACAGACTGACACTCAAACCAGCAGAAGCTTGAGAAGTGCATGTGTGTTATTTTAAATTGGAAAAAATGTAATACCAAGAGAAAAAAAAAAGGGACCTTAAGTCCTTGAGCTATGATAGCTATGTTATCTTCTTTAACCAGCAAATGATATTAAAATATATAATTAAAAAAAGAAAAGCTGCACAAATTCTAAATGAATATTATTAGAACAGTCTGGACCTCTAAAATAAATTCTAAGCTTCATACCTTTTTTCTACAATTGTCCTGTAATTATATAAACACACATATGTATATACATACTGATGGGGAAAAAAGGAATACACTATTATGATTTACTATCTAAGGAACAAAAATTTTATAACTAGGACTGTCTATCTGTAATTTAACAGTTTACTACCTAATAGGTTCCAATGCCTGGATAACTTAATTAAAAAAAAAGAATCTATTTAACTGTTACAGTATTGCTATTGTATATATAGGCAAAAGCCTAGAGTAAACTTTTCTATTAAAAATTTGTTGCGTAGCCACTTCTGGACAGTGTGTTTGTTAAAAAAAAGGAAAACATAATGTATTGCCATCTTTGCAAAGGGTGATGCTGGCATGGGAAATCAAATTTCTCAAACAGGATGACAGTCTCTGTCCAGGAGGGGACAGGAATCTCCAATGCAAGGATCCTTGCAGCAGCATCTTTTGCTGGATCAGGTGATACTCTCAAATTGTTGTTTTACTGAATTCTTATATCCAGCTGGGCTGTGGTACTGTGTAAGTGCTCATCAGTTCCATGATCCACTATTATTGTTTATCTTAAATGACATACAAAACATCTTTTAATTATCTTAACTATGTATGAAATAATTGTCAGGACCCCCAAGGACACCAATAGACTTTAATTGCCTTGACCAGTGTTACCTGAAATCCACACACCCCCATACCTTCTGCCTCCAGACCCTTAGGCCCCCACTCTTTTTCTGAAGGAAGCTGTTATGTACCTGTGCTTGTTCTGTCTCATCTCCAGCCCTGTCTCCTGAACAGACCTTGTACCCATGCTTAGCCTTGTTCCCAGACCCACCTCCTGCTGCTCCTGAAAGGACTCCTTGGATGGACTCTAGATGTGATGGTAACTGATTGGCTGGACTGTTGGTGGGTCCTGTTGCCAGCCCCTGTTCCTGCCAATGCTGTTGATGCCCTGAGGGACTGCATCCTGGCCAGAGAGGTTGTACCCTTACCTCACTTCCCATCCTGGAGCAGCCCTGCTCCTCCTAATCCCTGTCAGTAACATCCTGCATGGCCATTTCTGCATCTGTAGGAACAGTTTCTACCTTATATAGGAGAAGTTTATATCTTATCTTACCTGTCCGCGTCTTGGCCAGCTCTGCCATGGAAAGCACCCCTTCCCAGCATGACAACTCGAAAAATGCAAAAGAGACTGGATCCAGCAGGAGCTGTCTGGGGGAATTTCTAAAACTAGCTGAAATTCCCGCTTGGAGTTCCTATAAGAATTAGTCCAATAATTTGTGGTGGAGGCAGACAAGAGGTCAGTCAGCCACCCTGGCCAAAGTCAGTCTATTGTCTTTTATTATCCCACTGCCTTTAAGCAGAGAATAGCTGGGGAGTTGCCGGTCTACCCAGGGGATTAATGAGCGGAATGCATAGAGTGTGTGCATAGAGGCACAAAGCTGCCATCAAACCCATCTGCACCACAATTGTAACTATAAAACAAACATGAATTTTGTGCTTGTATCTCACTAATTCCATAGTTCTTGACACATATATTAAGACTACCCATATTCAAGGTAGGAAATGTGTAAATGGTGTATTTTAAAGGTCCTGCATGATCAGCAGTCCTCCTAAATGATAGGACACTTAATTCACATGGAAAAAGTAATTTACACAAGATTTTCAGAGTTTTTCAGATAGTAACAAAGTAAAATACATAGTTTAACTAAGATATCCACAATTTATTAAACCTTTCTCTGATTCTTTCTTAGCCATAGTATTCTTTTTTCGTATTTCTGACAAAGTAGAAAACTAGGAAATGCTTCTTTCTGATAAAATGAAGCACTTTAAGTCAAGTAAATAAGGACTGACTTTATTTTCTTTTACAAATTGTTTGCTTACAAAAAAGATGGAAAGTTTTTAAGAGCAGAATGAAAAGCAAGATTTTTTAAAAAGATACCTATTTTTAGTGCCTTATAAATGACTAGGTGTTTTACTCAAGTATGCCAACAGTACGGGAAGCCACCTACTGTGGCTGACTACATCCATTTCTTCCTATGTAATTTCCAGAGACACTTTACCTAACCCAGACAACAAAAGCATGTTTGAGCTACCTGGTAACAATAGACTAGGTCCATGGATCTCAGTATAGTATCTGGATGGTTCCTGATAGCTATGAAGCATTGAAGAAATTCTTGGTAGCCCGTTTGAATTATGAATTTTACGTGCTGGAGTCTGAATGATACCTGGGACACAGGTCAGCTGTAAAAGCAGGGTCTCCTTTCTGAGGATTATTATTTTAGATGGATTCTATGATGTTTTTAATTTAGCTTCCTCCCTTTGTCCAACTTTGCAATTGATAAATGAATCATGGTTATCTGAAATGGAGAAAAGAGAAAGCATCTATGTAAAATTAATCTCTGGTGGCTGTTTTTGCTTCTTGAAAGATGTGAAGAGTATGAATGCTTTTTATATGAAGGTATACAGAGGGGCAGATTCACAACATGTGGTTTCAGACATATATGTATGAACTGGTCATTTTATGGTGCCTTTAATGTCAACAACGGGAAACAAAATGCACTATACATATTCCTATCTAGCTAGCTAATTTTAAATATCTACCTTAAAACTTTTAATCATGCTGTGAATGTTAAGGTTCAAAGGATCACACTTTTGAACATTTTATTATTCGTCATTGAGTACAAATGAAACTAGAAAGACTATCTTAAGTGTAGACATATATGTCATAGACAGCTGCATATGATTGCACATTGCATATCACTCCCACAGGAGGGGTGTGAAGATGAGCACTGCACACAACTTTGTACACAAAACCAAAGACATCTTCCACAGTTTTGTAGCAGAAATGTAACAGATCTTTTTTTTTTTTTTTTTTTTGGCGAGGATGGTCTTGGAAGTCTGTCAGATCCTTCACAAAAACAGCTTGGATTTTGTGAAAATGAAACATGTGGGGTTGAATGTGTCCAAAAAATGAGGCTGGAATGTTATGAAGCTGTGTCTGTAACTGTTGGTGAGATTGTGATAATTTCTAAGTACAATCCAAATGTCTTTGGCATGATAATAGGACCTTCCTTAAACAACCGTGCAAATTTTCAGATGCGAGCAAATACAATATAATTCAAAATCCACAAGCCTGTGGTGTTATCTCCATAACTCTGACTGAAAAAAATATGACTCAAGTGCTAGGGAAATCTTTGCTTCCCACACTTTGCCCTTGTTGTATGCATGTTTGTCAGTGTGTGTATATTTGTACGCGCACACTGAAAATTTTGTTCCTATGCAAGTTGGTGACGATTTTGGTACTGACTTGTCATCCACTTAATATGAAAATGATTTCATCCTTTGCAAAATAGAGCTCCAGGATAATTTTCCATCAATTTTCCTTTTCCCCTCTTATTCCTGCCTTCTAATCTAGTCTAATCTAATCTAATCTAATCTAATCTAATCTAATCTATTCTAATCTAACCTAGTCTAATCTAATCTTTCTGCTACTCATCGGAATGTAGATAACAAGTCAGAAGATGGAAGAAAGAGTCTTTCTTCCATGGCCTTGCTTTGATCAATTAATATATGAACTATTGTATAAAGTCTATTTCTGTTAACAAGTTACAATGGGAACAAAATTATAGATATACATAACTTACTTTCCACACTGTTTTTTAATCAGATTAGGGTGTTTCTAATCTACTCTGCTGAAATGGGACAGGACACAAATGTAAATTTTGTTAATAAGTGAGAAAATCATACCTGTAGCAATGCCTTTGGGCAAAAGTGTTTCTTAGAAGAAATGGGCATCTAATTGTGAAAAATGTTTGTAAATAAATGGAATTACATTGTCTTAAAATCACAGATAGCCTGCTTCTAAAAAAACTTGCTGTGATAGTTCATCATGTTACACTCACAGACAAGTAAAAAGCTAGAAAGGCTAACAAAATAGTTACCAATTTAGACGTTGTTTAAAATTGTATGTTATTTATGCTTTTAAAACTGTGTTGACAGGGCTGAAACAACAGTGAGAGAGTGAGTTCACTAGGGGGATTTCTCTAAGGAGACGTCAAGTGAAGACAAGTACACTACAGCTTTACTGGCTGTCACTTTATTTCTGCCAACCAGAATGACTTTTTAAGTGAGGAGAAGCCAGTGACAGATGAATAAGCCTAATGGGCAAGGAGGTGAAAGAGACACGTGCGTCTTTTTATGGCTCTGCCTATTGAAAATACCAATTCTAAAATTACAAGCAGGATGATATAGCTTCAGAATATTATACTAGCTTATCTTAAATGTACCTTCTCCAAGTTTACATCTGCAACTATTAACTATGTGTGTTTTCTCCTTATGGAAATGTGAGTAAATAGATAATGTGTGATATAGCAATCCAAAACAAATCTCCTTTGTTTGAATCGTTTGGGTAGCCCAAATAGAATTTAGCAGATTTTCCTTACCACCAAAATCAATAACTAGTTGAGTTAACGTTTGTATGCAATATGCAATAGCTGTGTAATACTCAATCCTATTTTCAATAGAGAAAGGAACTACAGAGGACTTTATGCCTCATTTGCTTTCTCTTTGCTGGAAATCTCCAGTGGAATGAAAAAAAATTCCAGAATCATTGTATATCCTTCTCATTTTTTATTTTAAATTAAGGAATTGCTGTGTATTTAAATTCACAGTAATAGTCTTCAAGACACAGTAATTCAATAAGGTTAATTTTCTGTGAGTTTAAGGGAAACATTTAAGTGAAAAAGAAAAAACATGTTCAGGAACAAGTTTAATGACTTAATATCTAAAATAGGTGTCAGTTCAATGGACCTAATAGCCTCGCCTCAAAATGCACTCCAATAGTATTAGAATAGAATTGGTCTTCAACAGGCCATTTTTCATCAACAAGTCAGAAAACTTCATGCTTCAATAAAATTTCAGTGCTTCATTTTGTTGTCTTTTACACTCATCCAATCTCTTCAGCATGCAAGGGCTATCATGTCAGACATGCATACAGAAGGTTACTTAAGATTTTAATTTTTTTTTAAATAGAGGCAGCTAATTCACCACTTATAATTTCTGAACTTTAACCATGAGTCCTACAGTCCTCATAAAATCCTGTCATTGCATGCTCTGCTGGAGAGATAATGTTAACCTAGATCCTTCCTTCTCATGTCAAAAATACTGGAAGGGAAATGCAGAACAGTGAAAATATATCCCTATAAGGAGGAGAGCAGGGCACCATTGTTAGTTCCTTTTAGCTTTATCCCAAATTATTGGCTTCCACCCCTTGCAAAGATGAGCATAAATCTAGCACTTATAAAAGAAGGCCTTGCAAAGTACAGCAAGAGAAATGAATTCTCCTTTCGCATCAAGAGGAATACTATCTAATGGGTGTGCAGGTAATATTAGTTCTCCAGGTTTGTTGTTTCCATTCCTCTCCACAGTTTCATGATTTCTGCACATGGATTATACAGATTTGTCTCACAGTATCCTTTTATTTTCTATTTCTTATTACCCCCCCTGAATTTGGGGCCAATGTTTCAGTATTTATTCTACTTCTATTGTATGTTTCTCTTCTCTTTTGTGGAAGGAATACTCTAGATTTGGTAAAACAGGTCATAATATTTTAAGTAAAGTATGTCCATGTAAATTAGTGAGAAACTGAGTCCATACCCTGAATTCATAATCAGAGTGCTAATTATGTAGAACATAAAGGATATGAGGGAATGCAGGAATAAAGGCCAGAATTTTCAGTGATTTTGTATACATCAGCAATTTGCAATCCTAGTTTTAAGTTAGGCAACTGAAAGCTCAAAATAATTTTGGCTATTATGACCAGAGTCTTCAAACATGCAAAAAGACTGTATTGTTTATATTCTTTGCCTTTACATTTCACACATCTGGTCTTTCTGTATTTTATATTTGAATTTTATTTTTCAGTGAGATTTGCATGAAATTCTTTTGATATGGGAACCGTAAGTTTATGTTAAAAAGACATGATATCCCTTTGGTCTGTTTGGGTCAGCTGTCCTGGCTACGTCCCCTCCCAAGATCTTGCCCACTCCCAACCTACTTGTGAGGAGGAGAATGCTGGAGAGACAGCCTTGATGCTGTGTGAGCACTGCTCAGCAGTAACTGGAACTCTGGTGTGTTATCAACACCTTTCTAGGTACCAGTAGAAAGCACAGTACTATGAGGGTTACTACGGGGAAAATTAACTTCGCCTCAGCCAGACCAAATACAGTTGTTAATTAGTAATAAATTAAATTATTTTCCCCAAGTCGAGTCTGTTTTGCTCACGATGGTAATTGGTGCATAATCTTCCTCTCCTATCTTTACCCATGAGCTTGTCACTGTTTTCTCCTCCTTGTTGATGGAAGGGAAACGGTAGAACGGCTTGGTGGGCGTCCTGTGGCCAGCCAAGTTCAATTCACCACAAGTTGTTAGATATCTCGAAGAAAGGTTTTCTATAAAGTGAAGAACTGGAGTATATCTGTATAATTAGATACTATTGAATTTTATTAAAATATCCAAAACTAAGGCTCTATTTGTGGGCCACTATTTTAAGCAGATGTGGTCTACTTTGTTGTTACATATGTCTAGTTAGCTATCATGGAGAATATGCAACTGTATTCAGATCTTACTAGCTTTTTTTATGATGAGTGGAATTGTCAAAAACCACTAAGTAATCTGCTCAGGGTTACAATGCTAATTTCATTACCATTTCTTGAGTGCATTCCTTAAAATTTTAGAACACATGGCCTATATATTCTGGGATGAACGCTGGCAGTTGTTGACGAAGAGCACAAATTACCCTGTTTGTCCTGAAGTTTGGTCAGGTTTAAGTTCTGCAGTTCTCCCCTGTGTCTAGGGGAGTCACTGAGAGACTGTATACTCGTCTGTGACTAGCTGTATACAAAGACAACAGGTCCTCATTTAAATGGGTGTACACAAAGCACCAGCCATTAAGTGCATCGATCTTACTCAAAGTATTGTCATATTTGTTTTATAAGAAGACTAGCTTCTTAAGGAACCATGGGTGGATTTTTGTGTTCACCACAAACAGCTAATTTTGTTACATTTTCAAGGTTGCTTGTATTTTCTGTACATCAGCGGGTTTCAGCCCTTAAAACACGTATCAACCCACAGTTCTTATAGCCCAGCTTTACTGACTTTTTAGTGTCACATATTGAAACTTATTGCCTCCATCCTCGTTGGGGACTGAGGTTGATACCCAGAAAACAATTCAGAAAGAAGATTCTCTCTTCCTTGCTGCATAGAGAAATTATCTCAATAACCAAGACGACAACATGCATATCAACTACCACAGGGCAGTTTATGTTGTAGCACAAATTTATACATCTATAAGAAAGAGAGCATACTGATCCTGACCAGGACACCACTGTAGGCTGAGGAACATAAAAGTTCACATGAGTATGCCCAAGTCTGTGTTGTTCTTGCACCTCACTGTACTGTGCTGCAAATACATTTTCTTATAAGAACATCCTATAATAGCTCTGGGGCAATGTCTTCTGTGAATGGGGTCTGCCCAGCATGTCACCTGTGGATTGGAGGCCCACAAGATGAAACACCACATGGAGTTCCCATTATCTAAAGGGATGTAATATTTTCTGTATTATTCACTCTTTGGGGTACTAGCTCTAAGAAATTATATTTTAAATGATACCTTATGGAGTCTGAGTTTCTTACCGGGATCATAATGGACCAGCACCTCCAGATGCAAAAGTGACAGTTAAATTTGGGATTAGTCTCTCTAGTCAGAATGCATCCTCGAATGTTCAGTGGAAGGTTGTTCAAAAGGTAATGGTAGTAGACCCTCCTTGATAATTCATGGTTTGGTGGATCAACAACTGGTAAATACAGTTCTCAGGACACAGAAATGTTTTTTCTTGCATGCCTATATATGTACCTTTCATTTGACATGCAATCCACACAGATCTTGATTGAGTTTTTACTTTTTCATTATTTTTGTGCACCAGGAGACCATTTGGCCCTAAGAAAATAAGGCAGCCAAGTTGCAGCTGCTTGAAGCATTTTCCCATTAAATATAATGGCACTGAAGTGGAAATGCCAAGGGCTATTATGCGCCGACAGTACAGTCAAGAAAAGTACCCATCTGCAGAAACCATGCAGCAAGGTAGAAACAGAGCAATGAAATAACCATGAAAGCAGTGGGAGCCTCAGGACAAGAAAAACAAGTGATCTGCTGCAGTGCTTAACAACAAAAGGAGAGATATGAACAGAGTTATTTGGGATTTCACGGTTACAAATGTAGTAAGGAGTGAGCAATATTGCCGTTGGCACAGGTCCCTCTCACCATTGTAATGTTTGGTTCCTCTCTAGAAAGTCAGTTACCCGCATGTGCAATCGTGGCCTCATCACAAGAAATAGGAACTGAACCACAAATGGCTGCTTCTGTATGAATCCTCCGTGCCACAGCTCTTAGTGTAATAACAGAACTCCTTAAAAGGAGTTTAATCAGAAAGAAAAAAAGAAAAAAAAAAAAGGAAAAGCACATTTGCAAAGCCAGACTGCCAAAAGTTTTAACTTTAGAGCAATGCTGAATAGAAACAGTCTTTAAAAGCAGAGGCCTGATTAAAGAAATGTTCTAGCTCCTGCTTTGTGTAATGTATCAGTAGCATCTCTGTGCAGGCCTGGACTTCAGTAGCTAAACCTGAATTGTTATTGTTCACTAGCACATCATTTAGACAAAGAAGCATACCTTGCTTTTGGTTGTGTTTTTCCTAGTGTATTCAACCTCTATCTGTCATTCTATTGTTGATTTGTGATACGAAAGTGTCATACATGGTCAAGCACAGGGCTGCACAAGGGAGAAAATAAATAGAGAATAAATAGTTTAGAGAATAGCTGAAGAGGAAAAAAAGCCATTTTGTCTTTTTAAGTCTGAGAGTGAAAATGCTGTTGTCATAAAGTAACGGAAGCCACATGAATAAGTATTTACTGAAACAGAGACTAAATCATGCTCAGTCCTGCATAGAGCAATAACTGGGTTTTTTTTGTGTTAGCTTCAGCATAGTGAATTCATAGAATTTAATTCATCAATCATAATCTCCTTCCAGTTTGAATTTCCTAAAAATTTTATTAGGAGGACTTGAGTGACACAGTAAGCTTCTCTAGCATCAGTGAGTGTTGCCTTTAGCTGGTCCTCAGACCTCTTACTATGTGCACAAATGGTGAAGTTAATTACTACACAGTGGCTCAACTCAAAAAATTGCACGCATCCTTCTTATGTCTCTCTTCAGCTTTTCTTCAATAATATTTTAAAATGTGGACCTTGAATTCATCCAATGCTCAACAAGTGTATTAAAAGGTTCTTCCAATGTTCCAGATTAGCTGAAGAATTGCTTTGAACAGTGATTGGAACCTCAATGGCTCATCATTAATCCTTCTCATTGTTGTCAAATAACAGTACCTTTTGCTAGCATGCCTCCTTCCACTTTTCCTACTCAATCTAAATGTTGTCACTGCTCTTAAATTCTACTCTTTCTCTGTGGTCTGCATCCTGTCATGCTCCTCTTTGTGATACTTCTTCCAAGTTCCACCTCAGTCATCCACACCTATGCAACAAGCCTCAATGTTGTCTGGTGTCTACTCAGAACAATATTATTCTGTCACCTTCCTATTTAATTCTCCCCTGCTCTCATGTTTCATGCATCATGTTTCTTCCTATTGCTCTTATTTTATTCATTCAGAAAAGGGAAAAAAAAAAGGATATAGAAGTGCACCAACAAGAAACACAACCCCCAAATATCTAAAAGATATGTAAATGAAAGATGACCCATTAACTGAAACTCAGAAGTCTGCCCATACAAATGAATTGTGGGGACCGAAAAATAAAACTCTTTCAGAAATACGTGGTTTTAGCAATGCATTACTGCAACACCAATGGACCAAAAAGGAATTTGGCAGTAAGTAGCAAGCGCTGGTGCAAAATATTTCTATGGTTAAAGTTCAAGTATACAAAATATCATAAACAAAAAGGTATATGCATTAACTATGATTTTGCTGTGTTTTCTGAATATTATTGTGTGTTTTGTTTCAATGATCAATAAGAGTTGTTGATTAGTTGAGTATAAAGTAAGGAATTGAAATACAGAGTAATGTAAATAAAAAATATTAATCCCTATGAGGGTTCTCAGGAGAAGAACTTTGAAAGCAGTTGAAACTTGCTATTTGTTTCTGGAGAAAAGGACCCTACTATCCAGTGAATGAGGCCAGTAATACACCTTTACAGCCCATTGTACTTTGTGTGTGTGCTCCTGTGATCTGAAGACAGTGGGCATGACTCAGAAATACTTTGTCTTCAACTGGTGAGGCTCCTGGATTCAAGTGATTTGCAGTTACTGGAGTTCAGGTACTGATGATGATGATGTCTCTTTCTGGTCTCTACCTTGGATCTGAGCTGCTCTCAGGAACAGTTCCACCAGAGGAAATCCTGTGTTAGAACTAGCTTTTTGGTTTGCCTTTTTCAGTTCACTCAGGATGCTACATGAAACAAGCAGGGGCAGTACTTCTGTGAACCAGTAAGTAGCCCAGTAGTGTTCACGCCCATGTGATGAGAAATTATGTTACACTCTGAGAGGTGAGACTTCTGAAAAACAGCAGATACTGCCTACCGATTCTTCATTTCAGTATAATATTTTTAAACTTAAATTTCTGAAATTGATTCTAAATGATTGCACAATTGTACTGTTCAGCAAAACAGAAAGATAAACTACAAAGCAAGGAGTGTGAACTAATCTCACACAAAACAACATAAGCATGACTAGAACTAGGCAGCACTTTTCCATTTTCAAGAACTTCTAGTTGCCTGTAACTTTTGTAACTTTTTGTTAATCAGCACAGTGAAAATGTTTTATATACTCAAACCATAAATCAGCATTATATTCAAGCATACGATTAATTTAAAATCTCATTAATGGATTATGTGTGTGCTTAAAGTTAAGTATCTGATTAAGTAGTTTGCCAGATCCAGCAAAGGAGCAAAACCTTAAACTGAATGTAAACAAAAAAGCCAATGTTTTTTAACAAAATATCTAATTAAACAGTGAAACCTTCTGCCACAGGACATTACACTTCAGATTATTTTTTTAATATAATTTCAAAGAGACACCAGCCAATAAATTTGAGAATAATCCATGTAAATTTTTAAAAACATTTTAATCAAAATAGTTAAAAAACAACAAAAATTCCCTATTGAACCTGAATTTTCTGGAGTCAAAGAATATATACTGAATTTCACTGAATTTTTTTTAGAGTTGGAAGGGACCATATAGATCATCTAGTCCAACTCCCCTGCTGAAGCAGGATTGCTTAGAGAATGTTACTCAGGACTGCACCCAGGCGGGTCTTGAAAATCTCCAAAGAAGGGGACTCCACAACCTCCCTGGGCAGCCTGTTCCAGGGCTCTGTCACCCTCACCATGAAGAAGTTCTCATATTTGAGTGGAACCTCCTATGTTCCAGCTTGTGCCCGTTGCCCCTCGTCCTGTCACTGGGAACCACTGAGAAGAGTCTGGCTCCCTCCTCCTTCAACCCACCCTTGAGATACTTATAGGCATTGATAAAGTCTCCCCTCAGCCTTCTCTTCTCCAGACTAAAGAGTCCCAGCTCTCTTAGCCTTTCTTCATAAGGGAGATGCTCCAATCCTTGAATCATCTTTGTTGCCCTAACGTTTAGGAAATTCCACTCTATGCTTACTTCGCAAAGCATCTTTCAGTCACAGCCAAGAGCTGTGGAGCTAGAAGCACCGTTATATTACTGAGCTATTTCACCTTCAGATGGACACAACACTACCCCTCCTTTGGTGTATTAGTCCTTTGATTACAGTTACCTGCACAGAGATCTGCAGAGATAAAAAACCCCAGTCATTGCCTGCAGGAGAGATTTAATTTACACTCTTCTTTCAGTCACTGCTTTTATTCTTGGGTTTTTAGAAAGTAACAGAACATGTCACCTTACTTTAGAAATTACTGCATTTAACCGATCTTGATATTAATTTTCTTTTATTGATAAATTTTTTCTTTATGTATATTATTTGGATATTTACTGTGTTCAGGGAGTTATGATGTAATCTTCCTGGGCAGGGAAATATATATTTCACTTAAAATCTTGTAGATTTTTTCTCTCTTAAATGCATGACAGCGTAGTGCTGTGGATAATAAAGTATTCTTCAATTTTAAAATAGTTTTTCTAAGGTTTTTTGTCTGTTATACTTTTCATTAAGTTCCTTTTTCACCTTTATGAACTGTATAAACAGAATCACAGACAGGTTGAGGTTAGAAGGGACCTCTGAAGGTCATCTGGTCTGATCCCACTGCTCAAGCACGGCCACCTAAAGCCAGTTTCCCAGGACCATGTCTAGGTGGTTTTTTTATATTTCCAATGAAGGAGACCCCACAACATCTCTGGACAACTTGTGCCAGGGCTTGGTCACCCTCACAGAAAAAAGTAATTTCTGACATTCAGAGGGACTCCCCTGTGTTTCAGTTTGTGCCCATTGCCTCTGGTCCTGTCACTGGGAACCACTGAAAAGAGTCTGGGTCTGTCCTCTGTGCACTCGCCTTCCAGGTATTTACATACATTAAGATCGGCTTGAGCCTTCACTTCTCCAGGCTGAGCAGTCTTAGCTCTCTCAGTTTTTCCTCATACGTGAAGTGCTCCAGTCTCTTAATTGTCTTAGGGGCCTTTTACTGGACTCCCTCCAGCAGATGAGCATTTCCAAAGACATTCAGAAGCCCAAAGGTGGAAGTTAGGAATTTAACTTTCTTAAGGTCTCTTGAAAACCCTATAGACACCTATTTTTAGATACCTAAATGCCTTTGAGAATCTGACTGTAGTTTTCTTAGAATTAGTTTAATTAAAACTATACTGAGACAAGTTCAGAAGGTTTTATTCATATGTCCTTTCTACACTGATAAGTAAACTTTCTCCTTTCTTCCTTTTCTGCAAAGCATGTAATGTGTAGTATGAAAGATATACAGCAAAGATGCCAGCTTTCTTAATATGAGAATACAACTGGATATGTTTCTATAAGGGAAAGAATCTTTATAACTTAGACATAATGTCTATAATAATTTTACACAATTCTGCCCATGTATTTTCATGTATTATTAATAGCAGTAAATCAATTTGCATTCCAAATCGCTAACGAAAATGGGTATAATTCTTTGCTGAAAAACAAAACAAAGTAAATCAAGTCTTTAAGTGTCTAGCTGTGAGTGTAACCACTGTAACTTCATAATGTTTTGATTAAATTCATTCTTCCTCTCTTTGTTTTCACAAAAGTCATGGGTAATGTTTTCTTTCAAATAAGATGATGACTACATCATTTATATGTCTTTGTAGTTTTGGCATAGTGTGGTCTCTGATTTATTTATACGTTTTTATTAGGGAAGTTAGTGAAAAGCCTCCATACACCTTCTCAAGCAATGGCTAACTATCTGGAGACCTGAAAGATGTTTCGGTCTAAATTTAAAAAGTATTCAATTTTTCAGTCTATAAACAAAGAAGAAGAAGAAAAAAACAAAAACAAAACAAGTTTTTAACATAAAAGGTACGTATGATAATATTTTTTCTTACAAATTTTTACCTTGACTTGAAATATTTATGCACTTTTCTATGCATTTATATCTTGTTTTGAAAGATACACTGTGTCAGAGTTCCTACATAACTAGTACTTAAATAGTATAATAATTCTTTTTCTTCCCATTTCTTTGACTGAATACCCAAGACCTGTCATACATTTATATGTTATCCTTAATATTCATTGGCATTCAGATTATTGGCAGAATCAGAGAGGGCTTAAACCACCTGTCATAGTCGGCTTAGTCAAGTATGCTTTCTGTTATCCAATTTTTCTTGAAACACCACCAGTTTTCCAGATATTTTTTTTTTAATCACAACACGTGCACCAACCTAATGGAATGCTAGCTGTACATAGCAGTACTGTAAAGAGCTATATTTGTTGAACCCTAACATGATAATATTCCAGTTTCTAGTCTTTCCATGCCCACAAACCTAAACAGTTGTTTTTGCCTTGTTCCTCATGTTAGTATGATTATTTAGTCTCTGCAAATTTTCTAGTGTATTTTAAGAATTATTTCTTCAGTTGTACTAAAACACAAGTCACTTCCTGAAAAAGATCTCTCCCGATTTCCAGATCTATGCATTGATTTTTCAAGGTAATTTGCCATTCTTACCTCTCTAAAATCCACCTCCTAAGTCTTTAAACACTGCATACTATTTAATTGTGAAAGGACATACAAGTGGTTTGTTTAAACAGAAATACAAATTCACGTCTGTTCAGCATATAGCAAAGTAGAAAAACATTTTCATTTCAGTGTTTACTTTACAATATCTCTTGTAGATTCAATTGTACATGTGGATGAATGAGAATGGCTGAAGCTGTGTCTCCTTTCCATATGCAGCATATCAAGGTTCTTCATCTGAAAGGTAGAGCTTTGCCTGTTAGTACAAGAACATCTTTCACAATTTAGGGCTCTAAATAGCGCATTATTTATGGCATACTCTACCTGTCATATTTTACAGAATTTAGATTAGGAAGGTAAAATAATTTTCTCAGTTTAAGTAATCAGATGAGAATGAGAAGTATCTGGGACATGAGCATTTTTTTGTGTGTGTGCCTATTTTTATTTTTAATTTATTTCAGTTGTGCAGAATTTGCCATTCTTTTGTATTAAAACTTTTACCTAACTAAATGACTTCTGAAGACCTCTTAAATTTTTTTTTCTGCAGTGGACTGTGGCTCTGTCACTGTACAGTAGAGAATATAAGCAGCAGCGACCCACTACTGGAATTTTTTAGGAGAGTACTTCCTACAATTTAGTATCTGACAGTTACTAATTTCATGACTTCTTGACTCTTCAAGACAGAATTGTGTTTTTTTTAACTTGGTTTTAAATGTTTTGCTTTCTTTTTTTTTAGCTACTTTAGGGCTTTTGAGATAGTTGTTTTAAAGTTTAACTGCATGCTTAACAATTTGTTCTTTGACTGTAAAAAGATGCAATGCCTTTTTAAAATGTTTTCCTAATTGTATTTGAAAGGAAATGTTTGTCAAGTGATTTGCCTTTAAATGTTCCAAGTAGATGGATAAGCTTGAGAAATCTATTGGAAACTATCCCCAGAGTACATTTACTATTTGTACATCAAATGGAAAGGTCTGCTTTTAAAACAGCCCTTGTAAATCATGAGATACAAAGAAAGTATTGGTTTTCTGTTTAGTTTCATGGCTTCAGCAAGTTCCTGGGAACATTTAACAAAGCAGTGATGGTAAATTATGTAAGTGCATTTATAGTTAATTCATATTGAGGAAGCTTTACACTTCAAGCTGATTCATGTAGTTTGGAAATTGGCACAGCTATGCTGACACACTGTAAGTTTTTACCTATAGTTTTCATTGAGGACAATTTATAAATGCTCAAGAGACTCTGTGTTTGACACATAAACTCTCCTCCAAAATATTCCTGTAGCCTCTTTTCTGGTACATATCTGGTGTCCTTTTCAAATGGGGCTGGTGTCTCAGTCTCATACTCCTTCAGAATGCTCAGACTAATAAAGTCCTGAGCAGATATTATGACTGAAAATGAGTATATTTTCTTGTGCTGGAAACCAATACTCTGAAACCATACTGCTTATCTGGACAGTGATATTCAAAGATGATGAAACATAAGGTACAGTAAATAGTTAAAAGAAACAGATTCCACTTCCGGCCTCCATATCCTCTATCTCCTTTCCTGTGCTGGAAGGCCCATTAGGATGCTTAAGAGAGCATAGAAAGTGTGTGTGGGGGGGGTGGTTGTTTTGGGGTTTTTTTTGTTTGTTTGTTTTGTTGTGTCATCCCCAATTTAGATTCAGTGAAATAAGCTTTTTCTGAGGAATCATAGAGAGCATTTGGGTAGGACAGTCAGCACAGGGATTATCCACCAGTGAGGATCACATGCAGCTGGTGTACTTCAAGCTGCACTCTCCTGTAGGCTGCCTTTATATGAAGGAGTGCAATTGGAGCCACAGAAACTTGTTTGAGCACCTTCAATGATTTTCACTTAAAACCACAGGATGGCAGCCATGAGGAAGATATGACAATATAGCTTTCCTTTTTACCCCATGGGATGATTTAGGGAAGAGAGAATAGATCTTACTCTCAGTGCCTGCACATTTATAGACATATATACAGATCAATATGATTTGTTTAGGGAACTCAAATGGGGTACGTCCTTTGGAAAACTTTTTCTGTGTAAATAAGAAGCGTAACAACTTTGGGGACGTTCTTCAGGCCTTTGCAACCACGTAAGCCAGACAATGCATAGTCAAAATGTTGCATGGGAATGGTCATGATTCCCATGGCAGCAGAACCGTGGCTCTCAGATCTTGCCTATTAAGAACAGGGCAGCCAGTCATGTTTCAGGTTAGGATTCCTGAATTTTGTATTTAGTTCTTGCTAAATAAGGATTGCTTTTCTGGCTCATCTTCCTCTGGAAGGCTCCCTCAGTGCTGAAAAATGGAGTGATGGAGTAGATAGTACTGAACAGAAAGTGACTGTTGACAAGATGTATTTCTTTCTTTTTTAAAATTCTCTTTTACTTGCCAAAAAAATCAACAATGTATTTTTGTTATACATTGTCCAAAATAGTCTTTGTCTTGCAAATCTGGCAAATTAGGGCTACAGATCCCCTACTTACTTCAAATGATGCCTAAGTTTAAATTTATTTTTATTTCCAATGATGCCAGCGAGTCTAAGCACAGGCCAAGGTTACTAATGAGCTTGAATACATCAGGAATCAAAGCCTACAGTAAAACAGGGAGAAACAGCTGTCCATTGAAAGCAGAGAAACCAGATTTCCTAAGAATGGTATACTAAAGAAAACTTCAAGCTAATGACAGTTTCTCTGGGTATTCTGAATGCTGACTGCATCCCCCAAGTCTGAAATGTTTGCTATTTCTATCTAAATCATTCATTGTACAATAAACTTGGAGGTGAGCTTCCCAGATCTACGTTCATGGTTATGGCAGCATTCTAGAAAGCTTTGGTCAGTCTTTATTTAAAAGCATAACTATTTTATTAGAGACCAAGTTGTGAAGCACCTGCCCATGCTGAGGACTGCAGAATGGTAAGCAGTTCTTATGGAAACATCTGAACAATGTGCTACAGAGCAGCATGTGCACAATACAGAAATTTTATTTTATTATATGGTATTTCAAGTTAGTGGTACAATTTTCCTCTTACATTAGACATAAGCTGCATTATAAAATAACTTGGGGAATGTATTTACTGCAATAAAGCAAAATCATGTAGGTTCTACTTTATTATTGTTGTTATATATATAATCTTACCAGAGGGAAGGAGACCTTTTTTTCCTCCAATGTCATCCTAAGCATACCTATACTATGTTTTCATCAGCTTGATTCAGAGTAATTTGACAGTCCTGTTTGATCAGCAGGAACAATACGATAATCACTGTGGATAATAAATCAACACTTCATTTCCTGTAAAGAATGGAGTGAAAAGAAAATGAGTATTTACAGAGCTCAACGCTCTCTGTGGAGAGACTGCTCTACAGACTGCTGTTTAGATACTTGGACTGAGGCAAAGCATGCGTCTCAAACACCAACATCAGACCAGGCTCTGTTGACAGACAAGATCTGGAAAATCTGTGTGCAATACGTTAAGATGTGACAAAACTAGTTGTCTGCCCCTTGACCTTTCCTATTTCAGCCATTGCTGTAGACATCTGAGGGGGTAACTTCCTTAGAAAGCCCTGGTCGACAAAATGTAGTCACTTTGGTTCAGGCAGGTGTTTGCTCCTGACAGCTTAAATTGAGGCAGCGGGGCTTTGCACAGAAGGGCAGAGCAGCAAGGATTTAAGCCAAGCAAATGTTTGCCTCAGTGGATGAGAACCAGAATCTTCATATTCCCTTTCAAGAGAACAGGTCACCATTCCTAGCTAAAATAGACTTAAGAAACAACTTTCATCTGAATTTTAACTTTTCACCATATTCGTGGGGGGGGCGGGGACAACATGGGGACAGACCCAATAACACACAGTTTGAAAAGTAATGTAGAAATATAGAAAACAAGCAAAACAAAAATAAAGTGGATAGAAGATAAGTGCTATGCTGTTACATGCCAGCCACCCAGATATTTAGAAAAGACATATCACTTTTTGAAAAAATACTATTATCACATTAAATGGAATTAAAATTTAAATTCTTGTATTAAAAACAACATAAGAAAACCTCTCTCTTTATTGAAAATATATTGCTTTACAATCTTAAAAAATGTCAGGTGTTGTTTTATTTAGTATGTGTATATGCTAGAAATTTACTGGGGAAAAGGAAATAAAACGAAACACAGAAACAATGCTTGCTAGGATAAAGGTACTACAGTACAGGATTATCTGGGTCCTGATCTGTTTTTTTGCAGATGTTAAACAAGATGGGGTAGAAGCCTGCATCTGTGGATTTAATATCTGTGGAAACAAACTTCCAACAGCAATCAAATTGTTGGTCTGGAGGAAAATATTTGCCAACCTTTTTGGGACATTTCTAAATTTAGACAGGCAGCTGTGGAGCACTGATGTTAGAGCTTTATGATAAATTGCAAAAAAACCAACCCACCCCACAAGTCCACACATTTCCCTTTAGTACCTAAATTTATTTACTGACTGAGGCCTCTAAAGTAGGAACCTGCTCATGTCAGAACCCCATATATTCATTAGCCATGGGCAATATATTTCAGCTGAATCAGTCATGGCAATGCCTTTCACCAGTGACCGCAAGCAAAGGTAAGGCTGTCCCAGTGAGGAAAGTAATGGTGGGTTAGATAGCTGAAGGACCTGGGACTCCACTGAGGTATATATGGGCAAATAAAATAATAAATATAAATAGATAATAAAATATCTTATTGTGATGTAGCAACTAATCAGTTTGCAGTTTATTTCCCAAATAGTGTGCTTAGGAAAAAAAAATAAATAGTTTGATACACTAGAAGCACTGAGTGATGGTTTTATTAGTCTTGCTTTGTTGCATTATGTAAGACTATTAATAAGGAATGCATTAAAAGTTTCTAAGTAGGGTGTCTCATTCAAAGGAATTATTTTTTTCTGTCTGAAAAGACAGCTTGTCATCATCAAAATCCTTTCCCAATACCAGTGAAATACCACTACATTCTGCAGAAGTGTGCAAAAAATAATTTTGACTGTTCGACGTGTAATATATTTTAATGTTTACCGTACATTTAATGTTTTAAAAATTGTCAAAACATTACAACAGATTTTTCCACTATATTTTTGTATCTCATGTCTTAAGCATTTTTAGATTTTTACTTTTTAATTCCACTTTCACAGAACATTTCAAAATATTAAAATTACTGAAACGAGAAAAATGACCAGTGCTATTATCTTCTACTATAGTCTTTCAGGCAGCAGCACTTATGAGTCACAGCTAATAATGTTGAGTACAGCTGCTAATTGTGTGAAATGTTCCATTTCTTGGAATAAGGACATTACATTTATTGTCATCTGCTCTACTGGATCTAGATAGTGAGACTATTCTCTTTTTAAAGGAACTGTATCTGTATAATTTATGTCACCATAAATAAGAGTACTCTAGATTTATAAATTATTTTGCACTCCTAAAATGCTTTAGGTAGGAATTTTTACTGCTTGTATGATAAAAGAGAATATTTTACATTTTCATAGAACTAACTAATTTCGATAGAACTTAATATGAGTTGACTTCTTTATTTGTAATACAGGATTCAGCATTTCAAGATCAACACATGAGAAATTGTTTCTTATGTAAAATCATAAAGAATTGTCTTTATTGCATTAGAGCATTTTTAAAATGGCTGGAAGATGGAAAATCAAAGAATAGCTTTGTGTGGTTTTTTTCTTTTGGTTTTGTTTTTTTTTCCCTGAGATACAAAAATAAATGAAACAATAGAATTAAAATTGCCTGGAGGAAAATACAGTTTAACACTTAAATTTTAAACACAATAGTTCACATTGTGAAATTAAATCATAATTTAGTCTATTAAATATTTTCTAATTATATCTCAACTCAAACTTATGGGTGTTAGGGAAGAGACAGAATAAGGAAGCTTGAATTTCAGACATTTCTTCTAAAGAATATTTTTCATAGGCTAAAAAGGAATTGTTTCAAATGTTTATGATTTTTGATAATTAAGCTTTAATTACAAATAACAGCTTGAATTACATACACTATCAATATATCACGAATCCAAGCTGCACAGTCTATTTTATAACCTGATTTGACAGACTCTGCCAAGCATGGTGTTTTCCGCCATGATTCAATGGGACTACTAATGGGAGGTTGTAAATACTTATTTGCTGGTCCTATCATTACTTACTTAAAACCCAGAATTTTTATAGTTGCAGCAGCCAGTTGGCTCAGGAATATATCTTCTTCCTATAGTTTCATTAAAAATATGCTTAACTTAAATATGGCATCCAGCCCGCTGGCATCTAATTGCTGGGGTCTTCTGTCAGACATGCTTGAAGTACTGGGTATGTAGAGGCTGTTTCTGATGCAAATAGTCTGCAAGTTGCAGAAAAACACTGCTGTCTGGAGAAATACAATTGCTTGCTGTCATAATATGCAAAGAGGAATTGGCTGGGGATGAGTCACTTCAGAGTGGCTGATTGCCACAAAGTCTGGTACTAACCAGGTATTATTCATAATCTGCATAGAATTAACATGTCTGCAAGTTTATATTATGAATGTTTTTAAGGTACAGATTGATACATACTGTGAAGTTCAGAATTTCTCAATGAAGAAAATCAAGTGTTTTACTTAAAAAGGAAAGCCTAACAAGAATTGCAAGGGAGAACTCTCACTATAACATAGGAAAACCTGTGGAAGCAAGACCATCTTATTCCCATTAAGAGAAGTATATGATGGTTCTGGAGTGAAAGCAGGCAGGTAAGACCCTTGGCAGGTGCTGAAGGGAAGACTGACCATAAGAGAAAATAGATTTTTTGAAGAAGGAGGAGGAATGTCTGAATCCTCAATCCTTGACTACCACCTCCTCACAAAGGAAACTAGGAAGAAAGGTGACAGAAGCTGTTCTCATGTAACTTCAGTCTACAGTCACCAGAGTTATCTAAGCACATTTTTCTCATCCTTGAGTTTTATAAAAATTTGCAGCTAGATTGACTGTTCTGGATATTATAAGTAAAGGCTTGTATTTTATCCTCACTCATGTGAAGCATGATTTTAAAACAAGTGGCTAACAGGAATCTGTTAAATGTATGAACTAAATACCCATAACTATTTAAACGACTCATCTAAACAAAAATCCATTGTGCTCTAAAGGGTAGCAGACTGAGTACCTGCTCTCTGGTCCAGGGGTGAAGAATTGTCTTTCACTGGCTTGTGACAGTGAAGGATTTCTGGTGTTTAGTAAAATATATTTTTGAATCTTCATGATCACCAAAAAAAGCGTAGAAACCCAATAAATTCTTTGTGTTCGTCACCGCAATGACAATCACTAGGACAATAAGAATACTTAAATAATTATTTGCACTGCTAGTGATAGCGTGGTGCTGTCAGATTTCATTCTTTGTTTATACAGATAGTATAAAAGCTGATATAGCAGTCATTTTATTAGAACAAGTCTAGGCCAAACAGTGTTTAGAAGGCAAGGGCTCAACTGGGCTATAAAGTTAGAAATGTGCCAGGGGTATGGTAGGAGACCACACCAATGAATTGCATAGTACCTCATCTGAGATCAGTTATGTCTTATATGAAAAAATAGGTTTTAAAAATCTGAATGGCTTTTATTACTAGAAAACAAGTGGGAAACTAGAATGCAAAGACTTTTGTTTTCTATTTAAAATGTGTTTTAAATCCTGCTGTTTATCCTATTGAGAAGCCCCCCCCCGCCCCTTTACTTGATGATAAAATAGCCCATTAGGACATTCTGGTCTTGATTATAAATTCCTGTCATCTGTTTACAGATGCAGTCAGTGAGACAAAGAAAAAGGTGTTGCCTGAGAATCCTCCTCCCCTCTCCAGATAGCAGAATAGAACTGATTTTGGAAAAATCTGTCTGAGAAGCAGCTTATCCTTTGAACAGGAGAAGGGAAACTTCAAATAAAGGACTTCCAGAAATACAAATGCTTAAAATTTATATCGTGGCAAGCCTGTAGAGAGATTACTCTTATGCCATAAAGTCAATATTTTTATTATCAGGTAAATAGGAGGATATTTTTTCCCCCATGTATTCAGAATGAACACCAAGAATGACTTACATACCTGAGTTCATGAATACAAGTGGATCAAAATCTTAACTCCTCACCTTTGATTTCCTAGGACAGCAAAAGCATGTCATATTGCCAGACAGAAACAGTATATTAAAAATAGTATTTCCCCTATGTCTTAACTACTGTAATGACAAAAAAACAAGAAGAAAAAGCTAACAACACTGTTGGTATGCTATAACTGTGGGGCAGTAACCATGACAACTCGTCCAGCTTTTCTTTTAATTTATAAAGCAAATATAAGCATTTGTAGAAATATTCATAAAATGTGCTTATACAATGTTGATAAAATTCATGGGTTTTAAAATAAACCTTTGTCAGTGTCCCATATTTCCTCATATTTTATGCATTCACATTCTTCACAGTTTTCAGGACTTCTTAAATTTTATTGTCATTTTGATATTTTGCCAGAATTAAGCTGAGTTGTTTTGATTTTCTTTCAGGATTTTTTATTGCATTCCTTTGTTTGTCTAATTTTTTTCCACTACATTTTT
This sequence comes from Limosa lapponica baueri, assembly GCA_002844005.1. Taxonomy (NCBI): domain Eukaryota; kingdom Metazoa; phylum Chordata; class Aves; order Charadriiformes; family Scolopacidae; genus Limosa; species Limosa lapponica. Next base: position 304,002 of record KZ506194.1, read on the forward strand.
TTAATTCCTCATGTCCCTATATTTTTCTGAAATGTTAATAGTTTTCATTTAAAACCAGCTCTGAGAGTTTATTGATTTATTGTATTTGGTTGTGCGAGTTGTCCTGCCAGCTCCGTGGAGCATTTCAGAACAGAAGCTTCCTGACGAGTTAGGATCCAAAATAATTTCGCCTGAAGCTATTGGCAGCATATTTGTTTCTTCACAGCAGTGCTGTACAGTATAGGGTTAGAAAGTTAACATTTCTAATAGGTAGAATTTTTATATCTTCCCAATCTGAAAAAGATTAAATAGAAAAATGTGATTCCACAAATTCTGCATTGTCTTCGTATTAGCTGGGCTTTTTTATCCCAGTGCCATGTTAAAGGTCAAATTCTGTTCAATTTATAAATATAATCACTCTCAACATGCATTTACTTGTAGAAGTGAAACAAGCATCCTTTGAATATAGAGCTTGAATTTTCTGAAACTGATGCTGAACTATCTGGTCACCAACCCTTTGCATTAATACAGTCATTTGAGAGAAACTGACTTACTATGTTTCTAACAAGAAAAACTTCCTGCAAACCTTCCTCTGTTCTCAGTTACTCTGAGATGATTAGGCGAGCAAGTGAGCCAGGCTTAAACAAGGTGGCTGATATCCCCTAGTTCCAAACAAAATCTTGGTGATATTGCTCTAGTGCTGCTCTTGTTAATTGTTTTTGTTTATTTTTCTTCTTCCTTTGTAAACCCTCCCAAACCTTCAGCTGTTTCTTTTTTTATTCCCTTTTATCTTTGTTTCTCCCTCGAGTGGTCTGGTCTCACCATTTTGATTAGGGGACCAGACTTGGGCCTTTTTAGTCTGGAGAAGAGAAGACTGACTGATCTGTTGACTGGATCTTGTGAATGCTTATGAATACTTAAAGGATGGGTGTCAGGAGGATGGGGCCAGTCTATTTTCAGTGGTGCCCAGTGACAGGACAAGAGGTAATGGGCACAAAATTGAACATAAGAAGTTCCATCTAAACGTGAGGAGGAACTTCTTTACTTTGAGAGTAGAAGAGAACTGGAACAGGCTGCTCAGAGAGGTAGTAGAGTCTCCATCTCTGGCGACATTCAAAACCTGCCTGGATGCCATCCTGTGCAACCTGCTCTAGGTGGACCTGCTTTGGCAGGGAAGCTGGACTAGATGATCTTTAGAGGCCCCTTCCAACCCCATATCATTCTGTGATTCTGTGATTATGTCTACATGTCAGATTAATAATTTTGATCAATAAAAGCTACACAAGAATCAGCTGCTGTTAACTGTTGTGAAATTTATCTGAAAGATAGTCTATCACAATGTGTTTAAAACTTCATAACTCAGTTAATATTTTTACAGTGGATGTTTATTTGAAAATCATCAGAAAGATAATAGCTACTTTCTGTTTTGGGATATTGGTGGAATGAAGTATAAAGTTTGAGAAGAAAGTAGGCTACAAACAGAATTGATTTCTCTCTGTATGTGATCGGGGCGAATATGTTAAAATGCATCATTCCACTATACATTCAACTTACAAATCTGTGCAGAATTCAGCTGACATTATCACCTAACTCAATTTTTAGTCATTTAAACAAGCCATGAGAGTTGCTTTGTTTAAAGAAAAATCACAAGTTACCTTCTAGAGATAGTAAAACCATAGCAGTAGTAAATGTCTTTATTAACTACTCACATGATTCGTCTGATGTTAAGGTTGAGATTAATATCCCTCTTTAGGTTCTCTCTTGTAAATGGAAAAAGAGCTTCACTGCAGCCTATTGTAAGATGTTTTTAATGGAGGCAGTAACGGCAGAGATATAGGGGTGTCCATCTTTCTCCACTGATCATTTTAGGCGAGGTGGAAGAATAAACAATTAGCTGAGACAAGATATGTAGTTTTAAGAGGGCTAGAGGAGAGATAAATTGTAAGTATCTCAATCTCACTTTCCTTTCTGTCTCATATACTGCCTCCTGTAAATCTGTTTAACAGTCCACTTGCAATGGTGTGATCTGAGTCAGCAGAACACACTCAACATTTTCAAACATATCCTACCAGCATCATCACTGGATAAGAGAGGGTTTTTTCTGAGTGAACATTGTAAACCCATTTTAATTTTTATGGAAATCTTCATTCTGGTAGGATGGTACACAAACCACTTGAAGAAGATGTACTGAAAGGTGCTGTAGGCAGTAGGAAATAATTTATTTTGACTATAGGAGAGAAAACTCAGCTATTCATGTTTTACATAGTGTTCCTATAGCCTCTTTGGTCATGAAGCAGACAGAAGTAGTTAATCATTAAGATTTCTCAGAAGCTCTTAGATGTAAGCTTGTGGAGAGTGAAAGCTATCATTTCTACTTGATTTACACAGCACAGGAAAAAAAAAAAAAGCCAAACCTTAATGTATTTTACTCAGCTACTTGACCACAAGTGAGAATATATGACAAATACAATTTTAATTGTAGTCCTTACAGCTTTATATCACCCTAGATAACACTAACATAATTCTTGTTTTTCCTATCACTAGTGTGTATTACTTCTTTTAATCTTGTATATGTGTCATTGAAATCTATTTACTCAAATGATCTTTAGTTTGAGCCTCTGTTGACTCTTCAGGACTACTATCCTGTTATTTAAAAGTTATTTAAAAAATAAAAATGACGACTATTTCAACCAATGAAAAGGATTTTGTTTTGGACAGTCAACCTGAAGCAGCTAAGTTTTTTCTTCTACACGGTTTCTCATAGCATAAGCATGGAAAGGAATAAAGGCATCGATTGCTAAAACATCTCAAAAGCAAACAAATACATTGCTATACTTACCTTTCAACTCCTGAGTCTACTCTACCCGTGAAAAAATAAGAGGAAAAAGAAGAATTATTTTTTTCAGGAGAGATTTAAAATGAATTGGAAGCTCGCTCAGGTGGAGATTGACTAAAACGTTGCTGTAGGTAGAAGAGCTGAAAGAAGTAAAGCTGTTTTTATACCCAGCTGTTTTTAGCTGTCTTGTAGTATAAATTTAAATCTTAAATTAGTCACCTGAAAGTAGCCTAGGCTAATTTGTCTAGATTCCTTCTACAACCAATGTATAGAAAGAAGTGCTCCAGAGACTAATTTGTTCCATTTGGTTTTGACACATCAGTAGGTCGGATAAATGGAAAGGGACAAATTCCTTTTGAAAGTGCCTGCTTTTCTCTGTGGCTGACAGAGGGAGCCTAGAGAAGTATGATAAGGTAAAACTGGTCTTACTAGGATTTGAGATATATTCAGGAGATTTAAAATTTAACATTTTAAATTGAATGCTAAAACACATGAGAATTCTTTTTTATAGCATTCTTTGAAGGTGTGAGAATGCTAACATTATATATTCAATAAACGTGTTCCCATTGATTCCAATATAAAGTTGGGAATAGCAAACGTAAGCCAATTGACTGAGACAGAAAGGAGATAGGACTCTGTTTAGAAGTTGCTGATGTTATTATAGTTTACAGGATTCAGAGCTTTTCTTGATCTATGTTGTCTAACAGAATGAATATTAAAAAGTATTGCTCTTTTCTGGTTGATAAGTTTGAATTCTGGTGATCATAGGACTACTGAAGTCACTGGAAAAGACATCCATTCTTCAAAGAATGAGCCTTATGCATCACTGCATGTGCTGCAGTAATAAAAACCATTAAGTACTAATGTAACTTTGTCTTTGTAAGTGAAATAGTTTTATTGTCTCTTTTGGAAGAACAACAGTCTTACTGACTTACTGACCTCCAAGTGTAAGTGCTTTTTGCATAAGAGGAAATATGTGGCTTTTTCACAACTGAAAATATTTCCTCTACATCATGAACAGCTGGGGAAGTTTACAGTGTAATTTCAAAAATAAATTTTATCAATATATTAAGAAATGGGGTATTTGAGTGACTGAGATGGTGACTTCAACAATTTTCTTGAATGTTTTCTTGAATTTCTATACATATTCAAAAGCGTTTATACATTTCTCACTGTTATGGGGTTTTTATGGTTTGCTTTTTTTTCCCCCTAGAATATTCCTTTCATCAAAAAATCTGGACTTAATTTAGCTTTAAATCTGCCATTGCTTAAGTAACATGATGGTAGTATTAAGGGTGTGTAGGTAGGGTTAACAATCACTTCTAGAGCTCACAGGAAAGATTCAAGTGGAACAAATGTTTCTGTATAACCTGACAGAAATACAAGAGATTAAAACATCTTTCTAGGCATAAAAAAACCATCAAGCTGCATAAGATGTTATCTGAATCCTGCAGCAATGTCAACTGTCAAGAAACTGTTGGCCTTTAGAATGAGTTGTTTCATGTCACTTCTTAATGTCAACTTATGAGACAACATCAGGAACAAAATACTCAGAAAAAGGACTGTATGGAAGAGGCAATAAGGCATCCATGAAAATACAATTAACTATTTCAATACATACAGAAGGCAAAAGATGAACACATGTTACAGCATTTATAACCAAAGATCTAACTGTGAAGTACTTATGTGACTATATATTTGGAGCAACAGAAGCACTAAATGTGGACATAGCTGAGCACAGTGTGGATTGACCCATTAAATTATGGGTCTTTATGAAAATAAAGATATTAACAGCTATATACAGGATCCAGTAAGAAGGAGCATTGAGAGGTCCTAGGAATAAACAGTACAATATTTATTATGGCAGTTTCTACCCAACATTATTTGCACAATTTTTAAATTCATTTTTCAGAGCTTCAAAAGAGGACATTAAAAATGGTTTTTAAAAACATTTTCAAGAAGTTGTTTGGTTTTTTTTCTGCCTTCTCCATCAATACTAAAGATACATAGACTATCTTCTGCTATTCGTTGTCAAAATAATTAAAGTTTCAGTTCCACCCCTGTGGGATGTTTTCATGATTTGTCATTGTTTCAGTATTATTGCTGAGCTATTGTTATACCTAATCTCACAATCAAGATTCTGAAGATACATAGGCTTTTAGTTGAAACTCCCTACATTAGTCATTACAATTTAAAAAGACTAAACACTACAGGGAGATGACCTGGTTCCTTTTTTTCCACTGGAATTCCTCAACTTATCACTCAAATTTGCTGCTTTTCCTTAGTTATTGATTCTGATGGATGAGCTGTCCTGTCAATTATTAATAGAATTGTTCACTAATTTTTTTACTGTTCATCAAAATGAGGGTAAACTGTGTTTCCACGCAATTCAAGAGAAGAAATACAGCAAGCAGAATGGATCTCTTTGACATCAACAGAAAGCAAAATCTGCAAAATACATTGAACTAGGTAATGATCATTAAACTCTGAGATCACAGTGCCACAGACATGTTCTATCTGAAGTAAATTGAAGTCAGACTGAGCTTGAACTAAATTTTAAATAAGCGCAAGAATGAGAGAGATGAAGAGATGAAATCAAGTTGCTGTCCAACTATATAATCTGCTTTAATTACTACTAAATAATAAGGCAATAAGAAGATCTAAAATATTAAAGGATATCTCTAAACAATTCCCTGCATTTTGAATAGAAATCAAACCATTTTTGAGTATTGTTTTGTTGTTTGGGGTGGGGAGGAAACCAACATATTCATAAAAGAAAACGTGGTAATTTGAATTCAGTTGCCACTGTACCAGTACCATTGCGATGCAGTAGTCATCCGCACAGGCATGAAAGTAGCCAGGGGAGGCTTTCATTTTCCACTGCCATGAATATGTGGAGCTCTGAGAAAAAACTTTCTGCTGCAGAGTTAGCACAGTGTGTCCTGGGAACCCTTATTTCTCTGTCTTTTTTACAGTATCCACTTCTGAGAGCTAAAAAAAACAGATCATAAAACTTCTTGGGCACTGGGATGATTACTTCAAGTGCAGAGACTTACCCAATGAACTTTGGCATTCAGCATCTTTCCCTCTGCCCTGTCAGTGACAGAATCAAGTCATCTGGGAGGAAAAAGCACACTTTCAGTGAGACACTTAGTATTTCGTGCCATGTTAACCAGATCTTAAGAAATTCGTTAATGTTTCCTTATCTAAGACAGAAGATCACAGACTAAAGGACTTTTACTTTACATTCCAAGTACTAAAATTTTATAGTAATGTTTAACTTTTCATTTTTAGCATTTTGACAGAAAAATAACAATACATTACTTTTAAAGGAAATTGGCAATGACAGTATATCAAAATATATTTGTGGATAAACTTCCTGTTCTGCAGCACTGGAGGTCGCTGGGTTTTACAGGACTGCTAATAATCCTAATGGGATAAATTCAGCACACCAAAATAATATCAAAGAAATATAAAAAACCCACCAAATTTGTGCTTAAAGCACATCTGTGGATTTCTTTATGTCTTTATTCTATGACTATTTGTCTGTCTGTCTATATGTTTATCAATCAAACAATCAATTAATCAGAATTTAGAATTTATACAAAGGAATAAAGGAATTCAGATGAGCCTACCTAAGGCTCAGAAAAATTGTTTTGATCTTTGTCCAATACCTACGGTGATTAAAGCTCTTTTTAAAGCATGACGCCTCTAATCATTATGCATCTATTAAATTTTTTTGCCTTTCACTTTTTTAATATTTTTACTTTATGAATTAAAAAATTTTAAACATATATGTTTATATTATGCTTATATTATAATAAACTGTGATTTGCTAAAGCACACCTATGTTTCAAATCACATGTATGTAACATATTTCCTGTTTCTGCAGGGAAGGTGTATGTGTGCATATATTTACATTAAAAAAAAATCTTATATTATTTACCCTATCACTACTAACTGAGTTTCACAACAGATGGAGAGGTGATCCTACACAAATGACATTTTTACTGGGCAGAGCTAGCAGGCTTTTCAGTAGATTGATGCATTAGGTGTATTGAAAGAGACATTTTAAAAAGTAACTGTACATATCCTTTTCTCTGCAAGTTTTACGCATAGAATAAATTAATGTCCTATCCCAAAGAAATAAGAAGACATATTATACATAAAGGAATTTCTTGAGAGAAAAGAGTTTGCAGACAATGGTAAAATATGTTCTTCTTAAGTATAATATTAGGAGTCCTCTATAGCTCTCAAGATAAGATTTTGATGTGAATAGGGATCTCTCAGATCCTATTAGGAAAAAAATTACTCCTCAGAACACTATCTTTGTCCAGAGATTTAGGTTCTTGGATATGGGAAAAATATTCTTTGGTTTTTTGTTTTTTTTTTTTCCAAGTATCTCATTAAGAGAAAGCAAACTAGGGCAGATCATGAGTTAATTAATGTCTGTTAAATGTAAGGGTAATTTTATTTTATAAATAAATGCTTTAGTACTAAGACACAAGCTGAAAAGCTAAAGGAACCAAAGGAAAAAATTGTCTAAAAAGCTCAAAAAATTCACTGGATATCTTCAGCTCAGAGCAAGTGCCTGAAGCTGTTTTCTAGTTTTGTGTGATGATAACATGTAAAGCCTTAATGAACCAGTTACAAAATTTATATTTCTTTCTTATGGTATATAGCTATACAATTTCACAGTCAGCTCCAGGAAACATTCTATGACATGACTGGAGCTTAATGAAACAGATGATTTTATTTTATGGTAAGTGTCAATTACTGAGGGCTTTGCTACCTATTGCAGTTGTTTTACTGGAGTAACCATTATGGTCAAGCATCTGAGAGATCCTTCTTTGAGGCTCATTTGGCCAAGGTCAGAAAAAAATGCTCCAGTAAGTCTGACTTCATATTTATATCCAGATGAAACATAGCACATTTAAACATTTCTTACATCTTTGCTTTTATTCATCACAAAGTTAAAAATCCATGTGGGCTTGGACTTCTAAAATACAAAAACTGAACTCCACATGAAGTAATTCATATGCTCACATCTTAGTATATATGACCAATTAATGGCTGCCTTTGATATATGGAAGCCTGTATCTGTCTTAAAGAGCTTTTCCTCATGTAATATTTCCCTTTTAAAAAATTTTAATTGCAAATAATTTACAATTATTCTCTGGAAATACAGCTGAAAGCTTCAGATAGTGAGAAAGATTTAATAAGGGACATTGTACTTTTCTGTTCATGTATCCTTCACAATTCCCGGCAAAGATAAGACTGATGTACTGCATGCAGTACAGACACTGTTGGTTTTTTAGCCTGATACTGAACAATTTATAAGCAGTCTTCCTTTCTTCCTTCCACCTGTTTTCTCCACACCTATGCACACTGCCTTGGTAAGCAGCATGCAAGCCATGAAGGGCATGGCAGCTAGCATAAATTGCAGGACCTGTGAACATTTTCCTCATCCTCACTGTCAGTACGTGTCTTGCCTGCATTTTAACTTGATGTCGTGGACCTCCAAGCATACATACACTCATCCTCCAGAGCCGTCGCCCTCCCTGTGGGCTGGAGAACACAGGCTGAAAGGGCCCCTTGTCTGGAAAATCAAGAGACTGAGGTACTGGAGGAGTAACAAAGCTCCATGAGCACAGAGTTTAAATACATTATAGTGACACTGTTACTGTGTCACAACATTGAGGATATGGTAGTCAACTGTGACCTCAAATACATTTGATGTCCTTACTTCTTCAGTTGTGCTATCAAGGCCAACATTTTGAAACTTTCAGGCAAATAGCTCCTAAAATCGCCTAGAAGCACTACAGATAGTCAGGTACCCATATCTATACTTGCCAACTCAGATTTCCAAAGCCTATACTATCATGGTGTTTGAAACCTAATGTGCCTGGGGACTTTTAAAAATATTACCATGTGAATCATAGGGATTTCCCCATCCAGATATTTTTGAAAATCCATATTTAAATCAATTCCAAGGAACCATCTGAAAATTCCTAATATAACATTGACTTGAGCTTGGAAAGATGCAACCACTGATCTTCAGAACATTTTCCATTACCATTCAGGAGGTGGATGCCAGGGCTATGAATTATGCAGAACTGTGACAGAAGCACAGACAAGTGCCATTCCAGGATATTATGCAAAAGGTTTTTGAAGACAGAACCAAGGCCCCGTGACAATCAAAAGAAAAAAATAAATACAAATTTCAGAGTAAGAAAAAACCTCAGAGGACAAATCTAGAATAAGAACAGCCATCAGTGTTTCCTTCTGCGACACTATGAGACTGTGAATGTAAGATAAAACAAGATAATATTTTTCACTATCTATCCGACTCAGATTTAACATGTGTTTATTTCAAAATGTAATTTTTACCCCAAGACAACGACTTTTGCTTTTCAGAACTCATATGATAGGGATATGGAATGTGCAGCTGAAGAAAACCACTGGCAATAAGCTCTTTAGCAAACATGGGCTGCCCAGAAATCCTGTAAATGGTATGCAGAGCAGTAGACCTGGATAGCCAGCTGGCATGACCAGTGCACCTTTTATACAGAATTGCATTTCCCGCAAAAATATTTTTGGTGATTTATGCATTCTCCTTTTAAATGCACTAAATGGTTTGGGAAATGAACCATGTGACCAGCAGGAATAGAAATCCCTTTTAAATCCTTGGAAACACAAACCAGAAGGCCCAGAAGGTGAAGAAAGGCGGCTTTCTATGCTTCATTGCCTCACACCTGGCTATGAGAGGAACCAAACAGATGAACAGTTACAAAAAAAAAAAAAAAGGATACAATTGGGACTTCCTAATTTCTGATAAGTCTGTAGTGATTAGGGACAAATAAGTTGTAGTTAAATGAAAGGACTAATTCCACAAAAATATGAAAGTTAAAATACTTAATTTTCTCTGAGCTTCTTTTGTTTCTCTCTAACCATGCCACTCTTTTTGCATACCATAAACTAAGGTATTCAGACTTTATTATGTGTACCTCGTATCAGATACCCATTATTTTAAAAAAAAAGATAATGTCTAAGCTATTTGTCTGCTTACTTAGTAATCTTTGTACTTCAATAATGCACTAGATTTTTTCTCTTTCAGGGTACTTTGGCAAAGTGCCATGATTATGAGCAATAGCCACTACTTGTAAACTTAATATTAAGTTTTCTATTTTTGCTTTTCTCTCCATTCATATTGTATCAGATTAATTCTCCTTCTCATCTAACTTTTTTGCTCACCTTTTGTGTTATTTTCTTTCTATTAACCTCTGCTGGTCCACATTTTTTCCATCCACCCCCATTCCTCCTCTCCTCTCCTTCCATTCAACATATTTCCTGTGTTTTTATTAGAACTGAGTCCTATTTTCTTTTTACTTTTTGTAGTCAAGAGAAAATTCTCCCCAAATAATCTAATATTTAAACAATTCCTGAAGGCAGTTCTGATTTGGTAAACAACTGCATATAGAAATAAAGATAGAAAGGCATTGTGCTAAGTTAAAATGCAATATTCCAATTTCCTAAATGTAAGTTTTTTTATTTTGCTCCAAAGTTGTTCCAGCTAAAACTTAAAGGATTGCAAGTATAAATGGAAGTGACTTTTCAGTCAGGGAGTGGAAAGTGTTATGTCTTCTAAGTAATAGTAATAATAATAAACATTATTTTGTTATTAATAATATTATATCCATAGATATAATTTTAATTGTTAAACAGTTAATAAAGACTTAAACGCATATTCCAAAAGAAAATATTATGAGAATTCAATGTAAAATATTAACATTTTGCCAAGAAACATCTTTTGCTTTCAGTTCAGTAAATAGTATGTTCTAAAATACGTATTTTCTGTTTTCCAGTCTTAAAAATACCACTGGTAGTGCTAGCTCTGCTTGCATGATTGAATCTCAAAGGAGATGAGGTTTGTTTAGTTAATACATGACACCTCAATAATGACTGATTTTACTTGGAAATGAAATCTTCAGACAACATGAAGGAACACTGTCTTCCTCTGTACTTTCCCTCTCTTGTAAGTAAAAGCTCAAGAAGAAAAATAAAAGGAAAGTATTAGCAGATATACACTATGGTAGGTCATAAGGAAACAGAAATAAAACAACTCTCCCTGAAATATACTTTGCTACTTGTCTGAGCTTGGAAATACTAGTACAAACATTTTAGCCATTTAACTAGTGAACCTGGGAGAAAGAAGTCCCTAAGGAATGAGAAGCCCCATAAACAGGCCCTGAAAGAATATAATCACAATGAACGGCACCTAAACCCCAATGATCTTAGAGAAGAGAATGTTTATGCATTTGCTCCACTGGTATATTTGAAGAGATTCTTTGTAAAAGGAGGTTCATACTGTGATGGCAGATGCTCCATTATTCTCCATAGTAGATTGGGAAAGCTGTAATGAGGATTGCCTACAAGAAAGTAGTGTCACTGAACAGCTGTGAAAGAGGAGTGCTCACCCCAAACACCCTTGGACCCCTCAACTTGGTGTCTACTGCAAGAGCTCCAAAGCTCTACTTTTTAGTAAGGAGCTTTTGAAGTCGGAAGTAGTCTTTAAGGCAACTACTTACGGAACTCTGTTCCTCCTTGCCTGTACAATTTGTGGCAAAACCATCAAAGGTTTGATTGTCAGGGAATGACACCTTGAAACAAAAATCCCTTAGAACAATATGCAACGGCAGATTGGAGTGTAGACCCAAGGCCAAATGCAAAGGTGGCACAAACGTTGGTGCAATTTAGAATTATTATTTAGGAATTATTTGAATTCTGAGATAAAAGCTGAAATGTTGGACTAAGCATTGTTTATTTTTCTGTAATGGATACAGAATCAGATTAAAACAAGTTTAATATGTTGCCTGCAAAAAGTTCACTTGAGGAAATTATACAAACAGTAAGTTCTCCTGTGGTGTATAAGTATTGCAGCATTCCTCATAGCAGAAAAATGATTTTCACTGCTGCCACAGGCCTTCCTCTAGGCACTCAGTTCCTCCACAGGGATACAGATATTTCTCTCCTTTGTAAAGAATTTCAATATATTTGATTTAAGTTTATAAATGGAATTTTGCTTATGTCCTTAGCTCTTCTTTTGTATTGTAACCTATTTTTATTCCAAACACGTCTACTAAAATTTTGTCATTGTACTGATACAGATTAGTTCAGTAGTTCTTCTACTTTTATGAGCCTGAGATAAGGGACACAAAAGAGCTAATGGTAGCCAAAGGACACCAGGGTGGGCACAGCCAGCATGCTCTATAAGGGTGTAACCCTTAGCAAACGGATGTAAGAGAACAGAGGCGATCTGGCTTCAGGGCCAGGACTGCTCCCTGACCTTCCTTCTTTTAACAGTACAGACACAATGATATCTAGTTCTAACTGCTATACTAGATCTGTACCAACCTACTGAGACACACTCAGTACTAATCACTATAATCATGACTGCTTTGGGGATTTTTTAATTACTTGTTGTACCAAAAAAATAAAGTTTTTGGATAATCTGAAAAAAATTTGTCTGGTGCTTTTTTACTCTCTTATTTATCTTGTTTGAAAAATGGGAAAGTTACAAAAAGATACTAGGTAAAAATTATATACTTAATTGAATACTAAAATCTATTCTTTGGTCTCTTTCACTTGGTGATTTATGAAATCTTAAAAAAAAATAATAAAAGGGATTAAACACAAATCAGAAGCTGTTTTATATATTTGTAAAAAGTGGAGCTGAGGCCCTCAACCCATTTTGATCAAAGTTTTGGAAATGAAAGTGTCCTTTAACGACAATAAATTCTATTGTGTTATGGCTGCTCGATTTCTGTTAAAACATTTTTGAGTGAGATTATTCGACCTCTGATTCCACCAGAATTCATCACCAGTCTGCCCTCCTCTCCAATTTTCCGTAATAAACTATTCCCTGAAAAAAAGGTACTCAGCTGTTATTGCAGTACTTAGCAGCAGTCACACCAAGTTACACATTGGCAAATCAGTGTGAGTGTAAGTAGAATAATTTGTATGTTGATAGGACGAAACAAAGCAATTTCTCTCCTGTATGTGCAATTCACAGCATCTCCTTCAATGCTTTTAAATAAATACCATGTTGCAAAAACTCTCTATGAGCCCACTTCCAACTAAATATCTGTCAATGGAAATTAAGGAACATTTCTATGGCTTTTGCTTTCGAACTTTTTCCCCAGTTTAAACAAGTCATCATCTGGAAACTAAACATGTTTACTTTGCTGGAAACATGGAAATACAGTCCAAGACTTTGGCCCATTCTTTTAGTTCCTCAGGAATATATATTTCATATTTAAAAGGCTATATCTCACTCAAGTCTCTCCATCTAAATATCAGAAATAAACCTTAATTGAGATACCTGTGTTCTCTCTAGAGTCAGGGTAACCAGGCAGTAGTCGTGTCTAGCAGATAATGGCACACATACTGAAGGTGAACCCTAAACCTCATGGCCACCTGGCACTCGTTGCATGCCCTGAACAAAACTATGGCAGCAATCAAAGGTACAAGTAGTATCTAGATTCCAGTAGACACCAGAATGGAACCAAAGTTTGGTTTGAGATGTAACAGCTTGCATGTTTAAGCACCTCTCCATCTAGCAACTCTAGAATATTTCAGGAGAGTACGTCAGGTTATATGTGTGTTTAAGGTGATTAAAGTGCTATGGAATAAGCCTCACCACAAATAATAACAATTTAGTAAGAACATAGATGGTTTCACATATTGTGCCAGTATTACTACAGGATTTGGGAAAAAAAATAATAAAAAAAGAGGGTGGAATATTCTATTGGCAATGGCTGTAAAGTACACAAATTAAATTTAAAACTTTCTTGCATTTAATTCTAGAAATACAATGTAAATGGTATAGGTTAGAATCAAAATACAATTTCCTGTCACTGAGGATGGAACATCTGTGAAATATCAATACAAGGGTAATACATATTATTGCAGTGTAGAACTCTATTCACTTCAGTGCTTTTGCTATTGAATAATTGTCATATTCAAAATGTCTCCTTACCCTTATTGTTATTGGTCTCTGTACTTTGTCTATACTGAGGTTGTCAGTTCAGTGCAAGAGAGCAAAGAATATCACATGCTTCTTCTGTAAATATTGTACATAACTTATTTCTCTTCTCTGGAGACTTTGTCTCTGTTCAAAACTCAATTGAGCTGCACTGCTTGGTCTGTGATTTCTGCACAGCTATTTCATTAAAATACACATTCCGTTATACAGGGGTCTTGTATCTTAAATTATCATTTAAGCCTAAGAATTCAGGAAACTTATCAGTAGAGTATTGTCTTTACCCATAAACTGAGAGCAAAAACTGAGAAACCCTATGAACATTGTAACTTTATTGTTCATTTTTTAGGTGGAGAGGTTTAAAGGTGATTCACAGTTTCCACTAAAAGAATTTAATGATCCATTCAGAGTCCTTTTATTTTTTGACAGTATAAAAATATCATTTCAATGAAAACAATTCTTTCATATTGCCTGCTGCAGCCCTTTCATTTTATACATATGTCCATTTTGTTTTGTAATTCTCAGCATGGGATTTATGAGCTTTACCTTACTTCAATTTATAACTATTGTACAATACATTACACATATCCATTTTTTCCACACTTTTGGTATTGGCAGGATGATTAAAATTTTATTAGATAAAGCAGTAAAATATGATTTACTTTTTGTTGTTTTCCTGGCTATGTAAAACTAGGCTGTTGATTGGTAAGAGAATCAGACTAGGCAAAACATTAAGCAGTCTGTTAACTCTGATTTATGAATAAGTGTTCATTGAAGATACTTTTCTCTATTCAGAATCAGAAGAGTGAGTTCCATAAGATTAAAAGGCTTTTAAGGGGAAGAATTAAATAGGATAGAAATCATTTGGACAGATCCACTTGATTTTATAGATTTTTAAGATAATAGCATTTTATTTTATTTTTTATAATGGGAGCCTTTGATTATTTAAAAAGAGATTTTGTAATTTTGATGTGCTGTTCCTGATGGACTCCTGCATTTGATTTTCCTGCAGAACACAATACAACACATACATATTTAAGTCAACCTTATTTTACATTCTTCCGACTGCTTTGTACCTCTGAGCTTAGGGGGAGGTTTGCTGTGGGTAGTCTGTAGTAACATGCATGAGAAGTCTTATGCTATATAATTTAAGTTGCCATCTGTCTAAAGAAAAACTTTTATGCACGTGTTTTCTTTTTCATTTTTTAAGAAAAAATTCTGCATGATGCACTGAATTTAAAAGAAGAAATACAGTCAGACAATACCGCAATTACAGATGTGCTGACATTCATCTATTTAATTATTTAGCAAATTTGGAAATTCTTATATTTATGTTTTTTCATGAACAAGGTATGATCTTTAATCACAGAATCACAGAAACACAGAATTATTTGAGTTGGAAGGCACCTTTAAAGACCATCTAGTCCAACTCCCATGCCGTGGGCAGGGACATCTTTCACTAGATCAGGGTGCTCAAAGCTCTGTCCAACTGGACCTTAAAGAAGGTAGATTTAGACTAGATATAAGGAAGAAATTTTTTAGAATGAGGATGGTGAAACACTGACACAGGTTTCCCAGAGAGGTGATAGATACCCCATCCCTGGAAACATTCAAGGTCAAGTTGGACAGGGCCCTGAGCAGCCTGATCTAGTTGAAGATGTCCCTGCTCACTGCAGGGGGATTCGACTAGATGACCTTTAAAGGTCCCTTCCAATCCAAAGTATTCTCTGAATCTGTAGGGCATCCACAGCTTCCCTGGACAACCTGTTCCAGTGTCTCACCCCCCTCATCATAAAAAAATTCTTCCTTATGTCCAATCTAAAACACATCCTCTCTCAATTTAAAACTCTTGTGTCTCACCCTGCCTGTTACTACAGGCCCTGGTAAAAAGTCTTTCTCCATCTTGCTGTGAAGCCCCCTTTATATATTGAAAGGCCTCAATAAGATGTCCCTGGAGTCTTCTCAATAAAAATAATTTAAAAGTTTTATTTTTCATATCTGAATGTATTTTTTACTATTTGACTAGGAAAACTGACAGTGAAGGACAGACAGTCCCTCTGAGGACTGAGATTTTCCTGAATAGTTCTGGACAGTCATAAAGGAGACAGAGTCTAGTCTTCAATAAAGTGAAACCCCTGTGGTGGGCTGACAATGGCTGGCTGCCATGTGCCCACCAAGTTGGTCTTTCACTCCCCCTCCATCAACAGGACAATTCATCAGATAAGGACAATAAGTATATAAAGACAAGGGAGACCACTTACCAATCATGCTTAGGACTGTTTAGGGCTTCAGGTTGTTCTTAATCTAAATATGGTTTGGTTGGCACATTTTCACTTCAGTAAAGAGAAGAGAAAATTAAGAGAAAGGTTTTTGACTTTCAGTGCATATAATCTTTTTATTACATGTTTAAAAATACTAAGCTTGTTGTTTAATTTGTATTATTTAATAATATATTAAAACCCGAGAACTCTAAAGAAAACATACTGTAAGTAACAGTAGCATCAATATCAATTTACAGCTGTGGCATAGGATAGGGATGTCTACTCTTCTTGGGTGTGCAGTTAAGTTTTTAGCAAAAGCAGGATCAGATAAGACGGCAAACACTCTGAACCAAGACTGTCGTTTAGAATTTGAATTTCCGGTGGGGCTTAAATACTATTATTTTGGAAAAACACCCAATAAATTAATTGGTTATGGTCTCCCCCTCCAAAAAACTGTTTGATCTTTGTTCAGCTGCAGAAGACTTTAGACTTTTAGACTCTTGACCTCACAGTTACTTAAGAATCTATCCTTTATTTCAAGTGCTACTCTTTCATGCAGTAGTTCTGAACTGTATAGGTTATACTATACAACATTTGTACTAGACTGGGAAGTGCAGTGACAGTGGATTAATAAATTATAAATAGATTAAAGACCTTCAGAAAGCTGTCACAATGATGACTCTTGGGTCTGTTTCTTAAGTCTTCAATGCTGAGATCAGGATAAATTGACAGCAGCAGGCACAGAGATAAGTGATACTCTTCCTGTAATAAGGGATAACTTTTGCACCCACTATTTTTGATTTGCATCTGCTATAGCTCTGATCTAATCTCTCTTATGAGTATATATATCAATGATCCATAGGCATTTTCCTCCTGAGTCATTTTCCTTAAATGTCTGTACTGGCGGTACCACAGGCCATTTCCATGGAAACAATTATGATACTACAGTGAGTTGTGACATCACTGAGTGAATCAACCAGGAGGAGGAATGTTTGTAAATAGAAAACAAACTGCTATAAAACAATTTAGTAAATTATAGTGAGAAATGCATAATATTGTCTATGAAGTAGATCTATGTAGTAGTGTTCAAGGCCTTTTTTTCTGTCAAGAAAGTTAGATTTTTTTAAAGTTTGCTGGAATATGATGGCAGCTCTTTAAAACATTGTCAATCTCTTTCAGCTGACAGTGTGAGCATATTTAAATAGCTTTATAGCTACAGTACCATATGTTGCAGTTAGTATGAAAATGCAAATTTCTCAATAGACAAAATTTTCTGTCTTAGGGTGAACAGAAATAGTGACTTCATCCCTGATATTGTTGTCTTTATTGATGTAACTTCTGACATATTTAGGTTGTATGAACCCTATAAATACATTCCCTTCTCAAGATGCAGTTTCTGATGGAACTTTGCTGTAAGGAATAAATATTTCAGTTCCTTTCATTTGTACCTTTGCCATATAGCTTTCATTTCTTGTTGTTGTTCACTGATGTCCTGGTTTCAGCTGAGATAGGGTTAATTTTCTTTCCAGTATCTGCTGTGTTTTGGATTTGGTATGAGAAGAATATCAATAACACATATTGTTTTAGTTGTTGCTAAGTAATGTTTACATTAATCAAGGACTTTTTCACCTTCCCATAGAAGCTGAGAGGGAGCACAGACAGAACAAGTTGGCCAAAGGAATATTCCATACCATAGATGTCATGCTCAGTATATGAATGGGGGTTGGGTGGTGGAAGGAATTTACAGTTGCTGCTTGGGATGGGCTCGGCAATTGATCATCAGATGGTGAGAGTGACTGGTGTAGTATGACTTCATTTTGTACATTCTTTTACCATTATTGTTGTTGTTATTATTATTATTATTATCATTTTCCTCTTCTGTTACTGTCCTATTACACTGTCTTTATCTCAACCCTCGAAGTTTTTTCCCTTTCCCCTCCTTTTCTCTCTTTAATTTCTTTTCTTTCTTTTCTCTTTTCTCTTCTCCCTATTCTACTGGGGGTTGGGGGGTGCGAGCACATGGCTGTGTGGTCCTAGTTGCTGGCTGGTTTTAAACCACAACTGGATTCTTCATTCCCCAACTTAGAAAAATAATAACATCACTACAAATAATTTTTTTTTCTCATATTGTTCTGAATATCAGCAGACTTTTCTATGGGCATTGCATGCATACTCTCACTCTTCATCTGATTAACTAGAGATTTCTTTAGAAATTATCATTTTACCCTGTGGGCTTTTTAGAATTAGACATGTAACAAAAATGCTCAGCACCTCAACAATCATGTCAGACATTTATTACTGTCTTGCACACAGTAAGCCTCTTATCTATGTGTACTTGATATATGTAATGCCTATCAGTTCTATTTGAAAGAGTAGCTTCTACTTTCAGTACCAAAGAATGTAAAATTTTCTTGTATTTAATTATTTACCCAAAGCATAGTCTAATCAAAGTTTGGCAATAGAACTGATTAAACCTATTTGAAATTCTACTCCAAAATTGTTCATCTGGATGTCCAGAATTATTCATACATGCTTTTTAATCAGTGTCAATTGCCAGAGCACCCAAAACAACACAGAAGAGAATTATTGGATTGCCTTTTGATCATGGCTGCATCCTCCAGCCTATTCCAGGAAGCTGGCAAAAGATGTGTTACTGTATAACTGATGGAAATACTCAAAAGTTCCTTAACCCCTTATATTTGTCATTTATAGCTCTAGAAAGGGTATTTAGAACTGCTACAGGAATAAGCAAAGACTTTCATTTTGACAATTGTTTTGCAGATGTTCATTGTGGCATTGTCTTTTCTGTACCTGACAAATGGTAGAGAAGAATTCTGAAGAACTGTGAAGTCCATATAAGTTGCACCAGAGTGTCAGTAAGAATATCTATTGCAAAGCGCATGAAAGCAGTAAGACGTAGCCTGAAAAAGAGCGTGTTCTGAAAACCATCTGTCGTGGATGAAAATACTTGACACAGTTATGATTTAGCAACTATTCAAAATTTATTATTGATGTAAGGTAGATTGAGAGGTTGAATTTTAGCAGCTTTTAATCATTAACTGGTTTAGGGGTTTACAAAATGAGTAAAATAATTCAACAGTGACTTAGTTACAGATTCGAAGATGGCAAGATTCACACTAATTTACTAGACAGTACCCTGAAACAATACATATAAGTAAAGGCAAAAATCACAAATTAACACATATATATGTATACATCTAAGCAAACTATATAAATGCAAGTCCACACACATACAGAGGTCTCCAATCAGGAGTTTATTAATAACAGGCAATGTTAGTGAGCCAAAAGTTGCCACTTTTAGATCCTACAAGTGCACGGATGGACACAAAATCATCCACATCCATAAAGCTAATGTGTATCTTACAACATACAGGTGGAGAGGGGCATGAGAGAGAGAGACTAGCTTATATTTAAAATTTCCCTTTCTCAGATTTAGGGTAAATACTCATGATGCATGAGTGTTCCTCACTGGTAGATGGTTGAGGCTTGAAAAGGCCTGGTATCTCCCCCTCTGTGACCATGATCCATACGGTGTCGGGAGTGATCAATTATAGTTATTGTCTTCAAGCACTAGGAGCCATGGGGACTAGGCACGTTAATGTGTTCTTGATCTGTTGCTCAGTACCCTTTCTTTTATGTTAGACCATTATGTTACATTCTAGTCCACTGTGTTATTCTGTGGCCCAGGTTGGAAGGGAGATCATGTCAAGTACCAAGTGGCCTGAGGGCACGGGGGGAAATGCAACACCACACAGTGTCAAGTGAAATATTCTTGTAGATATAATCCATAAATATTAATTTAAGATGCACAGAAGGTATTTTCCAGCATATGGGCAACGCCCTTTAGGGATTATTGGAATACTGGGAATATTGCTGTGGGATATCATTATGGGAGACCACATCCAAAGAAGAGCAGCGAAGTTGGTAAAGGGTGTCTAGAGCCAAGTTCTTATGAGAAATATCTGAGGGAACTAGGCTTGTTGAGTAATACAACCTGTAATTTATAAGATCTTTGGGAAAGGTTAACTGTATGTGGATCAAAGGTGGGATGCTATGACCACTGCGTACCAAAGAGTCAGTGATCCACATAACAATCCAGGCCTGTGTTGTGCTGGGCTGTGCTGCACATCCAGCCTGGCTTTCAGGCTGCGGTGTGTAGCACAACCCACTGGCTGTGGGACAAGCTTGACCAGCTGTGGCAGAAGCACGCACCCCGCGACCACCTCCACAGGTCTAACGGCATGGTACAGGGGCATGGTGACTCATTTGGCAGAAAGCACTTGAACTGCTGGTCTCCTACACAAACATCCCCCAGCCACATACCCTATATACCTGACCCCTAGAGACCACCTCAGGCAATGAGCCCACCTTGGAGACACCTTGACAAATAAAAGCTACGTGACCATGACAAATAGATGACCACAGTTCAGACCCTCCTAGGCTATAAAATGGAGTCCCCGCTGGACACCCTCTTTTGAGTGGTTCTCCTCAGAGCAGCGAGTCTATCATTGGAAGCCCTTCCTTTAGGTTGAGACATTGGCTCACAGTAACTTTCCCAGGGACTGGGTGTCTTTACTTTTTAGGTGAGTGTTTTGTGCATTTTGTAGCATTATTCTGAGCTTAGAGTCAATACACACAGTGTAATAATAGCTCCCAACTGTCATCCTGAACCTGTAAAAGTTATGTCTGCCTAAGTGTTTGTAATATAAGTTCCTTGGTTATTTTTACCATTTTACTCTTTTTTTGTGATACCACTAAAACCTGATTTTTTTTTAACATCTTTTGTTGGTCTTATACTTTTGCGACACCAGCTCACTTTAACAGGGGACCCTGCAGGCAGCGCTACTTGATACCAGAGATTATACCTCCTGCATGGTCTTACCTTTATCTAAAAGTTTGTGAGAAACTTCTCATATGATCATTCTTTATTAAAAGAGTTTTTTTCTTGTAAGAAAATTTTACAATAGCTCAAATAACAAAAAAAAAAAGGAGGAACTTCCTTCCATGGACCATATATGTGCAGTGTGCCATGGGAAAAT
>KZ506195.1:12019-27169 GCA_002844005.1 Limosa lapponica baueri
CTTGACTAACATCTTTTGTGTTTGGAATTAAATGCCACAGTCCCTAAGGAATTTGCCTTGGGAATCTTTTTTGGCTTGTCCTAGTTCAGCAAGGTGTGAGGATCATGGTTGTCATGTATTTGAGAAATGACTGCAGGCTTCTTTACAGCTGGAGCTTTTAATGATCTCTTGTTGTGCAGAAACTGTAAAACATCCTAAGTTTTCATAGGAGAAAAGGGCTGCTTCCCAAGGGTGATAGAGGTGTCTGTATTGTAGCAGGGTACTTGCTGCTGCTCTCCTTGCCTTTCTGCTTCCCCTAGGCAGGCACGGTAACTCATAAACAGCTAGCAAGTCTGGTAAAATGTTTTCTAAAATGATTTATGAATGGCTACTGGTTCTCCAGTGCAATGGTTTGATGTAGAAGGAGAGAAACTGACGGCTAGAAATGTCATTTTCACCAGCAGCTGCGTGCTTTCTCCACCCCAGAACATCAGCGTCTCTGGCCTGAGCAGTCAGAGGAGGAAGCGGGCAGAGGCAGCAGGCTGTTACTTGTAAGCGGATGTGCTTTTACCACAGCAGAAGGACTTAGGAAATGAAGGAAGGACTTCGTTAGAGTCCTCAGAGCACCAAACACTGAGACTTTGGGATCAGTAAGCGGTGACACTGGAGAGTTCTTAATAAATCGGATTATAATCGAGGACTTGGGGGAAAAAAAAAAAGTCACTTTGAGTACATCTAGAAAGGGTTGTATTGGCGCAGCTGACTGTGGTAGTGAAAATGCAAGTCACTTTGCAAGAGTGGCAGAAATGTGGTGCAAGTCACAGCAAAGAGAAGAGGGAGGGATAAAGTGAGGGCATGTGGCCTCGAGACATCACCTGAGCATCGACTCCACCTTATCCACAGAGGGTGGCAGAGTCCTAAAAATGTCTTAAATAGCTTTGAGCCTGAGACAGAAACACGAACGGGATGATGAGGCGTGACACAGAGCAAATAAGCATTAGCGAGTTGGGGTAAGTACCTTAAAAAAACAGAAGAGGGAAAGTTGCTGGAGACAAAATTAAGGAGGCTGAAAATTTGTTGTTGTGGCTTTTGCCTGTTTTTTGGGATGAACACACAACACCACCATTGTCACTCTGCCTCAATGCTTTTTCACTGGTAGCTGATTGACAAACTGAGGTGCAATGAGTTGGGTAAACAAGCTGGTGCACAGCCTGGGGGTGTGACAGGCTAGGACACACCCCGGGGCATGGGAGGAAATTGGGTTTCTTGCGTTGGCTGAAAATCAGCCGGTTATTGCACAGCACAGGGAGCACGTGCTCGATCCCTGAGCCAGCAGTGAAGAGCCCATGTAGAGCACATGGCAGTCAGTGGGGTGGGCTGTGCAGGTGCAGAGGATGGGGGAGCTCCGAGGACATTCGGGCAGGCTCTGCTGCTGTGTCAGTGGGGCAGGCGCTGCGGAGCTTGGGCTGAATCCTGCTGCTGTGTCACTGCTTAAGTTGATAAGAGAAGGGAGCAAGCTGGGGAGGAAGGATGTGATGAGCTGTGTTAGCAACCCAATGGAGGCTTGACTGCTTTTCCTCCTGTGGGTGGGTATGAGTCAAACCACTTGGGTGGTAATGGGAGCTCCATGGTGAGTCCTCAGTAATAACCCTTGCTCAGAAGGGTCAGCACATGAGCCACAGATGAGCTAATGCAGTGAGACAGCTTTGCTTTGGCTCAGAGGCAGGTAGAATTTGCTCATCTCTCTGCAAGTTGTACAGTGCCTTCACTAGGATAGGGAAGGGCAGATGAGGAATTGTTTTAAGTTACATGGATAGAGATGGAAAGAGTTACATCCCTTCTGCTGTGGAAGATGGGATGTTGGTTGACCTGGTACAACAGCACTCCCTGCACCAGAGATGAGTGAGTTTTGGTTTCGCTGGCAGAGCTTCGGCAAACACTACTTACAACCTGCAGAAGGACGGTTCTCGGAGAGGGAGCAGGGCTCACAAGGCCTGATGGAGAGCAAATCCGTAGTTAGAGGAGGCAAGTAGGGTTTGAGAACAGCTAGATGAAAAGACAGGAAAACAAACGGATGTATCCAATTCTCAACTGCCTGTCTGGAAACTTCATATAGAAATGAGAGGTGAAGTCACATCTGGAGAGAAGTCTACTCCGTTATTTTAAAATATACCAGAATGGATGCATTAGCAATATGATTAATATTTTCAGAGCAAATTCCTCACTTGCCTGTATTCCTCAGTGGGTCACCTCTTCTTGATATCCTGTTTCCTCATTTCTCTTATTTTGTTCTTGAAGAAAATGCTTCTCATGTATGAACACAGCTGGCTTTAGTAGGGCTGTGGGGAGGCAGAGTTTGCTTTTGAGCTCTTCCCTCGCACAGGAAAGGAAAACTGGCTCCTCCGGGACATTGTGGATGATATTGGCAGCAGTAGCATGTTTCTGGCCATGGTACATGGTTTTAATTATGCTTTTTAAACGTTTCTGTCTTATGAAAGCTTATCCAAATGCTCTAGTTTTTATTTTTGGAAATGCCACTGTAGGTAAATCAACATCATCAGTCCTGGATACAAATGGTTTGCTCAAAAATCCAACATTATATTGCCTTTTGGCAATACATCATGATGCCTGCTGCCCAGTGAGACTTTACTCTAGTGAGCACAGGGGAACCTTTTCCCTTTTGTTTGTTTGTTCGATCTGGCTTATTTAACTGCTGGTCATTCAGCCTTACTTAGTTTTGCCCTCCCTGGCTTTTTGTGACCATTAGAATGGGAATAATTACTGTGAGGTTTTTTTTTTCTTGCTTTTAAACATTTATAACATCCACTTAGGGAAGAAAAAAATGGTCAAATGCGTTCTGTTCTACTCTTCTCTTCCGCTGCTGCAATAAAAATTAATCCACTTGAAGCACTTGGAGAGCAGGAGGCAAAGCTGAAATACTGGTTTTGGATTAGCCATTCCTATTAGCCAGCCCATCGGTGTTACGACCTTTGCTTGTTGTCCAGTGGGGTTTGACTTTCTGGATGTTTTTGTTTTGTGATTTTCATTTGGGGCATAAGCAGGAGGAGGAGAGAGACACGGGACAGGCTTGAAGGGTATGATTTTATTATGCTTTTTGTCGCTGTCACTGCTGCAGTGGTATGGGTCTCTCTAGTAATCCCCCAGTCGATAGAGACTTTACAGCCAGATTCGCCATGCTGCTTCTTGCTGTGAGTATAGCCTCCTTTTTTGGCCTGGACTGCAGCTGAGATGGAAACGTAAAGCAGAAATGTTGTCCCTCTTCCCCATTTCTGATCTTTTTCTGTCAGCTCAGGGGCAGTACAGATCTCTGAAGAGCCATTTTTTTGCCTTTCACAAGTACATGGAGTGGAGTCTTGGAGGGCTGCTGCTTTCCTGTAAGAGGGGATTGGACCAAGTTCAGCAAAGCTGAAGCCCTTGTTTTACTCACTATTTCTGGAGAATTTGCAAAGCCAATGCGGAAACCTTGTTACCCCACTGTAAGGTATACACTGAAGGAAGACTTCACTCCCCAGATGGAGATGAGCTCTGTGCTTCAAAAGATCTTTGGCTCTTCATTTTTCGCAGTCAGAGCATCAGTGGCTCAGATTATGTTTTGGATAAAGTCTGAAACAATCCTCTGGAAAGCTCAGACTGCCATGTGGAGACCCTTGATAGAACAAGGATTTCCAGACATCACTGTGTTCTGCACGGGTGTGGGTGTCCACACAGGCAGGTGTGCAGGGCACTGGGCATCTGTAACTGCAGGGAAGGTTGAGGGGAAACTGCAAGTGCTCCAGGTACCTGAAAACCAAGAGCATGGTGTGCTGATAATTTTGCCTGCTTTGTTTCACTTGTATCCTTTGTTAACAAAGAGCAGTCTAGAGGGAAATAGTCTATTATTAATATTTAATTTCCTCCTATTACTGTAAGCAGATGACCTAAAAGATCATTTAGCCAGCAGCCAATAATAAAGCAAATGGGGGAACCAGAAAAAGCATGTCTTAGTTAGGTGGGTGATGCCTCCTTCCTCCTCTCTTTCCTGTCCCACCCAGCCACATCTCTTCATCCTTCAGTAGGAGGCAGAAGTGAGGATGCTCTGAGATCTCCAAGCACACTGGCTTCGTGTGAGCAGCCAGGGACATGGGGAAGCCACTCTGCATGAAGTCTTCATAAAATATTGAACTTCAGAGAGGAAACCGTTGAGCAACACAGAAGTGCTGCTGCTGCCTTCCCTATCGTTCTCCCCGAAAGGACAGCTGTTTTCTTTACATTTTACAGCCTGAGTTGTTTTGCAAATTTGTATACTGCCTGTGAGCACATTGGCTTATTTATTGTGACTTGATCCTCTAAAGAATTGGGGAAAGACAAGATTTCTTAGAGTCTTTGATTTAAAAGATAGGGGGATTCTCTTTGAGCTGAAGGGATTTCAAAGAGAGGATAAAAACTGACAAGCATCTCCCCCTCCAGTCTTTGCAAAGTAGGAAACAAATGATTTAGCAGCTCCAATTTTTCTGCTTACAGCCATGTGTGAATTGAAGGGTTTTCCCTAAGGGAGTGAGGTAATCTGTACTGGCTGGTACCTGGGAAGGCTCATGTTGTCAAAAGGAGATGCTAGATTGTGATCTGTGGAATGAGCCTTGATGAAGACTCCCCCACGCCTCCTGAGCTGCCTGCTGCCTTGCTTACCCCCTCCTGAAGTGAACAAAGAGAAACCAATCCTCTCTGGAGCCTGGGGAAGCTGCAGCCTCTCGCCTACATGCCCATAGACTGTCTTGGGTGCCCTGAGGGCTGCTGAGCCCCTGGAGGTTTTGCTGATGTCTGAGAGCAGCTGTCAGACTGCAGTGTCACACACAGTGTCATATAGCTCAGCCTGGCATGCAGAGCAGAGGCTGCATCTTCTCTGTACTGGTGTGACCAAGCATGGGCATCCCAGCCCAGGATGGGTGACCTCAGCCTGAAGGGGCCAAGAGCAGGAAAAGGGCTTGTGTGAGGTGGGTGATTTGAACCAAGCAATGGCCAAGGGCTCATCTCAATGCCTATGGCACTCAGGAGAGAGAATGGGCAACACCTTAGTTCAAAGCCAACTGGAGATGCCAAACAAAAGCTTGCTTAGGCTCCAGTGGTGAATTGCTTCATGGGAACGTGCTGTTCAGATGCTTTATTGAATTTTCAAGGAGCAGTTTTTCATTGGGGGTGAAATATGAGAGAGAACAGAGTGTTCCAAGTCACTAAAAACGAACAGAGCAACAGCTTTACAGGTTTGTGAGTGGCAAAAAAGGTTTATTTAATAATGGAGAAAAGGCCGGAACATAGCCCAGAGTATCAAGAAGGAATTAATCCAATTAACAAAATAAAACATGGGCTTAAGAAGAAATACTAATTGTAGCTGTCCAGAAGGTTGTGATACAGGTTATTTTTCTTAAGTTTCAAGAAGCTTACAATATTGATCCCTCAAGGGCCTGAGATATTAAATACACGCTTCCCTGGTGAGTAAAGCAGGTGTTAATTAATTTTGTCTTGTCAGACCTACTTGCTGAGCCTTTGGGTCTTCGATGAAGTAGCTGATTCTATAATAAATTTTCTATTGCCTCTGGATACATGTCATGTTCTCTAGGTAGTCTGTACTTCATTTTGTCCCTGTGCAGTGAATTTCTAGTCGTATGAGCAGAAAGACTGAGCCTGTCCTTGTTTTAAAGCAAGTTGCAAATACTTCTACAATTAAAGACTTGTTACCATGTCGGGTGAAAGCTATAGCGGGCTGACACTGCAAGAGATGAATGAGGAGAGGTGGGTGAGTTTGGGTTGAACATGAGAACCCCCGGGTTGTGGCACCTTCTGTAGGTAGCAGGTGAGGCCTCTGATGCGCTGGGGTTGTGTGACTAATAATTGCTTTTTCTAATGGCAGTGGCTCCTGCAGAAGCATCAGCGCTGAAGCAGACACAAAATGTTGTTTTGCCGTGTCTGGGACACCTGCTCAGCTCCAGTCATTTCTCTTCTGAGATGTGCTGGCTCTGCAGAACTCTCTAAGTGTTTTCCAGCCCATCTGAGAGCAGAGGGTGGAAGGACATGTTGTCCTCTTCTGGACATAACATCTCACAGATTGCTTTGGAATAAATGGCTTGGGTTGAAGAATCAGGCCACTGTTTGTGAAGGGGGAGGGGAAAGAAGGGACTAAACAAATTCAGAGATTAAAGATTCAAATTTAACATCAGACCACGAAACAAGCAGTTGAAGTAGAAGGTTAAAAGCTCTGTTGTGTCAGAAAACAGTATGTAATGTGGTCATTAAACTTCAGATTCCAGCATTGTGGTTTTTCAGGTTACACGCAGAGCTGTAGGCAATTCCAGCTTTGTCTTTGTGCTGGACGATCAGTATGTGGGGGACCTCCGCGGCGTAGGTTTGTTACTTCCCTCCATGTCCTGTTGGAAAATGAGTTTGAGATGAGCCATTGAAAGAGTCAGGTTAAACAAAGTGCAGCTGGGATTAATATGGATTTGTAATCCTACTAAAGGAAGCTCTGAAATGGGGAATAACATCCCAGTAATTTCACTTTGATCCTCTTCACTGAGGGGTGTGGTATGAATATGAGGTGCAAGAGCAACATAGCAGGACTTTAAGTAAATCCTTTCAGCATCAGGATTAATGTGACCAGTTCCCAGACTGGCTCCTTTCAGAAAGCGGTTTCTTCAGTTCTTTTGACTTCATCTCAGGGTACCTTATGGGGATGTTTATGGGGATTATATTTTACACAGTAGTAGTTTTGGCCCAAGTATGTCACAGTAATTTGTGGGTTTTTTTCCTAAACTTGTCCTGACACTGGAGTTTTGTCTTTAGCTTGACCTGCATGGAAATGTGTGAAGATATCGAGGAGAGGTGTATGGTCCCAGCTCCATCGCCAGAGTATTATATTGCCATCTCTGCTGCTTTTATGCCAAGGGATATGGGAGCTTGCATCCATTTCAGAGCCTCCAGGCACAGCCGTGTGCCATACCTCTGAAAGTCTTTCTCTTATGAGCCTGTTTTGCCCACTACTTCCCTTGCTTGGTTGGGTTTTTTTTCCTACCAGCTTTTTCCTGTCTTTCCCCCCCCCCACTTTCTTGCTCACACACACGCACAAAGCATTGTTTATTTTTCATCTCGCCCTTTCTGTTTTCTGTCCCTCCACATTTTCTTTATTTCTATCTTATATTAATTCTAATCCCCTTCCCTGCAAGTCAGGCTGGGGGGGCTGGTGTTAGTTTTCAGTACCGCTGCTTTGAAACAAACCTATTGGGATTTGTAATGGGCAATCAGATGCTAGCAGAGTGATGTAGGAGCATATCACTGATATCCCTGAAATTCAAGAAAGTAGAAGCAATCTTTAGGAGGTCAATGAAAAAGTGTAGTTTTGCTAAAGGTTGATAGACAATATAGAGACTTCTTGGGGTTTTTTAGAAAAGATTAAATGGATGATCTTTATCTTCCTCTTAATAGCTATATCACAAACTAATCTCTTCTGTTGATTTCTTCCACACAAACCAAAGAAAACACATAAACAAGATTGCTGGAGGTGGAGAAAAAGCAAGGTTTTTGAAGCACATCCAAACCACCAAGAATCATTCACTTTCCTTTCAAATGCAGCATTAGCAATATAGCTCTAAATCAATGAAAGGTCTAAAATTAGATTATATTCCTGAGATCAGATGTGAATCACAAGTTAATCATATTTTCTTTTATTATCACTGTCTTTACCCTTTTATTTTATCCTGACAAATTAGGTTTCTGACTTGAAAACAGAGTGAACTGTGAAGGCATGAAACCCTGCTGGGTTAGGTCACAGCAGATCACCTGAGGAGGGGGTCCCAAAAATCTTCTGTTTTGGAAGTTCATGTTGCATCCAAAACTGAGCTCGAGTGATTTATCAGTTGGTGCTGTGTCTCTCTCTCCGGTGGCCCTTTGATGTTTCAAGGAGCTGCTTTCTTAAATGAGAAAATATTACTGCTAAAGCATGCTAAATAAGGTTGAAAACCCACTCTGGAATTGACAAGGTAGGACAGCAAGCAATTATCTCTTGACTATGCAACAAAGCTCAGGGAGCTGTATTCTCCGTTGCTATATTTTTAGCTGAAGCAGTGGTGAAATGCCCCCATATCTGAAAGCAGAGGTACGAGGTGACCCACACGCTTGCCAGGCATGCCAGCACGTAGCCGTGTATCTGTTTCTATGAAATGGCAGCTGTAGGGACCATGTTCCCTTCAAGAGGCACCAACTTTAGTCCCGGATTTGTGTGCATGATACTGCAGGAACATGAACGTATACTTGAGAGATGATGTCGGCATTGTGCCTGTGTCCCTGTTTCAGGGAGAGGTGTATCTTAGTGGATGTCTTTCTGGCTGGCTGTAGTTGAAGGACGGTGATGACCTGTCTCTGTGGGTGCAACAAACACCTATGGACAATGCAGGTATAACGAATAAATGGTTTACTTATAGGATAAAGATTTATGTGAACAAAAACGATGATGTTGCAGGAGGGGAATCTGCAGAGAATGTGCGTTCTCAGCAGGAAAGTCCTCAAAGATGTCACTGTCCTACTCACCTCAAACTACTCTCCCTGTCGCTGACCAGGTTCCAGTATCTGTGCACTTGAAGGAAGGACTGGGTATGGCAACAAGGTGGTGACCGCACGTGCCAGCAACACAACCCCCTTATGAATGAAGTTTCGTGCTGTCGCTGAGCAGCGTCCTGGCACAGAATGCTTTTGTGGCAAAGTACCTGAGGGTGGGCGGCACCTGATGGCTCAAGTCTTGTGTTCGTGGTCAGAGGGAGACAGGTGTATGTAGAAAAGGCTCCTCCACCTTTCCTCTGTGCAGCCACAGCACTTGCCAAGGCATAATTAGTGGGGCTCTTGTGTTTCAGGGCAGGCTATTGAGCAGCTGCTGAAGTGCCAGCTCAGTTGGTAGCCTTGAAAACAAAACGTCCCTTGTTTCTCATCACCACTTTGAAATACTGCCTTCCTCAACCTTGGGTTTGGCCCTGCAGCTTTCAGGATAGACAAAATGTAAGATTTTTGCCAATGATGTATTCTTCTAGGTCTCTTTAATATCCGTTATCAATTTAATGTGCCACTTTAATGAGATTTTGCTTTTTCCATCTCCTCCGTAGAGCTGATTACTTAGCATATGTGGTTAGTGTTTGGTTTTGCTTTCTTTTTTTTTTTTGTTTTAAAGGAAACTACAAGTGAAGAAGTTGAATGTTTGCATCAGCTGAAGAGAATATTTCCTACGTCATAGAGGGAAAAGGTAAAAAAGAGAACCAGAGGATGTTGGCAGTAGGTATCTACATGACAGGAAGCCATGACTAGCAGTGTGATTGTCAACAGGAAACAAAAAGTCACAGCCAATGTGACACTGCCATACAATACACTTTCTGTGTCGTGTTGCCTGATGGACTTTGTGGCCTGGGGAGCAGCGTATGTCTACGTGAGATATTTTCCTGTCCATTCATCTGCTGGAGTTTGATTTATTCTGCCTCTGGTTAATCGACTTTGCTGGAGTTGGCAAGACCTGGGGATTTTTCTCGACACCTGCTACTGTAAAGGTCTTGACCAGCTATGGAGAGAACAGGGTGTGTGTGAGCAACCTTCACCGGCTGGCAGCTGAGTGCTCTTCAGACCCCCGGCAGCTTTGAAGTGTCTTGGCTGTTCAGTGCTCTGCAGATATGAACGCTGAGCTTTTCTGGCACGTTCTCACATTGGCCTGGTCATTCTCACCATGCTAGTACATGGGAAAGAAGACTTCCTCTCAGATGTAGCTTACATCGTCCTGGAACTGATCATTGCAGTGCTGGCCATCCTGGGGAACATCCTGGTCTGCTGGGCAGTCTATTTGAATAGCAACTTGCAGAACGTCACCAACTATTTTGTGGTGTCCCTGGCTGCTGCTGACATTGCCGTGGGCATGCTGGCAATCCCCTTTGCCATCACCATCAGCACTGGCTTCTGTGCCTTCTTCTATGGCTGCCTTTTCATTGCCTGCTTCGTCCTGGTCTTGACTCAGAGTTCGATCTTCAGCCTCCTTGCCATTGCCATTGACAGAATCATTGCCATCCGCATACCCCTCAGGTAAGCCCGGGGTTGTGGGGGGGAGGACAGGGGACAGAGAGGGACTAGGGCGGTGAGGGATGAATATCAGTAAAAAAAACAGATCTGGACATGAATCGAGGAAGGAAAAGTTAAATGAGGATCAGCACTTTTTCTCTTGTAATTTGGAAAGAACTTTTCTAGGTCTTGAGGGCTGCCTTGGCTGCTGGATTTTCTGGTTACTCCTTTTTCCAGTTCTTCTCTGTCCTCATATGGTGTATGCCCATGGCATCGCAATGGCACTGCCTTGGAGCTGCCGTTCCATATTTAGACAGGCTCATGGGGTAACCTCAATAACCTGTGCTCTGAGCTGCGGCCGACAGCACCAGAAGGATCACTGCAGGAAAGTGGAGGTGGAGGGCAGAAAGGGGGTGAGGTCTACTTGTCTCCTTCCTCATGGGGATGATGGGGGATGCTGGCTGCAACTGTAGCAGCAAGCTTTTGGAGAGTGTGGACGAGGGTCTTCTCTTGGGGGTCCATTAAATGTGAAGGGAGGAGAAGCAGCAGACTATGAAGAAATGGGCCTTAGGAAGATTTGGAGTAGCTTAGGCACTGCCTCTGGAAGCAAAGCACGTATTAGGTCAAGGCAGAGTCTTGTCCCAACCCAGACCTGCAGATGGTTATTCTGTGGTCTCTACTCTGGAGTTTAACAGAGGAAAAGGGCTTTTCGCTATTGAAAATCTGATCTGAGTAGCTGCTGCTCTGTGTGCAGCCAGGGAGGCTGATGGGGAAGCTTTGCCACAGGCACAGGGGCTGCTACTCAGTTCAGTTTTCCAGAAGCACATTGCTGTGAGGGGATATATCTGACCATGGATGCAAAGCAGCATTGCGTTGTGTGGGCTGGGTTTGAATGCTGTGTGACAATGCTTCCGAGTCGTTCAATAAGCTCAAAAAATGTAGAGGAAGCCCCAAGAGAGGCTGGTGCAGGCGAAGTGTAGGAGTCTCCTTCCTTCCCGTCTTGTCCTTAGGAGGATGCAGTGCACTCTCAGGAACGGAGAGATTTGCTTCCTATCCTCAACAAGAAATGTGGCTGCAAAAATGGAACAACTTTCAGATTTTGTGCTCTCAAGTTTGAGTTTTTGGACATCCTCACTCCTGTTGAGCTTAAATCACATGTGTTGACCTGTGCAACTTCGTTTTGTCTCTTGTGAATACTTTGGTCATCCAGCACTTGTGTGGATTAACACAAACCTCCCATTCAAAAATAGAAAGCATTCTTTTCCCTAGAGCTGCGGAGATTGCCTTTCCATGTGGACCACTACAGCATAGTTTTTCCTGAAGCCTTGCCTCAGCAACCTTGTGCTGCTATAACACTGCCGTTAATTGCTGGTTTCCAAACCTATAGTCATACCTCTACTTTTGATGTATTTGTAAGGAATAAGTATTCCATTCTATTGCAGAGGAAACTCTATCGATATTAGTTACCTACAAACTGGACTGTCTCCACTCTTCTGCAGTTCTACATATAGATGGTTTCAGTTTATAAACCAAAATAATGATAAATGGTACAAAGAAACATATGTAGAGTAGCCCTCAGGAGCTTGCCTCTGAAATGATTTTGAGAAGGGCTAATGTCTGTAATTCATTTCTCATGAGCTAACTCTGAAGACTTTTGCTGACAGTTTAAGCGCTCTCATTGCTAGAGGATGACTTGCCAGGAAAAGGATTTTAAAAATCTGGATTTCTGCCCATTTTTGGGGGTATCATTGTAACTCATTGTAACTATATTGTCTTGAAAATTTAATTTCCTGGAACAGCCGAAGAAGAGAGTCCTTTAGAAAAATCAGACTTCATCAGTGCTGGGCATTGTACAGGTTTCACTATTTTGTTTTTGAAAAAACAGAGCACACCCTCTTCCGCCCCAGAAACAGTGGAGTTGATTGGATGCAGAAACCCGCAGGTAGATCCATGGGATCATCCCCCTCCTTGTCCTCTACTGGTTTGTCCTTCTACAGCAGGAGCGAAGAACTCCTCAATTGTGTTTCCCCTTAAGAATTTATGGGTGAATAAGCATTAGATTTATGGCCTCATACATGCTGAGAAAGTGAAAGCTGATTAGCTGAAGAGGGAAATGTGATATGATTTAGACTGCTCACATCCTCATTTTTTTCTTTTTCTAATATCTGGTTGTCTCAAAAATGTGTCAAACCATTGGAAGAAAAGTTCTGCTACTAAAGATGCAACGTTTTCACCCCATCCTTTAATGTCTGGGAAAGCTTCTTCTCTCCTCTTCAGAGGACAAGAAAGGTAACACCAGGCATCCCTAATATTCATTAGATGAATGCTCTTAAAAAAATAATAAATCAAACTTTCTTCACTCTAACAAAACCAAAAAAGGACCAAACCTATTTTTTCTTCTTCTTTTTCTTTTTAACTGTTCCGTATCTGATTTGTCCTAAGGAGGGTAACAGCACGTCTCAGTGGATACATACATGGATGTGTACTCCCACACAAATAAACTGTCAGTGTTAAGGAGGCAGAAGAGTGGGATTTCTGATACTGGTTGGTTTTGGACACCTCAGCGCATAATTACAGTTACTTGTGGAATGATTTTTCTGTAGATAAAAGACCTTCCCGCAAAAAACTGCAGTGAGGAAAGACGTCTATAGGTAAAATTTAAAAATACATAGAAACTAATTCGTGAATGTCTTACGGGTTCTACCTTTCAAATGATGGAAACATTGTGTAGAATTTGATAAACTTTTTGAAAGTTCTCAAACAGTTTGCTGAATTCTGCCAGGTTTTATACAAATGTAACACTCTGCAAGGGGCAATAAAGCACTCCCAAGGAAGTGAGTCCGAGCCATTGTTCAGTCTCGGATAAAATCCGAACTGTGTCTCTAACGTGGCAGGTAGCTGAAAACCTGCGCTTGCTGATATAAAACCCCTGGGTGTTCTAAACAAAACTGGCTGCAAGTCTGAGCGCCAGGATGAAGTCACGGGCCAAGAACAATTGCCGCTTTCCAGGCTCTTTGGTGCCAGCAAACGCTCCGGTGGCACAGTGCCCGGCCACGTGTTCCTGTGCGGGCATTTGTGGTAGAGATCCTGCCACGGTGAAGGACAGGTAGCTCCCGTGCACTGGAAAGAGAGGAGAAATTTTTCTTCCTGCAGCCAAACGGAAAAGTTTTCTCAGGTTACTGCTCGCTCTGTGTGCTGGGTTCAGGTATTCACCTGTGGCATAAACACTCACGCAGGTCGTTCAGCACCAACTGCAGCAACTTGCTGAAGTGCAGACCTTTTCCTCTGGTGGAAAGCTGGAGATGACTGACTGCCTAAGCTGCCAGGATGCTTCTCCGGGAAAGCAGTACTAAGGTGCAGCTCCCTTACGTCGGGAATGTTGGGACAGGTTTATCCCATGTGGTGGTGATTGAAACTGCAGCTCTGAGGTGGCATTGGGATGTTCCTCTGCCAGAGTCTAGGGGTGCTGGGCGTGAGGAACTGGCTCCTCAAAGTCTGAGGCAGGAAGAACAGGGGAGATGGACACAAATCCTGAATAAAGTTTAGGACATGGAAGGGACCTTTGTGCCGAGAACAGTCTGTTTCAGCAGGTGCTTTAATTCTCTAGGGTTGCCTTCTCAAATGCTCATATATGAGCATCTGAATCAGTGAATCAGGAACTTAATGTTTTGTTGTCACTTTTAGCCATATCCAGACTTATTTCTTTCCGTGCTCACCATAAACCTTTTGACTTTATGACAAGTATTTCCTACATGTGCTCATGTTTGTGTCAAATAGATTATGGGCAGATTCAACCTAATATGAAAGAAGAAGAATTCACTTCCTCCTTTGAGCAGCCATGGGCATGGCTTTGAAAGCAAAGCCAGTTGTCTTTGGCTTCATGGGGAGTGAAACTTGCTGTTACCAAGGTTTTAGTCTGAAAGCTGATACTGTGCCATGAGCAAAAGAATGGTGCCTGCCCCCCATTACTGCTTCTGCTGTTTAGAGCCCTGTGCCCACCTGTGGGATCCTACCCTACCCAGTCTCCATCGCACAGATGAGTATCAGTTAGAACCTGGTCACAGGGCAAAAAGTTTCTTGACTGACTTTCTGGGAAAGGGTTGTTTCGGTGCTGCATGAGAAGATCTGGGTTTGGTTTCTTGCCCTGCCATAGGATTTCCTGGATGAACTGGAATTGTCAGTGTCTCTCATTTCCAGATATATGTAATAGGGAAGGAATATCCTCCTTTTGTTTTGCCCCCTGTAGCTGCAGTTGCCTGAGGTGGAGGCTGTTGAGGGATGTGTTCAGTGAGCAGTGTTTTGTAGTGATTTGTTAAAACCATTGAGCAAAGCTGGAATCCAGATCAAAGCCCAGCGCCCTCAACGCTGAGCACAGGCTTTCTGGTGTGATGCTGTAAAGGTGGCTGAAACGTGCTCCATGCATGGCAGAGCCGTCTGGCCAAGATGTGCAGTGCTGCGGCCAGAGATGGGTTTGGAAGACAAGCAGCAGGCTGGTTGGATGTTGGATGCTGTGACAATGAGTTAGGCCAGCTACATATCCCCTGCTTTAGCAGGAGAGTTGGACTAGATAATCTCTAGAGGTCCCTTCCAACTGACAATTCCATGATTCCATGATATCATACAATGTATGGAAAGATTTTAACTTCTACCTGAGGTATAAGAACCCTGTGGTTCCTGTACCAGCTCTGTCTTCCACCCAGCTTCATGGCTTACGAATCCGACTAGTGAGGTACTACACTTTCCACAGGAATCCTTGTCCCAGTGACACAGAGCTTAGGCCAAGGATCCGGAAGCGTCATATCCTCAGCCAAGCTACTTTCGGCAGCACGGATGAGTTGTGCATTCACCAAGGGCAGCTTTTCTCCTGGAGTCAGTTTGCCAGCCTGACGGTTCAGAAAGCAGCAGGGCAGGTGACATTATTTTGGGGAAAACATCCACAATTTCCTGTGTTTGCAAAAGTGCATTTTGTTTTCTGGAGGAGTCTGGTGACCCTATCTCCACATCCAATTCCACCATGAGTGTTCCTGTGCTCTGCACTAATCACAGAATCATAGAATGGTTTAGGTTGGAAGGGATGTTAAAAATCATCTCGTTCCA
>KZ506195.1:31100-58344 GCA_002844005.1 Limosa lapponica baueri
GAAAGGGAGGTTGGGGGGTGGGGGGGAAGAGGTGTGTATTCAGATCGTTGTGGAGAAAGGGGTCCCTACCTAGGACTGTTGGGGTGATCCTAAATACTAGACTGGAGAAAAGCCAAGAGACCATTGAAACGGACTAAGGAAGGAAGGAGGGACACGTTACCCATCAACGGCCTGTCGCCAGGAGCAGTGCCAAGGTCAAAGATGGCATTCCAAGTTCAGCACTGGGAGACTCTGCTGATGCAGGGCGTATCATGACGTTATGCTGTACTGTGTATCTGTGGTTGTTTGTCGGTTTTGCTGTCTTTACCAACAGAAATAAAATCATGGCTGGAAGTATTCACTGAATTGCAAGGAGCAACAGGGAAGGGGCCTTTTAGCACCTTGCAACAAACAAAAGGGGGAGAGCAACATCTGTTGGTCAGGAAGGATGCCAGCAGCTGCTTGGAGTGGGAACGAACATGGTGGGAACTTTGGATACCTTCAACCATGGCATTTTGTCTTTCAGTTCATGTTTTTAAAGCTCAAACTGCAACAGGTTGCTTGAATGGGTGGTTGTTTTTTTTCTTGTGTTGATAAGATTACTTTATATTAAGTTATGAAAGATGGGCAAAAACTCATATCCATTCCCTGAGCGCTCAATGTTCCAGACGCACAAGGCAAATATAACCTCATAGCTCTCCACTTTGTCTAACAGATAATGAAAACGGGGTCTGTAACGTGGATTTCCCTTAGTAAAAGGGCTGTTAGCAGGACTTGGTGCTGCAGAGAGTAGACAAGCAGGCCAGGCTGTGGTCTCTGTCACCAGGGTGGTCGTGCCCCGAGATGTTGTGATGAGCTGTCTGTAGGCTGGTGGGCACCATCTGCTTTTCCCCCCGTCTCTGTGCTTGTCCTCCTGAGCTCCTAGAATGCAAATTCTTTCCATGGCCCCAAATGTGTGTGAGAGGAGCTAATTTTCCATATTTTGGTTGTTTTCATCCTCACTCAAAAGGGTGTGGGATTTTTTTCTTCTTTCTCGGGGTAAGGAGGAACCCACACACACATAGCTAAGACTTTTTTTTTTTTTTACTTCCAGTGAATTCTATTTAAACACCTTTTCTCCTGTGATTTCAGTTTTTTCTTGATGTGCTTTACTGTGAAGCCTGATGTGTTGCTGCGGTGCAGAGGCCAAGAGAGCTGGATCTGTCTGGTTGGAAGATGCTCCTACTCTGAGAAACAGAAAGGTGTCAGTAGTAGTGGAAATCAGCCTAGAAACTGCAGTAGTTGTCTCTAAGAGGACAGGCAAATCTGTGCTGCAGCAAGGGGATGCTCTGATGAGGCTTGTTATAGAGGTGTTTCACAGCAGTTTGATAATTTTCTGTATCATTTATGAAGCCTGGTAACTCAAGGACAGCAGAACGCCACATCAGCTTGAATTCTACCTAAAGGCTGTCTAGTTTTTGTGTTCCAGACAAATAATCCATGTCCAATACCACCAGCCTTCTGGAGAAACAAGCAGTAATGCTCCTACTGGAAAACTAAGAGTCTGGGACCTGAAGCTTATTCCCTACCTGAAAACATCAGAAATATCATCCCCCAAACTTGGCCTCTCCTTGTGTCTGTCCACTAACATTTCAGAAGCCAAATAATCTCATTTTCAGAGAGGAAAGGGGAACTGGATTTTGATATTTGAGGAAAAGCAGGTTAGGTTTGTGTGTTCTTATTCCATGTTTATTTTAAATATTGTGAACTATTGAAATGAAAAGTCAGTTTTATTTGAGGAGAATCTTTGCCAATCTCTCTACATGAAGGTGGGGAGTAGTTTATAATGCTGAAGGTGTTCAACTGCTCCAGGCTAGGACAAAGCTAACTGTGGGACGGATAAAAAGATGTGGTTGCCACCATGATCCTTAGCAGAAAAGACAGGCAAGTTTGTAGAACAATAGACTTCACAGTTTAATTGAATTGCTGCTTTCTTGGCACGGCTCTTCCACGTAGTCTAACGTCAGAGGAGTGGATTATCACTCCAGCACCATTAACAAACACTAAACCATTTCCCTGTGACAGACGTCATAGGTAATTCCTCTGTAGGGTGACTTGGGATCTTGTTACTCTTGATCTTTCTTGATGGAATATTTCTGTAGGTTATTTGTGGGATGGCTCCTCTGACCTCCTGTAACAGTGGCAGAGGAACTCAGGCAGGAAAATGGGGGTCTGATCTCTTCAGGCCTCAGTTGGGAGCTGAAATGTTTCTAAGAATAACACCAGATTACATCCGGTATTCATGTCAATAACAATTAGGTCCACAAAGAAGCAGAGCAGGGAAGGAAGTGTGGGAAAATACCAGCATTGCTCATGTGCTGGAGCACACGCGAGTGCAGAAGTGCCTCCTATTGAGCTTTAGTTGCCATTGTAAAGGCATGTTTTATGCCACGTTGCATCAGACTTTCAACAGATGGGGGTTGGTTGCTTTCTATTGTTTCCTGAGCTTTTCACACTCAATTATGGCAGCTTCTTGCTTGGTTGCCACAAGAATCAAGTTGATCTACGTTGATGCGACAAACTTAGGATTGTCCCTCTGGAAAATCCTCCTGCCCAACTAGATCGTCATGCGAGCTTACTGGGTCTCCGGATATCTTGAAATTAGCTTTTCTGTTGCTGTTTGAGATGCCCCCCAAGTGTGTCCAGTCCCTTTCAATATTAGTGATCCAGATTTGAAATGAAAAGGGTGTGTGAAGGGGCCGGGGAATGTGTGCAGGAGGAAGTGCTGTGGGGGTAAGGAGGCAGCGTGTTTCATATAGAACTGGAAGTCTGTAGTCACAGGAAGGAAGGGATGGCAATTGCACCGCATGCTGTGTGCCTTCTGGCAGACATATGTCTGAGATGGACCTTCAGAAGATGTTTCCGAAGCAGTTGTTGGGGCCAGCATGAGCCTTTTGAACAGAATTTTGGACTTCTTATTTCTTGTTTCCTAGGGATCATGACTTCAAAGCTTGCTTTCTTTTTTTTTTATTTTCCTTAAAAAAAAGCATTAGGGTCCCATCAATAAAGTGTGCTCTTTCTTTCTTCTGGCAGCGTGCTCTACTTCTGAGAAAAGTACCTCTCTTCCAAACTGCATAGGGCAGGGAACATTAGAAAAGTTGAAGTTAAATAATTTTTTTTCCTAACCTCCCCACTCATATCCCTCTTTTCCTTCCAGCTGGAGAATGTTTAGCAGATGAAATATAGCTGTTCTGGATAAACAAAGGTGGTACTAAGGCAAAGGGAAGAATGAGGTGACCATCAAGACAGGCTGGAGAAGACCTCCTTGGGAATCCAAGGTGCAGTGGGTCCAGAGAGTAAGAGCTGGGGTAAGAAGAGACTAATTTCATTGAACTGGAACATCTTACTAAAAATGGCTCAAGACCCAAGGAGAGATGTGGTTCCTCATTTGGTGTGAGGGCATTCCATGAATTTCACCATTCCCTGGAGACTCTTGGGCTCCAGGATTTATTTGCTTTATAGGGTTTTGGAGAAAGTAAAGTTTGATCAGTTGCCAGGAGTAATTTTATCAAGAGTTCTTCTTGGGGCACTCTCCTCAATAGGGCACTGCTGTTTATGTGTGCAAGTAAATGATCTTACAGCGTTGTCCTGCAGAGTTTCTTTTGGATCAGTAATATTTCAAAGCCAAGCTTGAACTTCAGCTCTTGAGCAGAGAAGCCATTTGGCATGGTGGGACAGTTGGCATTACTGTAGATAGAAAGGGCTTGCCACTGATCCCAGCTGGTGCCAGGAAGCTTATTGTGTGAATGGACTTGGGAGTTATATGGAGTAGTCTGAATCTTTGATCATTCTTTGAAAAGAGGCTCCAGGGGATGCTGGTGGATACAGAAAGGTCTCTAAAGCGTGGGAGCAGACTGGAGAGTTTGGGTTAGATGGGAAATCTTGGTGGTGAAGGAAGATTTGTAGGGTAGGTGTTTGGAGTTTGTGAGGATTTCAGGGGAGCAGGAATGTTCTGGGGATTGCACAGATGATGCTGGCATGAAACCAAGGTGTGACTTGCTGAGGAAGGGCTCTGGAAAGGATGTACAGTCTTACAGCTCTCCTGGGGTCACTGCAGGGGGGCAGCCTTGCCTGATGTGAGGAGGGTTGACTTCATATGGTCTATGTGTGACTGAGGTAGAGATGGCTCTTATGGATTATCCCCTTTTCAGATGCGTTGTCTTATTTCATGAGCGTGTAACAAAAGCCCTTCTGCTTCATGAACACGAGCCCTGGCTAATAACAAATCACTCCAGCCGTGTTCTTCGGGAAGGACGAGCATGCTGTAGCAGAGCTGCCATGCATTAGAACTGCAGAATACTCTCCAGCGGCGTTTGCTAAGTTTAGCTGCCTAATAGTTCTCTCCCAATTTGTTTTGGGCCTCAAACTCCACCGAGTCATAGCAAAGAGTTTTTTTCTTTCTAGCCCTGAGCTTTTGGCCTTCTTTACAGTAAAACACATCAAGAGTAACTAAAATCACACCAGTTCCTCATTTGCATGAGAGGTGACTGACCCTGACAGACTGAGAATCCCAAAACTGGGGCAATGTTGTGTGTAACTCCCTGTCTTATTTGTCTGCTGGGACTGCTCACACAAGGATGTGCTGAAATCCAGACTGGAACTGTTGATCTGAGAAGGTCCTTTGCTTCCCCCACTCTGTCTCAGGAGCTGGTGTTCCTGCCCCCTGTCCTGTGGAGCGGTTGTCCCTGTGGTCCGCAAGCCAAGACACTATGAACGCCCTGCTGCACACGCTGTCACTATAAAACAATTACTCTTTTAATTTAAGTGTTTTATGAATATAGTTGTTGTTTTCCCTCTGTTTGTCAGTTACCAGTGGGAGGGGAGGGAAGGGGGTGGGAGAATCTGTGCATGCAAATGTATTTAAAGTGCGTTGACCAAAGTTTGTTTTTTTGGTTTTTTTTTTTTTTTGAATCTGTGAAGTTTTCCTATCTGTGAAGTCATCAGACTGCTGGGCAGTGAGGAGCCGCTGGTGCTGCTGAGTCTGTCTTGGTTACATTTCTTAATAAGCATTAAAATAATAAAATATATTTGTAAAAGACAGCGTGAGTGCCTTTGTCCCAGGAAGTTCCGTCTGGCTGGCCCTTTTTTGTGCAAGGGTTTTCTTATTATTTTATTAGCTTTTTCCACAGACTGATCCTTCCAGAGAGTTCTCTCCCTGGCGCTGCCAATTCTTTCACAGAAGGTATTAGCAAGGTCTAAGGTGACAGACCCAGATGGACTAGAAGACCCCTCACATCTCTGACTTCCTGGGATCTGTCATCTTGGCAGTAAGAGAA
The DNA here is from genome assembly GCA_002844005.1 of Limosa lapponica baueri. Taxonomy (NCBI): domain Eukaryota; kingdom Metazoa; phylum Chordata; class Aves; order Charadriiformes; family Scolopacidae; genus Limosa; species Limosa lapponica. The sequence goes on from KZ506195.1 coordinate 36,395, forward strand.
AATGTCTATAGCTGTGTACTGAACACAAGGTAGAGCACTGTATTCCCCAAACCACTGCAGTGTCAGAAACAGCGTGTTACACAGCAGGACCAGAAGGGTCCATACCTGGACCATGACACAACTTTTCTAGCTGTGACTGCAGCATCCCAGCCTGCTGGCTCTGATTGCACGTGGCCCTGCTGGAGCACCTTGACCTCCTTGTAAGACCATCGCAATTTCAGACCTCTGTCCTGTTCTGCCAATGCCGCTCAGGCTGAGATAGCCCCAGCCTGATGTCAACCAAATTAACCTGGAGATGGAGGCAGTGAATCTAGGTGCTACTGTGGAGTCCCTCAGGCCAATTCTGAGCAATGCTGATGGGATGAAGCAGGAATAATTTCCAGCTTTTTCCAGCTGCAGCTACTAAACGTGTGTGTGAGGAGGTTAGTGAAAGTCTGTGCAATCCAGGAGCATTTGGAGTTGGGAAGTGATGAAATGAAAGTTCACCAGATAACCATCAGCCTCTGGTCATTCCCCCTTTGTGTTCACTTCGGAGCTGGGCTGGAGGGCTCCCTGGAGGCCCCAGTTTGTGGAGAGGTGCCGGCACCCTGCTGCTCGGTGGCCAGCTGTGCCCAAGCTGTTCAACCAACTGTGTAATTGAAAAGCTTTTTAATTTTTCCCTCCCTTCACAAACACTGTGCGTTTTGTTCTGCAGCATCAAAGGCCGGGAGCTGGGAGGAACAATGGGTGTCTGCAGGAGCCCAGGGGAACAATGGCCGTACCTGGCCCCGGGAAGAAAGCGAGTACTTGAAAGAACAGAGAGAGCTCCCAGTTTAACAACACAATTGGCCTGATCTGGAAATCTCTGCTCAGAGATCTGCACCTTGGCTTAGTCACCCAGAGAAACTAGACTTTGCAGGGCTTTTGCTGTAGACTGAGAGCTGTGTCAGGATAATATATAGCTCAATAGTGTAACATTTGCTGCAGCACTGGGAACTGATGACATTTCTGGTGAAGTAGGATGGGGCCACGGAGAATGGTGTTTTCCCTACTAATGGGTGGATAATGTTTTTGGCTAAAAAGCTTTTCACAGTATTTAAAGCAGCAGGATCATCCTTGTCGCTTCTGCCCCCAGACAGGAAGCCTTTGCCGCTAAGAATAGTGCATACAAGTGCTGTGCTCTTGACCATCACGTGTTTCAAGGAGAAGTTTCAGGGAGTTAAAACCACTGAACACCTTTTTCTGAGGCCCTGTGGCTCTCACAATTTACTTTCACAGGAAAGATTTTCACTGTCTTGCATTAGACCGAAGTGACCGAGCGAGGAGTGAGATTCCTCATGTGTTCATTCATGGGAGGGAGAGAGACTTCTGCCAGCTTGGAGTGATGCTGGGAGGGATCCACCTCTCTGATACGGCAAACAAGTACCTGAAATTAGACGATACAACTCACTGCAGACTGGAGTCTTGCTGAATAGTAAGTGGAGCTGTTTTCCCCCTTGACTTCCCCATCTCCTCAGTGCCCTTCTGAGAAAAAAGAGGGGGCACTTCTGAATATCGAAGATGTTTCCTCAAAAACGACCCAGTGAATGGGACTGTTGGAGGGGTTTTGGCTGTAAGATGTGCCGCTCTTACAAGCAGTATCGTTTCTCTGCTGTGTGACTGCTGTGTTCGCTGCTGAGATCCTGAAGTGTCGTAGGAAAGTGCTACCCAGCCCTCAGAAAATCAGAAATTCATTTTGAGACTGTGAGTCCTTGCAACACATCAAATAAAATGACCTAAGCCAAGTTTGGGTCTGAGAATAGCATGGTGATTTTTCAGCAAGTGAAAGGAGAGGACTGGGAAAAGAGCTTTCAATCTGCAGGTTCAGAATGAACTGTGTAAAGACGAGGTTATTTGGAGTGCAGATCCATACTGTGTGGTCTGAGCCTGTTGTACTGAACTCCAAACCTGGGACTGTGGTTTTTGGGAGTGTCCAGCTGCAATCCAGAGAGGTGACTGCAATTTCTACAGGGCTCAGGGCTCGGACACTGACAGAACTGTAGCTGCAATCGCTCAGGCTTTGCTTGCCAAGGATTTACCCAGAGCCCTAGGCAGCGCTCATTTTTTGCCTCACCTAAGGCAAGGAGCTTAGATAAAAGCCCATAATGACAGTGAAGAAAATCCATGTGCACGGGGTATCTTGCTGCCTCAGCTGTTGATGAGGTCATGGGGATGTCTTTTGGGCGGGTATGAGTCCAGGATATTACTTCTAAATGGGAGTTAAGCATACCCCAGTTGGATACTTCATGTTGCTGGAGAACTTGCAGCTGCATCACTTGGGCATTTGGCATCATCTGGGCTGTGAAAGTTTGTGCCTGTGTTTTGGGGTTCCCAGGGATGTGAGGCTCTTCCGCAGTGTGGTGAAAAAAACAAAGAAGTCCTAATAAAGATAACTGAGCAGCCTGGATCAGTTCTAAGAAGAATGCAAAACAAGCCTGGGCGATCTCAGGGTAAGCTGCACTCATGGTGCCTCTTGAACCCATGTCCTGTTATTGTTGGTGTGGAACGTGAGGGTCTGGGCCAATGAAAATAAGGAAGGCGGCTTGACAGACACAGATTTTATCTTTTGAGATTCATCATGACCTTTCTAGTGCATAATAAATAAAGTTGACTCAGGAATTGGCAAGTGCCCTATAACATGCAGTCCTGGTGTTGGGACTCGGCAGAATGTTCTGCTTAGCAATGCACTCTGTTAGCTTTGTTTGCCAAGTTCCTATTTTGGAGGTGTGCTGAAGGGCTGAACGGTGGCAGATGCTGAAGCCTTCTGCAGGGCAGGTGCATTGAACCCGGCATCTCTGACCGTGCTGATCCGGGCTGGTTGAAGGTCATTCTCAATCTATGCTGATACAACCTTTTACCACTGGGCCATAAAAAGAGAAGAAGTGTCTTGCAAAGAAAGAATGTGGCTGGCAGTGGTGTGAATCTTGGGGCAAAAGGGACTCCCATCCTTTCTCATTACTGTGTAACCCATCAAGCGTTTAAGTTGGCATTGAACGGTATCACTTCCTGTATTAGTGTGGTTTGAGCAGCCCTGCCATGCGTGCTGGATCCTGCGATATTAAACAATTCCATCATCCAGAGGATGTGGCCAACTCTGCAGGTGACAGGAATGGTAGCTCTGAGAGTTGCCTGCTGCCGGGTGAATCCCTGCCCTACCATCTCCTCTGTTAACCATGACTGTCAGCAATCACAATCAGGTTGTCTGAGCTAGCCCTGGTGGCAGGGGCTGTGATATACAGGGCTCCTTTGCAGACAACTGGGAATCATGTGCTGCTAAATGGAAGCTGTTCGGTGATTGTGAAGTTATTCTGGGGAGAAGAGGGCTAATGTTTGCACTCCCAGTCCCAGAGAGGCCGCAGGGGGAGAGCTGCAGTTAACGCACAAAGATTGTGGCTGATTCAAAGGCAGAGTCTCGAGAGGAGAGCCCCCAGCACTGGCACTGGGGTGGTGGGCTACGTGAGCAGCTCAGCACCTTAAAGTAAAGCACAACTGGCTGCCTCGGTTCTGAGGTGCCTGCCATTTGGGAACAGTCCAGTATTCCAAGTGTTTCCTGCCTTTCTTTATATTCATGCCAAAAGCACTAACAGAATAGGGTGGAGACCAACAAATCTCAGACCCTCCTCAAGATCATCCTCTAATTCCAGAAGGATCAAAATGCTAAAGGTTGCATTAGAAAAACAGAAATAGTCTTTTCTCTCACCATTGGTAACTCAATGCCACAGCTAAAGCTGAGAGTCAGCTGCTTGTTCTACAGCTGCGTCCTTTCGGAATTCATGAGAAATAGCATTTTGATTTCCTTCCAGAGGAAACATACAGTAATATCCCTCACTTGCACTGAGGTCTTCCAGTCTGCAGAACTAACCCATGTAGCATTCATCTGCAACTAAATTAAACCCGAGGTCCCCTATTCCTTATGGATTGAGCCAACGCTTGGGAATCAAGGCTTTTAATCAGAAAGCTTTAGCTTGCTTTCTCTGGGCACTTGCTTCCCAGGCAAGTTACCTCCCATCTTAAGTTCTCCATTTGCAGATGATCCCCTCTTTCCTGCCATGTGCCAGACCAGGTAGCACAAGAAGTTTATCCAAGATGCAGGGGCTGTCTGTCCCTTTCCATGACTCAACACTACCTGGACTTTCAAACACAACGTTCCTGTAGGTTTTCACGGTGTGGCTGGAGGGAGGGATGTGCTCTCTAATGGCTAACAGCAGTCTCTGGTTCCCTTGCAGGAGGATCTTTCGATCAGCACTTGATCTGGAAGCACTGTGTGGGACACATGATCCTCCCAAGGAGAGTTCAATGCTTTCTTCCCATCAAAAGCACGAGGCTGTGCCCTGGGGTCAGGATGTCAGTGACACGTGGATGACACTGAGCACTGAAGCCTGCGTGTCAATCAGGTCTTGGAAGCCACTGCGCTGTCTGCTGCACAGACACGTTCGCTCTCCCTGAAGGGAGGTCCTTGTGCACGTAGTCATGTATTTGGTGTTTTCCAGGTGGCTGTGTTCTCTCTACGCCGGACAAAGCCCAGTGCTGTAAAACACGTGTCCCTGTTCTGCTTCCTAAAGAGATGCATCTGCTGATGTCAGCTTCCAGGTAAGACGCACAGGAACCTGTTCTCTCTCTGCATCTGTGGCCTCTGGCCTCCGCTGGTCGTCAGGCATCCTAAGGAAACTAGAAGTGACCTAAGGCTGGCTTTTTTTTTTTTTTTTGCTAATCCTTGGTCAGTGTTGCAGATGGAGAAGTAATGGCAGTTTTCCAGCAGGTGAGACCCTCCAGGGCAACTAGCCAGACAAGAAAAATAAACACAGGAAATAGCATCCATGCAATAAGATAACAGGGAAAGGAGAAGCTGGGAGAGCTTTCTCCTGCGAGTGTGTCAGCGGGGAAGCACAGAACTTGGAGCTCTCTCTTAACAGGAGCAAACAGATGTCAAACCCTAACACAGAGGAAGGTTACTGCCTGGATAGAGAGGAAAAGAGAAAAAAGGAGGTTCCTGCTTTGCCCAGGCAGAGTAGCAGCCGCTCTCTAGGGTACAGGGTCTATGGAATGAAGATCTTGGGTCAAGATGTGGGGTGAATTAGTGCTTTGCTCAGGGCAGAGACTGATTAGCTCTGCTCCACCTGGTTGTTTTTCTGTCTCAAAAGCAGTTCTGAGGGTCTCTGTGTTGATGGAAATTCTGCTCTGTCTCACCTGTGAAACCCATTACTTCAACAACTCCTCTTGGCCTCTGCTTTGTGTCCCATCCCCCAGGTCCTGTGGGCACATCGGAGCCTCCACATTGCTCAGAGTTTATCCCCGATGGTGTGGCTGGATTGTGCTATGGTGAGGCATCTGCTAGCTCCATCCCTGTGCTCAGCAAGACGGAGAAGCCACCTGTGGTGCCCAAAATAGCCTCTGCCTGGGCAATCCAACCCAAATGGTGTTGATAGTGGTGGAGGATTCCCATGCCTCATAAAGGGGCTTTTGTTGGGAGGATCTAAGCTGAGCTCCAGGCTCTGCCAGCTGTGGAGAGAGCAGATGGATCTGCAGTATAAAAATAGATGGAAGCAGACTTGTTTTGCCTCTTTTCTTCACCAGCTCAAAGTACGGTCCCAAAGGTGCCTGGTCAGCTGAACCAGAGCAGAGAAGCGGGCGCTTTGCAGCTGCCAGTCTGCCTGGAGCCCATTAGCCATTGTCAGAGACAGGAATTTATCTCTCTTCAGCCCCATTGCCTTACAGCTGCCGTGTGGACAATCTTGTTTGCTCACAGCTGTTGGCAGCGTGTTACCTCCCCATTTCCCTGGGGCAATACAAGCAGGAGAATGGGGCATTTCTGTGAGACACCATGTTCCCAAGCTCTGCCTCAAGAAGCAGAGGTATCCGTCTGTGGCTCTGTCCTCTGGATGAGATCTCTGTACAGCACCAAAGGAAACATGCTGAAGGCATGCACCAGTGTGTCATGGGCTCTAGCTACAGGGGAACATTTTGGAGTGCCATGATCTTGTTGCTCCAAGTGCCTCGGCTGCTTGTTCCAATGCCATAAGTTCACACCAAAGCTCTCAGATTAAAACATACTCCAAAGGCATCTGAGGCTCATTGTCCTTGGTCTCTCAGGTAGATGAAAATGGGATACTCCCTGTGGATACCTCCTGGCCCAGTTGTTCGTCCCAGCACTTTCCATCTAGGCTTAGAAATTTTTCAACTCTAAAATACAATGATTTTAGCATGTGAAAGGAATGTGAGACCATGTCAGTACTCAGAAGGGAGCAGGCAGGATGTGGTCCCTCTGCAGCGCGCTGCTGGCCCATCAGTCCTGAAACCTGTGTTTGGATAAAAACCCCTTCTGAGTTGGCATCCCCACTCCATCCCCTCCTGCTAACTGAATAAGGATCGCAGAGATGTTTCCTGAACAGGCTTTCATAAGGCACTAATTTGATACACTCAGGGCATCTTCCTGTAATGAATGTTCCTGAGGTAATTGAAGGTGAATTTGCATGGGTGCGTGGGGGGAACAGGGCAGGATTGCTGGCAGAGATAATGGGATGGATAGAAGAAAACCCTTTTTGTTCCCATAAATCCTGAGGTTTGTTGTATTTGTCTACACTCCCTGTCCCCCGAGCTTCTACCTGTGCTGTGTTTGGAAAGTGGCTGCACTCTTCCTCTCCTACTACTTTTTTGGGGTATTTTTTCCATTTAATCTTGTGCATCTCTTCTGCTGCTTTTTCATTTTTGCTTTTTGTTTCTTTGCTGGTTTTGCTCTGCTCTATGTTGTTCTGCTTCCTGAAAAGCTGTGTGCTGTGGTGTGTGAAGGAGAGGCACCAAGGCCATATGTCTCTGCACCAGCACCCCAGGGTATACTCGCTGATTCCCTGCTGTTTCTTTGAGAGAGCCATATAGGAGCAAGAAGGAAAGTGGGAACGAAGAATATCGCCACTGGGAGAGTCCAGGTCAGAGACTGAGAAGCTGGGTGGAGAGGTGGTGTGCTGGCAGGCAGGAACCTTTTAATGAGAGACTTCCGAGAGGCTGCAGATGACAGCTGTGGAAAGGACTGCTCTTTGGGTTGATTCTGTGCTCCTCTTTGTGCTTTCTGCTTCTCCTGTGCTGCTGTGGAAATCTCGCTTTTTGACTCAGATACTGCCTTTTTTAATTGTACCAGAGGAGCCTTTGGCACAGAAACTCTTTACAGTTTGTAGGCATTTCTGCCGTGAACTTGAGGTGGTGCTGTTATGGCACCGATACGGTAGAGGGGCCCAGGGAGAGAGGTGGGGGAAGAGCCTGGGCTTTCCTGCAGCTGAGGCTTGTGCTGGAATCGCAGCAGTGGTACCTACAGCCCTGGGCCTGGACTCTCCCCGTGCTCTGCCTGCATCTGCTGCCTGGGCAGATCTGCTTTCCAGTCCATGCCTATTCTTTCTGCATTTGTATTTTCAGCCTCAGAGAAGTAAAAGCTTTGTAACCTTTGCCTTCCTGCCCTCTTCTTTCTTACCTTTCACCTGAGAATCACATCCTAAAACATCTGCTCAGCCATCAGCTTTAAGGCACTTGTTGGTCCTTGCTGACAGGTTCCCTGTACCACAGCAGCCCCAGCACCTGCCCCGTCACATTTTCCCATGCGTCCCAGGTCCACCGCCAGCCATCCTCTCCATGCTCCCTCCTGTCTGCTCCCTGCTGCAGCTGTGTTCATCCAACCAGCACATGCCAGTCTCAATAGACCCTTGATCCCAAAAGTCACCCTGACTGAGTGCTCAGAAGATAGCTTCGTCCTGGATTTCCAGGTGCTACCACAACTTAAACCTTCAGTGCATGCACCTTTTCTATACATACGCAGGTTGCTTTAGCCAAAGAAGCAGACACCACTGTTGTTCAAGTGGGAGGGAAGGTCTCCAGCCTCTCTCCTTCTATAATAGTTTCTCTTTGGGAATATTCTCCCTGATCACAGACCCCTGTGCTCTCATTCAGTGGATGGAGCCAGGAAATAGCAGCAGCACCGAGCCTTTCCACTTATTTACAGCATTTCCTTCTGCTTGCCGGGGAAGCAGAAAAGAGCTGTCTAAAGGGTTTGGGTTTTTTTTCTGGGCAAGTTGGATTTGCAGAGTAGAGGCAACTGCCGTTCCTGTAGCTCGGAAAGCACGTGGTGGGGAAAAGGTAACATCTGGAGCCTGAGGACATGGGGTTTTCCTCACAGATCTGGAAACCCTGGGTTGTCAGAACTGCAGACAGCAAACCACCAGTGATGTGCCACGGCTTGATGACCAGGAAGCATCTGCCCTGCATTTCAATAGCGTAAACTCGACATTTCACCCCGACTGTTTCTTTCTTTAGCTCCTTAACGTTCAGTATTTACAGTAATGTTGCAGCCACTAACTTGATGGGGTTCAGCTCACAAAATGGCCACCTCGTCTCTAGTGACTGTCATAAGAGGTCTCCACAATTCACAGGAGAGCTCAGTGTTGCCCCCACATTCAACAGTTGGAGGCTGTCACGGAGCAGAGCTGTGAGGGAGCCTTCCTGGGGATTTTCAGCAGCGCAGCAGGAAAGGTGGGACCAAAACTGGTGGCCCCAGCAGTCCAGTCCAGACCTTGCTTCCATCTCCACATCCCCGGTGAAACTCTAGATACAAACCAGATTCTGGACTAAGTGCGTGTTTTGGTCACTGTGTTTTGTACCTGATGTGCTTGGTGCAGGCTGTTAACGCCCAGGCTGTACAGCCAGGGAAACAACCTCCAAACACAGCCCTTCGTAAGCCCCAGATTTGGGCATCTAACTTGGTGTAATAATTCAGCAGCGCTTGTCCTGCGAGTGCAGCGTGTGTATAGTTGTACCTCTCTTTTCTGATGTCCACTGAGGGTCATTTTTACTTTTATTTTTCGTTGTCAAACTCTGACTGACAGGATGCTTGAGCTGGAGGACGGGGAGCAGAGAGAGCTCCCTCTGCTGTGGGTTTTCAGGTTCCCAGTTTATCCAGTCCCCACTCAGGTTAAATGTTTTGCCAGGGTGGAGATGACACTGGAAGCTGATCAGCCTATAGATGACTCTGTAAAGGACCCGTATCAAATACAGTTGTTGCTGTTAACAGGCAAGGTGCATCTCACAGCACCCTGTGAGTAGCTCTGCTGGCTCCTGTGGTCACTGCCTGTGTGTGAACGTGGAACGTCCAAAGGACCCAGCATAATACACCACTGAGAAGGGATGGATGTTTCAGTTTTGGTATTCAGCAGAGGATGGACTAGACTGGAGGACACTCATGCCAGAGGCCTACCCTGATTAGGTGGCACCTGTGCTGTGTCATCCTGTGGGAGGACAGAGTAAATAAAATCCTGCTCAATTTTGGGTAGAACACTCAGGTCTGTAAAGGAGCTTCTTCTGTTGACTTCTCCAGACATTTACTTCAGGCAGGCTTCCCTGCTTGTAAACGAGCCAATGACAGAGACCCACTTGTCTTCACCAGGACACTCCTCCCCAAAGTGACACTACTTGACTCAGTGACAAAACAAAGGCCCTCAGGGAGGTGCTAAGAAGTCAGACGGGAATGGGACAACCACAAAAGATTTTTAAAAGCGATTAAGCAATTTAAGAGCAAAAGTGTCTCTAAATTACCCTGAATGTTGGGCTTACTAAGGTTATTAGCCCAGGTCCTTAATAGTTCTGGTGTAGCTTGAAAACATTCCTACTAGTTGAACTGGACAGAGTGCTTGCAACAAGCTGGTGGCAACTCTTCCCTTTGCCTTGGCAGCTCAGTAAGGCCTCTCACCTTATGTTTGTGAGGCTGCCGCCTTCTTTTGGAGGATGTTCCCCTTTGCTTGCTTGTTTTCTGTCTTTCCCCCCACGCCGGCTCTCTCTCAGTGCAGAATGCATTTTGGAATTGTGCTCAAGAAGACATTCCTGTGTTTCTCAGCTGTAACATAATCGATCCTTTGTTACGACATTTCAGTTAGGTGACCCTGAAGGGTGAGCAGTTCTGGTCAGGAGCAACAAGACTTTCTCACTCTGTTCACTGGCCTGGCAACTCATAAAAGTGCTATTTTTCTTCACCTCAGTTAAACTGCTAACGTGTCCCAGCATGCACAAGATGCGGAGGCTCAATAAACCCAAAGGGCTCATTGTTAAACAAGGTAAGTCATCCTAAGAGGTCGGGCGTTAGATGGTTTTCAATGCTTCCCTCTGTTGTTTGTCAGGGATCAGGCAGCGAGGTGATGTGGCAGAACAGCCCATAGCATGAATGGAAAACACTGTGTTCCAGTTCTCTGTAAAGGCCCAAGAATAGCCGCCTCGGTGCTTCCTGTGTCTGGCTGATGATGGACCATCAAAGAGATGTTTTCTGTGGGTTAAACTGAGCTCTCTGCATTTAAGAAGGGAAGTGATCTTCAATATTTGTTTTGCTGTTAAGTTTGGCCCTTGCTTTGCTAGCAGCTGTACACATTGAACACGCTAAAAAAGAATACAGTGTAAAAAAATTAGACATAGGAATAAGACAAAGGAGTAACAGAAACAAGAAGTGCCAATTTGATCGTGTGTCCGAGTTCATCCAGGCCATATGGAAGCTGTGAATTTTAAGCAGGCAGCTGAGTGACAAAATGGTAGTTATTGTAGAAGTTTTGTTTGAGTGTATGAAAGTAAGTGAGAACATACTTTAGGTCAAGCATACATGGGTGAGGGAGGCTGCATCGCTGGCGAATCAGAGGCAGGAGAGAAGAATGGGATGCAGAGGTCTAAACTGGGAAGAGTTATTGCCTGGGACGTGAATATTTTGTCTAATGCATAAGGAGATGGAAAGGTGAAGAAAGGCCACAGGCATACTAATTATTTGCAAATTGCACTATATCATCTTTCCCTCTGCCCAATTTTAGCCATTGTTTGGTGCAGGCAGCAATACATGTGCGTGCTACATCCATCCATCTTCATGATAGCTGGGTTAAATTGCACAAGCATTATGAATACCATTTGCAGGCAACTCTTACTGCTGCTCCCAGCCTCTGTCCAGTAATCTGTGGCTCCAGGCTCTGGGCATCAACATTTTGAAACTGTGGTCAATCGGAGAGTATTTTTATGCCGAAGCCTCTCTCACCTTTTTATTCCATCCTTCTGCTAAATCACTGTGTTGTAAGTAAGCATTCTTCTAGGACTGGTAATTCAAGATCTTGTGATTCAACATGCCTAGAGAATGGTTCTTTGTACCTGTAAGAAGTGAGGAATCCTTCCACTAAGATTCTGCTTCTAGCCTTAGGGAGAACTTGGGCACTGAAAACTGCAGCTTTGTGTACACAAAGCCTCCCCAGGTAGGTTGGTAGCAGTTTCCAAAGCAGGCTCGCTTACGGTGGAAAATTACACAATATTAGAAGGAAGCTTTGAAGACCTGTAATAGTTAACATGAAATTAAGCACATAACATGAACAGAGAAGCATGGACCAGCAGATGTGATAGTTGGCGTATGGTATTTTTGTACACTGAATGCAATTCCAAGTGAATCTTGTAAGTGTTGCAATTCCTCAGGACACAGCCGGGCTTGATGTTATTTTGCAGTGCTGAGCAGCCCTTTGGTGCAATTGCTTTTTCTCTCCCAAAGCCTGAACATCTGGGTTTATGGTGACAAAAGGAATCCAGCGAGGAAGGAAATGAAAAATGGTACCTCTGGGTATTCGAAAAGAGTCTGGGTATGGTCTGAGTCACAGCACATGTAAGAGATGCTCTGGCGTCCCCCAGATGTCCCATCCCACAGTGACAGCACCGCTGCCGCTCTCCTCTCTGGGAACCGCTGCTCACAGTGGCTGCTTTGCAGCATAAACATCTTTAAACCCTCTCTGCCATCATCTGTAAATCATGATCCGTCAGCCGCTCTCAATGGGAACTGCTGATATTAACCCCTACTATTCCACCCTAATCAGTTCATTTATTAACTTTCGATGTTTTAGGTGCATGTCTGCTAATTTTCATCTACCACTGCCCACCTCTTTGGGAAGAACGTACAACCCTTGTGCTACAGAATCATACAAAAACTACAGCTGGAAGGGATGCAGCAGTAATAGAGATGAACAGTCTTCCTGGGACAATTATGAATTGTGATGCCTCTTGAAAGAGCCATGTGGACCCTATTCGCACATCTTCACCTGCTCAAAGTGCCTGATAATGCTCTGCTGAGTCAGGGTGAGGAGAAGATGGATGGGGAGGTAAGCACATACGTGTTCTTCCCTGATTTTTGTGATTAACGGAGGAGGAGACTGTGCTAGAGGAGCTTCTCAGGGCACAGCCTGGCTTGATGGAAGCTTTTTAAATTATTTTATTTTATTCAGTTCCTGGAACTGAGCTGATGCTGGTGGTTGTCATTACGCCGCACCAGGAGGAACTGACTCACAGAGTCATAGAATACCAGGTTGGAAGGGACCTCAAGGGCCACCTGGTTCAACCTTTCTTGGCAAAAGCATGGTCTGAGCATCAACATGTTTGTGAGTGACATGCTTGTGACTGCTTCCTATTGTAGAACAAAAGTTGTAAAAGATGAGTAAGCAGGTGGTAAAACATGGATATGAAGCCTTTGCAGGCTGCCTTTTGCTGTGGAGACCGAGTCAAGTAGAGCGTATATTGGGGGAAGATGTGCTGTAGCATTGCCTTTTGCCACGTAGTGCCTTTTTTTTTCCGCTACTACTGATAAAGGGGGAAAAAAAGCTGCTTTATTGTTCACCAAGTGCCACGAATAGCCTATCTGATCAGTTAGAGATTTGATTTGATTTGATAAGAAGCTCTGGGCTAGCAATTTGTGGGAAAACGTGCTACCCCAGCTCTTTATCCCTGCATGTCCCAGTTATCCATCACACACCCCTGCACACTCACTCATTCCCTGCTCTCCTCTTTTTTACATCTGTGCGTGGATCATGTTCCTGCAGATGATCTGTCCGGGGAGCATGTGTTACGTTTCCCTCCATTTCACGTGACTCTGGGGATATTTGTTCCCTCACCGGTTATTTCTGAGGTCCTGTGAAAATGCAGTGCATGAGGTAAGTGGAAACTCCTAGGCATGCAAATGAAGGGGGCTATATGTTGTTTCCAAAAACATTTCTTTCTGCGGTGTAAAAAAGAGAAAGGTCCTTTGCTCAGGGTCTTTGTCACCCAAAGTTGCTTCTTGGAAAGACTGGAGAGCTACTGCTCATGTTGTTGCCAGTGATTCTGTTAAGTATTCCCCCAGGAGATCCTACATATCTTTGATGGAGGCTCATTTGTTTGTGTGTTGGCCGCCTCCATCCCCATCAGTGATGCTTTCTCTCTCTCCTCTCCCAGTGACTTCTACCCCCTACCAACTTTAAATGGCATCTTTTGAATAATCTTTGCTGATACAAGCTGCCTTAATTACAGTTGCTGCAAGGGTTGGGAAGGCTCCTCAAGCAAGGAATGTTCAGTCCTTGGGGTCATGGAAACCAGCCAGGAATTTCTGCTCTCCCATTCCCAGTGGCATGGGGAGCCTCCAGAGGAAAACCAAAGGTGACCATTTCCTCAGTTTAAATGTCGTTGACCTGAATTGGAGATGTTTTCCAAGACTTTTTAAGATCAAGAGAGCAGTTTTGGAAGTATGACTGGTATCTTGATGGAGAAGAGGAAGTGATCATTTCAAATTATAGAGTCCTATAATACAATATAGGAAATTGTCATTTGAAAAAAGAAAGTATCAGGCACTGTCTCTTTCAAGCCTTCAGAGCTTTTTATCCAGCTACTTGTGTAGCTTGTTCAGTGAGAGAGCTCAATATTAAATGGCCAGGTATCATTTCTTGCATGTATGAACACAAAATACCAAGATAGGCTAAAAAGTTAGCGATATGCCATACCATCACTGGGGGATAATGCGTTACTCAGAAGGAGAAAGGAGGTGACAGTGGGACTAAAGCTGTCTCTTCTCTGTAAGACTGATATTTTAACAGCTCTCATGGGAGGAAGGACATGTTCAACCTAATAGGATAATGGAATAATATGTTGAACATATCAGCTTTGACACAGACCAGCTGGTGGCTGTAGACACAAATAACCTAAGGAAAACAAATTTTAAATGTTTCAGGAAATGGTTATATGCATGCAGTGCAGTGGGCGGGCAGGAGGGTGCCTTGTGTGTAAAAGAAAAAAGATAAAAGCCCCTCTCTGGCTGTGGGAGGAGTGTCTTACTTATTTCTGGAAAGGACTACGTTCCACCCTTAATGATAGTTGGGGCTATAAATTTAGTACTGTCTTCTCCTCTGGACCCACAGAACTCTGCACTGTGAGGTTGGACCAAAGGTCCAGTATGGAGCCTAGCCCATAAACAGAAAAATCCCCCAAAACAAACAAAAACCCTCCTACAGTTACTGTTAAAAATTTCCTCAGAAATTATTGGTATGGTAACTATTTCTCAGCAGGAAAATTATCTCCACCAGTAGGTCCTCCACGATCTCTTCCCTTCCTTCTTACTGCTGCCTTTGTGTTTCTAAACCACCTTGTCTTTTCATCTCTGTCCAACTAGTTTAAATTCCAGGCTCCACACATTGCTGTTCAGCAATGAAATGGTTAACATGGACTTTTTACTTCTGTCTTTTTTTTCCCTTCATAAATCCAGTTTTGGAGCCCAGTGAGATACCTGGGTGGAAGGTAATTACTCTTCTCAGAGCTTTGATTCCAGGCTCTCTGCAGACTTCAGCAGACACTATTTCAGCTGCTCCGTTCTATTCACGTATGAGTTATTTCCTTTGAAACTGTGAAAGATAGCAATGTATTTTTCTTCCTAAATTAAAGCTCAGATCCTGAACTGGAGCACATCAGGCAAACCACAGCGTAACCATATAGGTAATAAGATTCCTTCAGTGCCTCTCTCAGGTCAAGAGTTACGTATTGTGTCTTCAGGCAACATGCAGGTCTGTTCTGTGCTTACAACCCAACTGGCCAGATTTCAGCATGTTGTGTGACAACCATAAGAGCTGACTCCAGGTTCGCTCTGCTGTGGCAAGGAAGAACAAGACACAAAAGACAGCATCAGCGATGTAAACTGCTAGCCAGCCTTTGAGAGATGCTGAAGACACCTAAGATCGTGAAGAGGCCAATCAGTCCTCCCCTTCTCCCCTTGGTCGCTGTGGACCCACTCTTGCCCTGGCATGTGCGTTCTCTCTCTCTCTTTTAAAAGCCTTTAGCTCCTGCCATTACAAGTCAGCGAGCATTCGTGTGTGCTCAAGCAGAAGGACAGTGGAATGTGTTACACTCTTCATAAACGCAGCTTCCTTCTTCCTCGCTTGCCAGCAGCATGTCAGCAGCAAGTATCGCTTTCTTTTGCAAGAATGGCTTTGGTAAAAGGTGCACTAATGAGATATAGTCCATTGACGAGTTATTTCTGGCACAGACAGAGCTGGAAGGAAGTCAGCATTACACACACTCTTTGGCCTGGGAAGGTCTGAGAACCCTTTAAATACTTGGCTCAGAAATGGCTCTTTTCCTTTTATCTAGGAGACTTTTGCTTTCCCGTTAAGTTAATTAAACTTCTGTTTTGTCTTCCTCATGCCCTTTTGCCAGGATCTAGCCTTCTCATGAAGAAACTAGTTCAATAACCATCATTTATAGTGTCAAGCTTAGGTTACTACTGTTTGTTTGCCAAGCGCAGCTGCAACCGTCTGCCCAATTTCACATGTTGCTGTGAGCCAGAGATACTGGCCTTCACCACACGAATGTGCTGTTGAGGCCTTACAGCGTCCCATCCATGAGGGGTCCTTAAAAGATGTCATGCTTTGTCACCTTCCCACTTCTCTGAAAAAAAGGACTTGTTTACAGTGGTTTTGACTGCAGTGGAGTCTGCAGCTCAAGTGAAATATTACTTCTGGTTAGCACCTTGTACGGATATTCTCACTTTGGAATAAGAGTGTGTTACTCAGAAATAAATTCTAAAGCAGGTCAAATTCTTTTGAAGCAGAAGTTTCCAGGCTGGATGTCAATCTAACCCCTATATAAAACCCCTGAATGCCTGAAACCTTGAGAGACTGGGCTCCCGAGTGTCTGGGGGATATGCATCATCTCACTGGAAAAATTCAACTGAAGGGTTGAAGCCCCCTTTCTCACATCTTAGGACAAAACTGTGCTCCCACATCATGTTGTAGCAGAGATCCCACAGATGATCCCACTTTTTAATTTTTAACAGTGATCCCACTTTTTAATTCCTTTCCCTGCCACACAAATCACACTGCAGCCCTGGTTACTTCTGCTCTGTGGGAGCCGTAAGTTGAATATCTTTGGTGAGAGATCAACAGGGAAGCATTTCAATATGTTCTGTCTGTGGGTCAGTCCATGCAATTTGGACAGGAGGTCCTTTTTTGACAGTGCCTGTCTGTAGAGTTCTAACAGGTTTTCCATAATAATCCTACTGGTAGGAAGGGTCTCATCCTTCGTGAGGGACAGACCTTATTATAATTTGTTGCTTCACAGCTTGAATAACTTCCAAGAAATGCAAGATGTTGACTATCAGTGGATGTTGGTATTCCTCCTGTGCTGCCAAGTGTGAAACTAAGGATGAATGTAGCCCTTTATTGATGGCTGCGTGCAGGCTCTGACCTGCCTGAAGAATATTCAGTGCCCCCCCTAAACGTTACCCAGGAGGTGTTCAGCCCAGCGGGCAGGCTGAAGGAACAAACCTCTTCAACCTCTTGTTGAGTTGCTTTGAGTAACATCAAACCCAAACCTATACAACAGGGAGCCAGCATTGAATCATTTAATACTACTTTGTTACTGGCCAAGCTGTCAGCCGAAGCTGTCTCACCCATAAAACCATGGAATTTGGGCCATCTAATAAGCTTCTCTGAAGCAATTCACAGTTTTTTGGGTGAAATAATTTTTCAGTGATTTTTGTTTTTCCTTCTTCGTTTCTTACAGGCAACGTAAGGCTCCTGTATTCTGCATTTGTTTATAACTTGGATGGCTCTGAGCTAGCTTTTTGGGACTTCTTTACTCTCAAATCCTTTATAGAGGGCTAAATGACTAAAAGTTGTCCTTTTCAGAATTTCAAATAAGTTCCCATTTCTTTCTATATGATATCCCTATCAACCCTATCAAATGCTTTTTCAAAGTTTATAGAAGTCACATAGAGCCTCCACTCAGAGGGGAACCCCTTGAGGATTTCCAAGGTAGCCACGCGATAAATTAAAGACCATCTTTCTCAAAAACAGATTATTCAATCCTAAATTAGACATCTGCTAATTCAGTTCTCTAACAGTATTCTTGCCAGGAATCTGGCAGTATAGAAACATCACGTTCTAGAGTCTGCCCCATCTCTCCAGCTCTTACACTTTGAAATATCTAATTTCTGCAAGGATTGAAACAAAAGATCTTTCTCCTACTACGAGGGAAGGGCCATCTTCCTCTTCCCAGATTATACCTAAAGTTCATTCATTTTGGTATGGACTACTACCCGCTTTGATGAAGAATTAGAACACTCTATTTATAGGAGGTGCTTAAAGACCGGGCTTCCTGAACCCGTGGAAAACAAATGCGCCAGATTTTACTCTTTTGTTCTTTTAATAAACTGTCCGTGAGATTCTTCCCCTCCCCTCCTTTCCTGCTGGTTTACTTGCATTCTTACATGTTCAGTGTTTTTCTCTTCTGTCTTTGTTCCAGTTTATCAGCAATTTACACACAGTTGTTTCCCAGACTCCAGGATTTCAACAGCAAAAATAACACTGACCTTTTGAGCCCATGAGCAATCTAGTTGGTGGTAATTTAGCAGAAAGTTACAGTAATGAACAAAAACACTGCTCTTAAATGTTAGATCATTAAATGTGTTTTATGAGTGTTTATTACTTCTTTAATGCATTTCCTGCACACCAGGGAGATAGCCATATTCCAGGGAAGAATGAAGTTTCTAATTCACAGAAGTGGTCAATTTGTGAATCTCTTCTGGTTTAAAGATACATTTTCAGGTGCAAATTAGTCAAATCAAGCAAGGAGGGTGTTTCTAGCTCGAAGGATGATAGGCTAACAACAGAGGTACATTAACTCCAAAGGTACCTTAACTCTTTGAAAACTGTGAGCTGGGCTTTTCCTGTGGGAAGGAGGGAGGTGAGAAGGGAGGGAAGGGAAGGTGACTGAAAACCTGTATTTCTCTCCCCAGAGTTGGGGCTGGTTCAGGACTGCTTTGGTCCCAGCCGTGCCTGAGAGCAGACAAAACGTATTGTCAACAATAAACTTCCTCAGTTTTCAGCCACTTCCCCCCACCCAGCCTTCAGAACAGCAGGAAGCCAAGAGCAGATGACACAGAGCCAACCCTATGAGGTTTATAATTTGGCTCCCTTACTCTATAGGTGATTGTACCTGTGGCTTTCGCAGAGCCCGTGGGAAAGGTAGGCAATCTAAACACAGACCAGAATTTTCCATCCGTATCAAAATCCTCAACTTCGCTTTGGCCTAAGTTTATGTACAGACCCATTTCTAAAACTGATAGAAATACCTGTAAAGATTTAAGTAGAATTAGGAAAAGAGCTCTTTGTCTGTAACCAGTGCAAAGGCAAAAAAAAGGCAAACCAAAAAACCCCCAACAAACAAAAACGCCACACCCCCAAAAACCCAAACCCCAAAAATCCCACCCAAGTTAAGTGTTATTAGCAAGAGGTCACGGTACAAAGAGTGACTTTAAAACAGAGAATGTTGGTTTTTCTTCATCACAGCCCCCTTAAAGCTCGTTTGTCTCAATTTATAAACCAAAGCAGGAAAGAAAAGAAGTTTACCATCTTCTTTCTTTTAGCTGTGTACTAAGTAGCATGAAGCTAGTGTTTCATCTTCCCCCTATATTTTAGACCTGTCTCTTCTCTTACAACTTTTATTATGCTAATTACCCTTCACTGCCTGTCTCTTACACTTGAAATGTTTTGAATTAGGTATGTTCTAAGATAATTGGTTTATATCTCCATATGAAGCAAGGGAATCTGTATTTGAGGTGAACCAATTTAAAGAGTTATTTCAGTGATTTATTTTGCAGTACAATTCAGTATGTCATTTTGTGGCCAGTGTAGAAGGTCATTTTAAAGGGTGTTGCAGCATCTAGAAAGCAAGTTTAGAGCATCAATACCATGTGGCTTTGCAGGACATGTCTGGATCCACGTCCACCTAAATCCCTTGATAGGTGTTAATTACAAGCGGCGTGACCCCATGGGTGATCTGAGACAGGGATTGCATTAGGGACACAAGTTATTAATTTATTTAGCTGCTCTGGGGAACTCTGTGTGACCCATTTCAAGGAATGACAGCAGAAGAAAGTGTGTGGAAACATGATTCGTGTGACAGCAGCAGGGTTTGTAAGAAGCTAGGTGATTCAGAGGGACTATATCCACATATGACTAACTTAGGAAGGAAAGAGAGAAATGCTGCCTACAGTCCTGCCTACTAGCTCTGATACGTGATGCTGTTCAGCCTTTGCTCCTATCTTGGGTTACAGTGGAAAGATTTTGTTTGTTTGTTTAAATCTTTTCTTGGGTCTTTCCCAATTTTAGCCTGAACTCTAGATATTTGTCTCTTAAATTCAATCTCCAGGGTGCTTCTGACTAATGCCAGGGTGCTATTGTGGGGATTTATGGGAACTCTTGGGAACAGCCTTGCAGCACAGAGTGTGTGGACCAGTGTTATCAAACCCCAGTTTGAGCTCTGAGGTGGTGTCTCTGCAACACAGGGTTTCAACACAGAAGCCACACAAGAACTGCTTTCCGTTTAGATTACACTGTGTGGCCCTGACTTCTGTATCCAATTTATGTTCGTCTAAACCGGTTGTTACAGCCTGGGTTCATACCAAAAGGTTCAGCTAGTTCCCAAAAGAGTTACTTGGTCCAGGTAACGCAGAACTGGGAAGAAGTTTAAATACAGAGGGTTGAAGAAGTCAAACCCAGAGCTGGGAGCTGGATTTGAGCATCATACTTAACCGATAATTGCAATGACTTGAGGTGGAACATTCAGACTTAAATCCAAGCTCTCTAATATGGTTTGTCTGGGCTATGGAAGGCATCTTCCTTTATTAGGTTACTTTCCTGCTCCACATTAACATTTCGTGCTTTGAAGGTTTATTGTGTTGGCTAGAGTTATACCTTTTTATACGTATAGTCCCTATGGAATAGCCCCATCTCCTTTCATCGTTATTAGTAATTCTAGGCTTGTCATTTCCTATTCACGCACTCTGGACCTCACTGCGTTGTTGCAGGATGGTTGATATGGTGCACAGGAAATGTACTGTTTTTTCAGGTCTCGACTGTTCATGAGTATTCCTTTCAGGGGCTCCAGTTTTATTGCCATGAAGTCCATTTCCTACATGTAGTACAATTTACTAAATTACAAACAAACAAGGCACCAATAGAGAAGTCAGTGAAAGTTCACACTAAGAATAGAAGCTTGAAGAGAAAAGTTCAGTTATGTGACCTTCTTCAGGAGCTGGATACAAAATAGACCTGCTGTTTTTCCCTTTAATTTGCAGTCCAGGCAGAAAAGAAGTTGAACAGTTCCCAGAGAAGCTCAGGCCCTTCTGTTTGTTTCCACGAATCCTCCACAAATGCTTTATCTGTTAGCTGACATCCTGAGTATGCTGATATGGGAATGAATTCACTTGGTCTCCTAATTTCCCTCCTGTATTGTCAGCTGATTTTTGCATTGATTTCCCATTCTGCAATGTTCAAAGACCTGCCAGCCACGAACGGAACAAAATGTTACTGATACGTACCCTTAAAATTGGCCATTAAAGCAAGTTAGGATCGTCAGATGAAAAATACCATGTAAGTATCAGTCACTGCTTATTATTGCCCTTCAGAAGTATGTTTGGGAAAGAAAAATAATTCCTAAGAATAGGTTTTTAGGCCCTTGGTCATGAACAGGGAGATGCTACACGGATGAGTGCAAGGCAAATACTTACACAATGTAGTAGCTACCCAGACTTTTTAAAAGTTCCTTCCTTTCAAATGATGGGGTTTTTTTTCTTCACTTTCGAATTTACCATTTTTGCTGTATAGCATAGTCATCCCTAATTTTAGCTTATCTTGAAAATTCCGCCAAAGACTAAAGGATTTTCCCGCTTGCTGTCTAAAGGAGTCAGTCTGCTCTTCAGGAGTTTCTCCAAAGAGTTCCTGCCCCTCACAGAGCGGGAGAGTAGCGCCTCTGCCCTGGGGCACTTGGCACAGAGCATCGCTGCCACTTCTTGGGTTAAAAAAAGGTGGATTAGAGCAAAAGAATCACTTATCTCAAAATGCCTTGATGAAACCAGACTACCCCCAGACACTTTCTGCTTAAAGTTAAATATTAGACGCTCTCTCCCTGACATTCTTTTTTTTTTTTTTATTTAGCCTAAAAGGCTTAATATTTAACTCAAAATACCTAACAGCTGTGAATGCCAAGTGCTGAATGTTGTTACATCCCCCAGAAGATACATAAAGCAGTGCTTAAACTTGGTGTGATATATTTAGACATGTGTAGCCACCCCTGGACTTAGTCCTTCATTTTAACAAGAAAACCGATTACCACG
Source organism: Limosa lapponica baueri (assembly GCA_002844005.1). NCBI lineage: Eukaryota > Metazoa > Chordata > Aves > Charadriiformes > Scolopacidae > Limosa > Limosa lapponica. The sequence goes on from KZ506195.1 coordinate 57,861, forward strand.
CTGTGAATTTCAGTTGCGTTTTGAAGCAGGAGGCAGAGCCAATAGTTCAGTGGGAAGAACTGGTTTAAACAGGGTGTCCACTTCGTACTTGCAAAAGGAAATAGCCTTTATTTAGATGCACATTTCTTTTGTCCCAGATCAAGGTCTTAATTTGTTCAATCATTTGTCTGACATGAACTTTGGCTTCGGGATGAACTTCCAATCACATTGGGCCTCAAATCCACGTTAAAAGACAAAATTATTTTTTCTTACTGGCTCCTGTTCAGAGTCTTATTGCAACTAAACTGGCAATGGTTTGCACGGGTACGCGCGTGTCCATGTTACGACCTCCTATTTGTTGAATCACGGAACCACAGAATTGTTGGATTTGGAAGGGACCTTCTAGATACCATCTAGTCCAACTCCCCTGCCAAAGCCGGATTGCCTAGAGCACATTACTCAGGACTGCATCCAGGCGGGTCTTGAAAATCTCCAGAGAAGGGGA
>KZ506195.1:90207-172844 GCA_002844005.1 Limosa lapponica baueri
GCAGTACGCCTGGGGGGTCTTTGGCTCTAGAACTTGAATCCTGGCTGTGTATTCTGCAGGCAAGAGCAGTGGGAATACAGAACCGTGTTAGAGGCTTCTGAGCAGTGACTGATCTTTACTTTCCAGATGTCCAACATAACGGTGACATACAGAGATGGACGGGTGGCACAGCTTGAGCAGGTGTACATCAGAGGGAGCAAGATACGGTTTCTCATATTACCAGATATGTTGAAGAATGCTCCTATGCTAAAGAGCATGAAGAATAAAAACCAGGGGTCTGGAGCTGGGCGAGGAAAAGCAGCTATTCTCAAAGCTCAAGGTGCGTACAATTTGTTTATGGTTGCGTTTCCCCCCTCATTTTGCTGCAGAAGAGCTGGAAAACTGTTATCTCTATCACTGAGGAAACAAGCTGTAAGAAACTGCAAGATTGCTGGTTCATACACTGTTTTTCTCTATATTTAGTCTTATGATAGGAGCCAAGACTGAAATTGTCCAATTACCTGAATGTGTAGTATTGATATTACAATAATTTAGATACAGTGAGTAGTCTTGTTAAATGGAGGCTTTGTATAAACCAGTGTTGTCTTTTTTCCACTGCTTGTGGCCACTAGCTGTCTGGAATACTTAGGGAAGGATCCAGGTGTTCTTAATAAGCTTTTGTAGAAAAACAAGTTCAGATATTAAGAAAGTACTTAAAGTACTGGGAAGCTGTAATTATTAGCCATTCTGTAGTTCACTCTCATTTGTACCTCTCTCAGGGGAACAGCCTAGTTATAAGAAGAGTAGTAGTCGTGGGCTGCAGAGTCCTCGCTTAACCTTACCGCATTTGCTGAAGTTATGTGGGGGAATAACATCTGCTGAAACATACTGAGCTGTTACAAAACCTTGGAAGACTGTGGGGTTTTAAATCTCTTGGGCTTCAAATCTGTGTGTCAGATGAGAAGGAACACAAAACGTATGAATATTCCACTGCATCTGTTCTAAGAAACAAGACCATGTAACCATTAGTTCTGGCTCTTCTCACAGAGAACTTTTTCCTTTTAGATCACTTTCTGCACTTCCTAGGATAGCTTCACTTCTTTGCTTCTAAGCAGGAGACTATGAGTGTTGTTTATGTTTTCCTTGTCAGTTGTTGAGATAAAGTTGAGATAAGTTGTTGAGTTACCTCAAATCCATGTCATCCCTGCTGTTTTCTTTCTTCAGTGGCTGCAAGAGGAAGAGGCCGTGGTATGGGCCGTGGCAACATCTTCCAGAAGCGAAGATAATCTTGGTCTTGACAGACATGCTTTTTTTTATTAGGGGGTATTAACTTGATTACATGTGCATTGGTATCAGTTTTGTTTAATAAATGTTTCTGACAAAAACTTGTCTGCTCTTGTATGACAGGACTTCTCTTGGGCAAATACATTGGAGGTTGATTTCAAGCTTAAAATAGCTTTGTCTGGAAAATAGCAGACTTTATATCTAGATTTGATTACTTTGTATTTGTGTGATGCATCGACTTTTAAAGATCGTGTTTCGGTTTTCTTATTTAGTCCTGTTGTCATTCATTCTCTAAAGAATTAGAAGCTATTCTTGATGAAGAATTTTTAAATAGTATGTTTTAAAGTCTTATTAGCAGCTGCATTAGTGAAACATACTGCCAAACAGAGGCAGCTTCCTGAGAAGCAAAGCACTGTGTTCTTTTGCTTTATATGGATCTACAATAGAGGTTCACTTTCAGAGTTGTACATTGAGCTTGTATTCTTGCGTTTCTTATTTTTCTCTTAGGATAGAGGGAGAATTTTTCATTGGGAACACACAGCTTTGATAGTCTGAGTCTGTATTTGCAGTGAAAAATTCTATTCTAACTCTCTGAGTAGTTCACTTGTTTGTGGGTTTGTTTTTTTCCTCTTTTGCCTGGGAAAAGAAGACAGAATATAAACCAGGCATTTTCAAGGATAAATTTGAAATCTTTTGTAAATTTGAAAAGTAGTGCAGGTGTATGGAGAAAGTCATAAATGATTATCTGTTAAATACAACTCAACACAAATGCTAATCTTTTGAACAAAGCTTAGGATCAACTTCAGCTTTTGCTCTTAACATCTATACACAGGCATAAAGATCATCAGCTGATATGCAGGAAGCCAAATGTAGTTGTAACTTCATTTCTAAAGATATAGTGTGGCTGAGTTACTGACTTAAAGGGTTGAAATATGTGAATGTAACACTTCTGTATCTAATCACATACCTGCATACAATCAATTACCAGTCTGGAAATGTATGAAGTACCTGGTCTTGCTTTTCTGCTCTGATGCTGTGAAGGCTCTCCCTTGTGTGCAGACATGAAGGTTGAACTAATGTATTAAGTTGTTGAATTTTTGTCTGTAAATAAAGCTGTATTTGGTCTTGCATCACTAGAAAAACCCTGCTATATGTTCTTCTGGGTAGTAACAATCCTAAACATTTGTATTAGAAACCTATTTAAAATGTGTTTAAGATGTGCTTGAGCTTAACTATAAGAACATTTTAGTTTCTTATTATGCCTAGACTGAGGAACATACCCAAAAGACAAAACAGTTTTCATAAAGCCCTGCTTCAAAATGTGGCATGTGAGTCATGTTGGTGTAGCAGTAATGCTTTCCTGGAGACATCATTTCCAACTTAAAATGAGCACTTTAGGGCTTTAGTAGTGATATTAAACACTTCCTTGTGGAAATGTCATTCTTCAAATCCACAGTCATTTGGAAGAGAGTGGTGACTGATACCAGTTGATCAGGCCATTTCCCTCAGAGTGTATCTGTAAGATTCGGCCAAGTAAAACTGGTCTGTGTGCAAATGACAACATTCCTAATCATTAGTAGTAACAGCTGTTTGTACTTTTAGAACTTTAATAATCAGTTTGGTTCTAGCTCTTAGTACAGAAGAGAAGACATCTCTTTTTTTTCCACAGAACTTCCTCCCCCTGCCTAAATAAACGCTTCTGAATTTCTCAAGACAGTTGAGAAAGAACGTCTTAAAATCAACAGGAAAATGAAGTGCATCTTGAATCTTTATACTAGAAGCCTACTGAGACTGACATTTTTTAATGCACAAAGGAAAAAAGAACTCCATCCTTTTGCTGTACCATGAGCTTCATGGTAAGAATTGAACTGTCTGCTTGTAGTATCCCATGCTAAGGCCTGGGATCTCTGGAAATGGGTTGGTAGGTAAAAACAGGTATTTCTGTTGACGTCTGCTGGAGTTGCTTGTTGCTGTTGAGTGGTACACAAGATGTCCACTTCTCTAGCAGGTAGTATCATGGCTATTTGAAATAGATGTCTTCTATTTGCAGTCTGTTACCTGATCTTACTGCTTTTAATACATCAGGCTGGTGATTGTGTTGCATATCAAGTCAGAATTTTTGTACAGTGGAGTTGCACTACTGTCAACAGGCAGAACAGGCACAATACAGGATTGCTTTCTGTGTAACTTGAAGCAAGTATCTGCTGTGAGATTTTATAGGGTGTTTTTTCAGCAGCTAGAACTGCCTTTTCTTTCCAAAGCAAACACCTGATAGAAACCTGAGATTGATTAGTGCAACAATTAATTGCCATGAATATAGGATGGAGTGTGTGTTGAAGGATGGCAAGCTGTTCTGCTTAAAGGGTGTTATCCTGGCTGTGGCTAATGTACAGTGAGTGACAAGTTACTGTTACCTTGTTTAGTAGCAGGACAGACAAGAGATGTACTCACAGTTTGAGCAAAGAGAAACCACTTTGCCAGAACTCCTTTGGGTCTGGCTTCTCTTGGGTCTCCCTGTAACCTCTCGAGGGGACTAACAGTGAGGATTGCCACTTCTTTTTTTTCCTGGGACTATCTGGTACTTCTCAGCCCTCAAAACTGCCTCCTTTATCTGTAAAGCCTCCAAAAAGAACTTAATATGTCGAAAAGGAAGTAAATCACAGATGGGGGACCTCACTAAAAGGATTTTTTGCAAGAGATTCAACGTTTTGGCAAGGCTGCAAATCTGGCCTGTTGGCTTTGCATCTCACTGTTTCCTTCTGACTGTTAAATGTCATGTAGCCTTTTCTGAAGGTTGGGTGCCTCTTCTGCAGAGGGCGGGGAGGAAAGGCATCCAGTTTGACCATGGAAGTTACTGGAACGGCAAAGGCTTTGAAACACTGAGGGGAGCCCTAGCCCTGAAAAGTGTAATGGTTAAATGCTATTTAAGCAAATTAAAGCTGCCTGGCAGTAACAGGTTTGTTGGGGATTGTTTCCACCAATGATGATTGACTTACCTTTTCTGTTGGTTTTTAAAGTTCCAGTTCCTCCTCCCTGTGCTATGCCAGGTTTCTGTTCACTGAGACCTCCTCTCTCCCCTGAAGCAGCTGATGTGGCATTCAGCAGCACTGAGGGCAGGGGGGACAACCATGAATTTCAGAAAGAAACAAGAACTCTCCCCAGCAGGTTTGACTCAGAACAAACTCTGCAGCGTATCTGCTGAGAAGTTTCTATCCCTTCTGATGCTTCTCACCCACTATATTTGTGACTGCCTATTGAGCACACAGAATGAAACCTTTTTTTTTGCCTTAGCTTTTAAGCTTTATTTAAAAAAATGTAACATCTCTAATCCACATCAGCTTTGAAGAAGATACTGGATTTTGCATAAATTAAAAGCTTTGCACTGTGAATACAAGTTGAGGCTGAGTCTAGGATGAGGTGTTTACCCTCTTCAGAAAGAAAGACATTATGAATTAGTGTTGAAGATTTTGAAGCTGCATATTGGTAGGAATTTAAGCCGCTGCCAAGACAAACATATCACTTAGCAATTTCTTATTAGTCGAGTAAAACCTGACTAGAGTAACTGCTATGTTTGTTTGCTATAAGCTGCTTTGAAGATTCTTTGTATGATGTGTTTATTTTTACTTACAGTGGGATAAATCAGAATTTCCTTCTAATAAATGATGACTCGTCCACTAGATGGCTCTGTCGGTAAGAGAATGAAATGCAGGAAATCAGAACCCTCTGGAAGGAAAAAATGCAAGAAATGCGACTTCTGCTGTAAAATCCATAAACGTAGTGCCGGCACAAACTCTAGTATGAAAGTACTCAGCTTATTTTCTTTCCTGTTCAGTGTTCCCAGAGTGCTGGCTTCATATGCACTCAAATTTTTCCAGCTGTTGCCTGATGCTGTGTGTTTCCCTGGTACTTGGTTAATTGGGCATGTGCGCTTAAGTAGGTCATGCAGATTCCTCGAGTTCAGCAACTTCAGTGATCTGTTTCTCTGGGACAGAGGATACTATGGGTAGATGCAGCTGTCTGTTTTTAACATCTTCCCTGTATTTGTCACCTTGGTTTTGGTTTTTGTTTGGGTTTTTTTAGTCACAGATTGTAGTATTTCTTTTCATTCTTTGCCATTGCTTTGTGTGTGGGCTTATCAACCTCTTCCTGGTCAGTGGGTTCAGGGCTCACCATAGCTTCTTCTTTTGGCAGAGAGACACAAGCCACTGGCCTGAAGCTTTGACATGAACTTGCCCCTTTGATATCATCAGTGTAGATGCCTCTGAAGTACTCGTGGGACAGAGAAGCTACACAGCAGCCATGCAAAATGATGTGTGGGGAAGTGCAGGCAGAAATTCACCCAGTCTTCCTGAGTCAAACAGTACAGAGTACAAAACCAGAGGGGATTATAGCAGAGATAACAGCAGAGAAGAGTTAAATGGTTGGAAAAGGTATCCCTTGAAAAAATTGCTTTGCACAGAACTGTAGGACTTTTCCTCACTGACCACCTGCTCTGCTCTCCAGGTGTGTCTAACTTATATTTGACTCTAAAGCTATACTTTTCTTTAGTTTGTTTTCCAAGGGTACTCTGCAAAATACCAGTCTGTGAGGTATTGGTTACAATGGCGAGAGGCCATGAAGGGATGCTGTGTAGCTGAGATAAGTGGCACGCTATGGTGTCTCTTCTCTGAGTGTAATTACATTCCACATTGTAAAAGCCCTGTTCTCCACAGTAACAGAACTTGGTTTATACCAATTCTTAAAATTGTGGGAGAGGCGGTAGCCTCTTAATCTCTGCCAGTGGAAAGGAGAAATAAAGGGATGCAACCCCTGGATCTTCCATGCCCTCCATAAAACCTCTTCTAGAAGGGCAGAATGGAGCAGAAAATGTGGTTTTTCTGGTTGCTGGTGGTAAGGATAACTGTCCGGTCTGTAGCTCTGCTACTTAAGTTTCACAGTGAGCTTTCATTTGAAGTAGAGGTGTCCTATTTCCTCTTCACAGTAAAATGTGAGCAAGGATGGAAGGCTGACATCCCAGTGAAGTAATGATTTGGGAAGGTAGCAAAGGGTGGAATTCTGAGGTCTGCAACAAAGTGTCAATGATCTGATTGCTTATTTCTCAGCCACAGGTCAAAATGGAGGAAAGGTTCTCCCAGGGTTCTTTGATGTTTCCATCCTGACAGAGGCAAAAATTTAGATCTGGACTTGCATCTTATTGCAGGTAAACTGATTTCAGACAGTAAGATCTGGCTGAAGTCTTCTCACATTCGATAAAGCTAACTTTATGGGACCCTTCTGCCTTCAGTGTTTCTTTGGGAGGAAACACAGATACACCACATTTAAAGCGTGGTTCAGAACAGCCTTGAAACAAATGCTGATACAGGCAGTGTGCTGTGGATTCCTTTGCAAGTAAGATGATACTATTCTCCACCTCTTCATCTGCTCAGGGGCAGGTCACGCCTGCGGACAGAAGAGCTGCCATATGATTACAGCCTGCTGGTGCCTGAAGTAGCCAAAGCAGTGCTTGTCTGCAAGTACTTTCCCAGATCAAGTTGCGTTTTAACTGCTTTGGGTGTCCTATTGTTGCCTGGTCCTGTAATAAGAGTTCCTGATTGTGTCAAGAGTACTTTGGAGGTAATGAATAGGGAAGTGCCACCCTCCTCTGCCCATGCTAACCGTTCCTCAAAGACCAGGGTGTGGGATTGTTTAACTCAGTGTGGAGGCTGACATTAGTGTGTGGTGTGACCAGTAGGTTCAGGGTGGTTTTACTTCACTTAATTCAGATGCTTAATGAGAAAAGTATTTTGGTTTTGTGTGTGAATTGGTTGTTCCTAGTAGACAGGCTATTATTCCTGGCACAGGACCAGTCATTGCATAAGCAAGTATTGTGCAGCCCTCTGCCGCTCAGCGGAGACTATCGGAGTCTATGAAAAGTGGAGATTTTCCAGCATCATTAATTCAGGGGAGAATGTTGAAGCCCTGGCAAAGAAACAGATTGTATCCAGAAGATGTGTAGTTATGCTGGGAGAAATGAAAAGAATGGCAGAAAAACACTATTATTGTTCTTTTGTTTAGTGAACTGCTTGCAGTGAACATTTAATTTGTTCTTCATTTTCCCTTGCCTGGGGACTTAAAATCTGTTGTCTGGTTGGGGGTTTGCCCTATTTCCAGCTCAGTGGAGAGACACTAGTACGTTTGCTCCAGATGTTGTGCTTGTTGTGAGGCAAAACTCCTCACGTTTTGCCCCACAGTGCCTAAAATGTTAACAGGGAGTGGGACAGAGCACTCTGCAGGAATAGCAACAGCACTGGGCTGGTGATGCAAAGGGAAAGGACATGGTGTGTTTATATGGAACTGTTCCTTTAGCTTGTTCATGGCTCCCTGCTCTGAAGTGCCCAACCGTCACTTTCACGTGGTTTTCTTTACAAAGCGTTTACAGGTTATAAAGTCATTGTTATCTCCCATTTCACAAAGGGATATGGAGACCAAGCCACAGAGAGGTTCAGACCAGGATTTGAAGACAGATTCGGGCCCACGACTCCTGCTGAAACAAATGAGCGAAGCACCTAAGTACTTTTCAATACCTATCCTTAAGTGACCAGCCTAACAGTGTCCCTGGAGCTCTAGGACAAAATCTCCGGAGGCCTAGTGAGTGCTCTAACTGCTAGATCATCCCAGAAGTGATGGTCTCTGAGCACTACCTCCCACACCAGTCACCTCTTGAATACTAAGCTGGTTTGTGGTGGCTCACTGGAGTGGATTCTTCTTAGGATGTTCAGGCTGCTCTGCTGGAAGTCCCTCAGTGGCATCTGGAAAGTGCAGTTTTGTTTCTGTTGCAGTTGTTTCATACCCTCTTTTCTGACTTCTCTGCTCTCCTGCAACAAACATCAATCCTGCTTGTTAGGCAATCCCGGTAAGGCTTGCTGAATCTGTGCTACCTCAATTTTATTTTCATCCTTCTTCCTTAATTTCATCCTTCAACACAGACTGATGTTCCCTTCTAGAGAATGAGAGAGTATTACCTGTAAGTTTATAACAGCTGCAGGTGCGATCCTGCTGTGGATTCCTGTGCTTCTGGCAAACATGTTTACTCACAATTGGTAAAAGTGAAAAACATCTTTATGGAGAAGCACTTTAAGGGAAAGACATGAGACTCTCAGTTTGGAGAAGAGGTTACAGTCTCTGCCTCTGTTCTGGAGGTTTACAGGTAAGTTGCTTGACAAGATAGTTTTACTTCTTTCCTTGCAACGATATGGGGAAGGTAAATCACTGATCAAATGATGTTGGATACTGTGGTAAGAACACCTCAAAAATCCCTCTGTCCAGGTGCAACCAAAGATGATGAATACAGGATTAGTCTTATTTATAATCCTCCTTTCAGGAGCCTTGTTCTGTTTTCAGGGTAGAAGCCTCTCCACCCCACTTGGCAGAAGAGAACAGACCTCTGCAACACAAATGTTCTGGCTTTGTAGTCCAGTTTTGGATGTGTTGACTGTAATTTACATCTATAAATAACAAGAGATTTGTTGTCTAAAAGTAGGAATTGTCAAGGTTGTTGCGTTTGGGCTTTTTGAGGAGAGGGGGTATGTGGGTTTTTTGGCAAGTTGGCAGTATTTAGCCCTCATTAGAGACACAAGTCAGGCCACAACTGTTGTAAGCTCACAGCTTCTTAGAAGTTTTGGAGTACTGCAGCTGATGGCCCTCAGCAGACACGCTGTGGAGCTGAGAATGTGATAATGCATAGACCCATGTGGTGGCATTTTAGGTTGCTTATTGGTATCTTTACAGTCTTCTAAAATCTCAAGTAGACCACAGGGGGAATAGAGACGTTTCTTCCCCTAAACCAATATCTAGCTGAGAAACAGAACTGAAGTGTGGGGATTTTTACTCTTCTGTAACAAAAGAAAAGGTGTTGCTGTCTGTTGCCTCACAACTGAATGAGCTCCTTTCTGCGTAAGTCTCATGTGCAGCTCCAGGGCAAGCCTTTTGTTGCAAGGCTCAGTTGTGAGCCAATATTGTTGCTCTTTGAAGAACGCTATATAGAAGTGCGCAGCAGGGACATCTTCAGAACCAGACAGGAGCGCGTCATTCTGCCTGCAGTCGTCTTCACCTCTTGCTTTTGAGGACAGTTTGGATACAGCAGCAGGGAGTGCTGTGGTTTGGGAAGAGAAGGAATGAATGCACATAGAGGAAATGGCGCTTCTGCCTTTTCTCTGAGTATTTGTTAGGATGTGCTGTCTTTGTTTTGTCTTTTCACTAAAACCTTTTTCTTAGTTAATGAGCCCAATTTGACATGGAGAAAGTGGATGAAGCTCTAGGGAACTCATTAGAGGTTTTTCATGTCAGAATTTGACTCCAAATGCATGAAGTCTAATCCTGAACCCAGGCTGAGATGAATACCATGGGATGTGCTGAAGCCCCTGCCTAGAGACTGTTGGGAGGGTCCAAGAAGCAGCCCTCACTTTACCTCTGCAGTCCCATTTGAACCTTTCTTTTGGTGTGTGTTTCAGCCGTCTCTTTCTGGAACACGATCCTATTCTTTGGCTGAAACTAATGCTATGGGACCCACCAATCCCCTGGTCTAAGGGTTACACTGGGGATAATTCTAGTAGCAGCCTTAGATTTACTTTAGCACCCTGATCCCCAATCCTGCCTTACATCTTGGCTCTCTCTCTCTGAACCCCAACCCCAGCGATGGCTCCAGTCGTTTTACCTGGTGGGGGTCTCCCTGGAGAGGCACAGGGCACCCAGTCACTCTCTCCTTCCCCCTCAACAGGGAAGGGAGAGAAAATAAGATGGAAATGCTTGTGAGTCAAGATAAAGACAGGGAGATCACTTACCAATCACTGTCATGGACAAACCAGACTTGACCTGGGGATAATTTATTGCCAGTTCAATTAGGTTTGGATAGTGAGAAACAAAGACAAATTAAAGCAACACCTTCCCACACACCCGCCTTCTTCCCAGGCTCAGTTTCACTTCTTCATCCCTGACTCCTCTACCTCCCCTCCCCAGCGGCGCAGGGGGATGGCGAATGGGGGGGTGGGTTTGTGGTCAGGCTGTAACAGGTTGTCTCTGCCGCTGCTTCCTCCTCACACCATCCCTTCTCCTCACACCATTCCCCTGCTCCAGCCTGGGGCCTTCCACCAGGGCTGTCCCCCTGCTCCGCCATGGTCACCCTGCAGGCTGCAGGGGACTCCGGTGCCCGGAGCACCTCGCCTTCCTGTTCCTCTTCCTCCTCCTCGGTGTTGCAGGGCTATTTCTTACACTTTTTTCCTCACACTTTCTTTCCTCATCCCCTCGTTGCCGTGTGGTGGTTTGCCCTTTCTTAAATAAGCTTTCCCAGAGGTGCTACCAGCCTCGAAGCCAAGGGGCCGTTGCGGAACCGGCCAGAACCGGCTGTAACCGGCTGTGCCCAGCAGGGGCAGCCTCGCCCTCTCCTCACAGAGCCCCGCAGCCCCTGGGGCACCGACTGGATGTACCACAGGAGGATGTGCTGGTGGAGGCACCCCGCTGTCCCTGCTGGCAGGAGACAAGTGACCAGCTCCAGAGCACCTCTCCCAGGATGGCAAAATGTCTTCTCTCCTATGGGGCAGCTGAAGTTAGTCGGTAGGGAGCGCCTTTTTCTGGCTTGGCCTAACTTCTGACGGCAGGAACAGCGGGTAGGAGCCAGGCATTGCCTGCCTTCCTCCTGCTTTAAAGAGGGCCCTTCTGCGTGTTTACCACATTATGGTCTTCCAGAAGGTCAATGAGCATCACCGATTTAGAGGCAACACAGCAAGCTAATAATACTGCTAGGGGACAGAAACAGCACAGCAGTGCAAAAACTGAGGGGATGCTGCCGCCATTTCTGCTCCTGACCATTCAGTTCAGAAGGTGACAAAATGGCTGATCACCCCTGTTGTCCTCGTGCTGTTAGCTGTGGGCAGGCAGGAGGCTTGGGGGCCACCAGCCAGAGGCTGGCACAGGCCCAGGGCAGTCCTCTCTAAATTACTCATATTCATACTGGAGCTGAGGCACGGGATCCAGGCGAGGGGACCTTAGAGCTGGAGACTCTCTGGGCTGTTGCCTCTGAGTATCTGGTTGCATGTCAAAGCTGTTCCTTTGGTGTCCTCCATTTTGGTCTCTTTCAATTGCAGTTTCTGAAAAACTAAAACCCAAAAAACTATTGGTAAAGTGAGTGGTTTGGTTCTGACTTATTCGGTTATTCAGTTGCAATGGAGTTCAGGCAAAGGTGCGCACATCAAACTGTTGGCTCTGCAAACCAAAAAGATTTCAGGGGATCAAGAGCAAAGCTCTGCTCAGAAGTCTGACATGGAGACCCAAAGGCTGCTGCTGCTAGTCTGGGGAAGTGCCTTTTTCTAGAATTCTGTGCCATCTTTGAGAGATGTGTTCGTAACATAACGCCCCATGTGTTTCAGGGGCATTACACAGGCTGAATAAGGCCCACGTAGTTGTTCGATAGCTTTCTAAATACTTCCCATCGTTGTATCCAACCTAGGGCACATTGCCTCAAAAATGGACTGGGAGGAATAACCCTCCCAGAAGTGGAGGAACTGTCTGATCAGTAAGCAGCAACGTATCTATCTTCCACCCTTGTGTCACACCTGCATCAAGCTGAATAAACCTGATGCCGTAGAAAGAAACATCAGATTTTTTGTGGTTCGCTTGCTTTTGAGGCCAGTTTGCAGCAGGGGGAGTGCCTGGCTTTGGGACAAGGAGGAAATGCACGTGAAAGAAAACTGACTTTCCTCTTCGCTCTTCTCCCGGGGAAGAGTTACTGTGTGGTTATTGTGTTTTGTGGGTTTTGAATCAGCATCACTGAACTGGAATACTATCGAGTCAGAGAGGAACAGAAGAGATTCATAATCGAGTACTTAGTGTCTCAAAGTAGCTCAAGATGCGGTCATGGCTTCTCAGAGTGCTGGCCTCAGCTAAGAGTGTTCCGGTCTATTTTGTTTTGTGAACTACCTCTTGGCAGCCTTGAACCAGCTATTGCATCTATTTCGAGAGCACTTGTTTAATGCCAGTAAACTGCAAAACAGATTCTCTTGTCCATTGATAATTGTCCCCAACCGCTCGGAGCTGGGGTGGCTGGGCTTTCTGCCAGCTGCCCGTGAAGGCTGTTGTACCTGCTGCGCTGTCAAGTTCGTACTGAGACACACCATGGCCTTTTCCAAGCTGTGAAACAAATGTGGTCTGGTGGTGGACAGTGATCTCTAAAGGCAAATGTTTAATCCTCTCTTGTTTGCTTTCTTAAGATGAAACAATTTATGTTTTGGCATCTCTGTCAGTAGCTGTCCACTAAGGAGCCTGTCAGCCTGCCCCAAACAGTGCAAACTCCTTTATCTTCCAAGTGCTTGTGATGAGGAAGGAGTTGTAAGTTGAAAAAAGAGCCTTAGCGGTGCAGAAGTAGAAGGGCCTTGACAGGTTTTGAAGTGTGCAGCGTAAAAATAGATCAGACAAGCCTGTGCTTCCAGCTGCTTCTTGCGTCCTTACCTCAACAAAATGATTACCAATTATTTAGACAGAGTCACAGGAATGAGGGAGGCTTGTGGTGGCCTCTGTGCTAGGCACATTGCTACCTGGGGCTTGCTAAGATGGTTACCCTGGGTTTTGTGGTCAGAGGCTGAGGTAAAATAAAGGATGGAGGAGTGAGGAAGGTGGTGTTCAGTTAGGTAGGGATGGAACAAGTGCATTTCTGTTTGAGTAACTGACAAGGTCTGGCCTGTTCCTTCCTCCCACTGCTATCTGGCACCAATGGCTTCATTACCTGGGGTGCTGCTCAGCATCCCCACATGTGTGCACTGCCCTGTGGCTGGACTTTGTGGGCTGGCTCTGCTGGAGCTCTCTGCTGCCTGCCTGTCCCCACGCAGAGCCCCAGCTGACAGTGCCCACTACCATTTTCAAGTGAAAAGCTCCAGGTGGTCCTGGGAGCGTGCTGTGGCAGGTAGGAAACTGCCTTCTGTGAGGGGTTCTAGGTAGGAAGCTGCTGCCAGCACAGGTTGGTGGAGATTTTTCACTGTCTCATGACCTGCCCCTACGTGATTGTAGATCTAATAAGGGACCAAGCAACCCCAGGAGGAGGAGGATTTTCGGGGGGTATTTTATAAAGCCTGGGCAAAATGAGATGCTGGGGAGCTGTGGCATGGCTGATGGCACCTGATGACCTCTCCTTCCAGCAGACTACTTTTGAAAGGTGTTCTTAAATGTCTCACTTTGAGATCTATTGTGAGACTGATCACCTGGTGGGAGGTCAAGAGTGGGGAAGGGGCTGTGATATTACCCTGTGCAGCTGCAGCTTCCTCTCTGCTACATGACATAGGTCCCATCCCAAGCTGGCCATCTGCACCCTGCACGGAGGGGCTGGGAAATTGCAAATGATGGAGATAGCTGACTGTATAGGTCTTGGTACTGAGATGTGTGTGCTGCTTTAAGTAGCTGAGGTTACAGCCCTGCACCAGCCAGTACGGTACTGAGGAGAGTATTCAGTATGACAGGGATCCATCTCTCCTGCTGTGTTATCTAGCAGGAGACAGAGGCTCACTGCAGGGCAGGAATCCCCTGATTTAGGAGCATAACAAAGCTGGTCCCTCTGGGTATCAGTGAGGAAACCTGAATTAGCAGATCATCCCTTTAATCCCCTTTGAGAACCCTGAGCTTTCTCATTCAGTGCAAGGAAAGGCTTGTTTGGGTTGTGTTATCCTCTCTGATTTGTGAACTCGGCTTCTATGAAAATAGCTTCCTCTGGATTTGGGGCTGCCAGGCCATCTCCTCTGTAGGGGGGCACTAGGGCACTTCAGAGCTCTGGAGCTGGAAGCACACCACTGTATTCCCATAGTGTGTCAGTGCAGTCAGGAGCTGGCAGGGATCAGCTGGGTGTCCTGTGATAGTTTCTCCACAGCTAAGTTGCAGCCCAGCAGAGTTCATCCAAGAAGCAGTGGCAGTTCCCTAGGCCAGGACCTCATAATTTGCATTTACATGTTTTTATTCACAACCAGTTCTCCATGGGGAGGTTTCTATGGCAAAGCAACTTAGTGCATATGGAGGAGTAAACACGGATCCCACAGCTGCTCAGCTCAACCAGTCTGCTTCAAGCCATGCTTTATCTCCAGCTCCTGGAGCTGCCAACTGGCAGCCAGGCATCGCCAGTGATTAGCCCAGAATTCCCTTGCAACGGGCTGAATGTCTTATCTCCATCCTGCTGATTAGCGCAGCTCAAACCAAAACCGTAACTTTCAGCAGGGCTGGAAACAGGCTGTACAGATCCTCCCTGGGGCCGGGCCAGGGACTCTGGGAAAGAGCTCCATCAGTGGTGGGCTGCATGCTGGGGGTCTTGCCTCATTTCGGGGCCACGCCACTGTTATGGAAAAGCTGTGAAGATGCCTTGATGCAGAGCTTTACAGAGACAGTGCTCAGAGCCAAAGACAGAATGCTCAGGACCCCTTCTCCCTCTTTCTAGATATGCCACTGACTCACCAGGCAGCTCCAAGCCTTCATTTAAATGCTTCATGCCCGAGTTTCTTCTTGGCACAGAGTGCTGCTCTGCTTAGACTGTAAGAGTTTAAGCAGATCTTGCTGACATTTGAAATGCTTTTCATTTTTGCTGAAAGGTATTTTGGAAGGGAAAGAAGAAAAAGAAAAAATTAATACCATCTCTTCCACAGCAGGGGAGGAAACAGAGACCACACTGAGAAGGGAAAAGTGAGTTGTGAGAAGAGAGGCAGGCAGTGACCTCTGGGGGAAGGGCTGTGCTGGTTCCAGTAATGGTTACAGCCGCTCAAGCAGCTCTGTTTTGCCTTTTGCAAGACAATCTCATGCTCCTCACACACAGTCTTTGCCACAGAAATTACACCACTTCTCCTGATTCAGTAGAAGGGCTAAAAAGTGAGTTTGGGTGACAAGTGTGCAGGGGAGCACATGTTCCCTTCCCACCTTGGGCTGTGCTGGGGCCTGGCTACATTTGCATGCCCTGTTCCCCATCCTCCTGGCCAAACTTCGTATTCTGGCTTTCTCAGGGCCTTTTATCTTCCATATCTGCTGGGATGGGGCAGCTAGCACCTGGCCCTAGCGGTGTTTGCTTTACCTTCTACTCTTTTTGGTCAGCAGGACAGAGACTTTACAACACTTCTGTTTCCAAGTTAACAATATGAAGATTATGAGGTCCTGCTCCAGTGACTAGAGTGCGAAGAGAACTGCGTCCTGCATTTGCAGAGTCAGGTTGTAATACTCAGCACAGTGTCTCTAAACCCAGCTTTCTTCCTCAGGAGACTGGCTTTTGGCAGTTTATCAGACACACCAATTCCTTTCAGTGCCCTCACGCTCTTGCTCAGAAGAGGATAAATCACTTGATAATATCACCAGATTGCTTCTTGCAATGTCTTGTAAAATCAGCGAGGAGCATGAAAGGTGCATCTGTTTCGTGTGGATTTGTGTAGCTTAGCATGTGAGAGTTGCTTATGTGTGTTGAGACTCCCAGAGAGAATGAGCAAAGGAAGGCAAAGTTACCATTGTTAATTTAGGAGGGCCAGGATTTATATGGGGGGTTTTATATGTTTAATTCCTTTAAATTTTAACTCTTTTTGAAAACCTATCTGCTCTCTGAATTCCTGTGGGGACAGATAAGTGAGAGAACTTACCAGCTAAAGTCTGGTCAGTTATTTGCATCAGCACTTTGCAATACGAAGGGTGGCAGCCTACCACAAATGAACACTCACGTTTCACTTTCCTTAGAAGAACAAACCGCTCTCACCAATGGGAATGGTACCTGCTGATCCCCTCCCACACTACTCAGGCACTGCAAGAGGACTCCTGGTCCATATTCTTGCAGTGGCTGGGCTGCTGGTTCAATTTGTGAACAACCCAGATACTCAGACTCTGTAATGCTTCACGCCCACGTCCAAGAGAACTGTTTATTATGTTTACATAGAACATGAGCATGAAAAACACCAGAAATATTGCATCAGTGGTTTGGTTTTTGGACAGCATTGGAAATGGTGATGCAGCTGCTCATGTCATGTCTGTATTACGAGGTATGCAATAGGTCATGAGGAGCCAAAGCTTTGCGCTTTAGTTTGGGAAGTGTCCACCTCTGGCACGTTCACTGCTTGCTCCTCTAGTGCCACAGTTATGCACTTAGCTGTCTTTTTTTCCTCAATTTCACTTGGAACTTGTAATTTTAGTACAAAAGCACAGTTTTTTGAAACCACTCCTGCTAATCCACAAGACTGTTTCCCCTCCCTCTCCTCCCCCCCCCCATCCCAACCCAACTCATCCCATCCCCCATGCTCCCACCAATACATACCTCCTTCCCCTCCCTCTCACCCCGGTCACACAGCAAATATCCTGATGCTGCAGTTCCAAGCCATGTGTCCGCCCCAGCCTATGCAATCCAATGGTCTCTGACCAAGTCCCTTTGTTCAGATGTTAATACAAAACACACAGTAGGAAAAAAACAAAACAAAAGGAGCCAGACACAAGAGGGAGACACACTGCCTGGCTCCACAACAGCTAGGCTCTTGGGGTACCTCCTTTCACACTCAAGGCTACAGGTCCCAAGGTTTCCAAGGTGCATAGGAAAAGGAAGAAAGGAAGTAAACTACAAGCCTGTTTCTGTTTTAGGTTCCCCCCCATCCCTTTCCCTCAACCCAATGGCTGCTGGAGGATATTCTTGAGTCCGACAGGTCTTTTCCCGTCTTCCAGTGAGACCCTGCCTGGGGACCAGGTTCACTGTAAGTCACTGGTTCCTCTCTGGAACGTGGGCGATGGGTTTGGCAGTGAGGGGAGGGAACGGAGCATGTTGTGGGGGGACAACAGGCTTTTGTCTCACAGCAAGTGGGGGGGTAAGACGTCAGGGAAGGCGAGAGAAAAGAGCCAAAGGAAGCTGGTAAAGCTGGCCCTCTGCTTGATGTTTGTACTCAAGACTTCTCCTTGGGGCGGCTTCAGTGTGCCAGTGCCAGCCTGTTGTCCAGTCACCTCTCGCAGCCCTGCTGAGAGAAAGCACGTGGCGGGGTGCTTCCTGCTGCCTCGTCCTCTGGCTGGCTGCCCTCATGCCCGCTGGAGATCTCTGAGTCGCAGTCGAGCGCCTCATAGATGGTAGGCAGCGTGGTCTGCTGGCTGAGGCGCTTGCGCAGGCCTACGAGCAATGGCTGTGGCATGGAGGAGACATCCACATTGTTGCCGAGGTCAACCCAGGCCAGGCAAGGGAACTTGTTCATGTCCTTCATGGTGTCAGTCAGCTCCTTCATGGTCGCCCGCGTCAGTCGGTTGCCATTGAGGGAAAGGTGAGTGAGCTTGGGTAGTGCCCAGAGGAAGGGCAGCAGCAGGCGCACCATGTCATCATTCAGCTCAGTGAAGCTCAGGTCCACAGAGGTGAGGTGGTCCCCGTTGTTCTGCAGGTAGTAGGCCATGCGGTGGACATCCCGCATGGTCAGGGGGATCCCTGACAAATCCATGGAGTCCTGGCTCACCTTCTTCTGCAGGCTGGTCTTCAGGCTAAGGATGGAAAGGGGTAGAGAGAGAGAGATCATTAAGGGGACTGCTTTCATTCATCTCTTATCCAAGTGACAGATTACTTGGGACAGGGAAGAACTCATTAAGAACATGGACTAGAATCTTAAGCAAAGGGTTAATGGAGCAGCTGAGGAGAGCAGCGTTACAAGTCTGAGAAATGGATATTTTATCAGGAAAACAATCTATTGGCGAACTGCACTCCAGGAGTAGATTTACTGCATGTCCCTTTAAAAGCCTTCCCAAGCAGCACTTAGTCAGTAAGCAGTACCAGTGGCTGCCTATTTGGGTCTCTGTGGTCAGCAGATCATCTGGGATCTGCTGCAGCTGTGAGGAGGCGGGGAGGGTATAAAGGTGCTAAAAGAAATCTAGAGAAGTGGTTTCAGCCATTTCTTCTGCTGTCTGCCTGGCAAGTGAAGTGAGGAGGAGGTAGGCAGGCAAGCTGTACAGCAGGCAAAGCTGTGCTATGGGGCTGTTGGGTATGCAAAGGGAGTGGGATGTGGAGTTCTATGATGGACTGTGGGTTTGTGAGAGTTCTGTAGGAAGTGGGAGCTGTGGGGTTATGGAAGCTGGTGGGGATACGTTGCGAGATTGAGTAGAGATGTGTGTTAGTGTAACACATGAAAACCTAATCCCTTAGTGTAAATGACATTAGTCTTGCTGTCCTTTCAGGTGCATGTAGCTTTAAGGATATGGGAGCCCTAAGTAGGGCCCCCAGTAGTGTCATTTGTCATGTGCTCAGTGGGTCTGTAAGTGCCTTGTTGAGCTTGGGAGGAGAAGGGTGGGTTAAGAATTAACCACCAATTTGAAGGTCCCCACTCTTCCTATCTGGCTCTCTGTAGTGTCCTGCACACCTGTGGCACACCCAGTCCCTGAGAGCAATGGGTACATGGGGACATGCAATTTCCTTGGAGGAGGCTGCAGCACCGCAGGAGCTCCCATGGCAGGTGAGAATGTCCCTGTGAGCCTTAGTCTTGCTAGGCCCTTCTGCAGTTGTGGAGAGGATGTGATGCTGCCTCTATAGCTTTGCTCCCTTAGCAAATTTCAGTTATTAATAATCTCTATGAGCATGTAATAATACAAGTGAATAAATGTGCAACACTGCAGGCAACAGCCCTTCATGGACACATTCAACGCTGACACACCTGTGGCTGTGCTTCCTTGTAAAAGCGTGAGGTGGAAAGACCTCTTGGCCTGCCTTGTCAATTCTCAAGCCCACAAGTGCCTGCTCTGGGTTTAGCAGCACTTTGTTCAGGCTACTTCTGCAAATCCTTGTGCTTCCTGTGGGAATTCACTGGGCAAGGCTGAGGCTGTATCTGCAAGCATGCATTTGAGCTAATGAGTTCTCATAGTAGAGAGGTAATAACAGTATGGAATAACTTACATTCAGACCTAAGGTTTTAAAAGAGCCTTATGTATTACTTACTAAATATTTACACTTTACGTAACCCAGACTACTCCTCAGTGGATCACGGGAGGGGGAAGGGGACAGCACTTTTCTGTATGTCAAACAGCAGAGACTGATGTACTGGTGAATTATAATTGGTCTGAAAGCACACAAGTGAGTTCTCCAAAGGGTCTTCACTTGAACATAGTACTTGATACCTCTCCAATATCAGGGGCCCAGAGACAGGATTGTTAAGAATTCATCAACCACATTGCTTGTAGCAGCGGTGCAGTTCTCTTAGCTGCTGCAATAGAGTACAAGTTGTGAACTGTGCATGTCTAGGTGGCACTGGGCTAGCCTTCCTTTTCCTGCTAATCCAAGGAATGCTTGATACCAGCTGAGTTGCACAGTTTGTCACTAGCCACTGGCTGTGGCTTAGCACAATACCATAAAAAAGGGTTCGACTCCTATAAAATCTACCAGGGACTGGCCTCAAACCTGGAAGTCTCAGGTCTCCCCTGGCACAACGTTATCCCTTCAGCTGTGCTAGATGTTTGTCTGGATGTTTGATACAGAGTACTACTTGTTCCAGCAAAACAAAGCATCAAATGCGTAGTGGAAGTGTGCATTCATATTGGTTGGATTAAGCAGGGAGAAATGAATCTTGAGTGTAAACCTGACTGCATAGAGGAAATAGTCCCCTAAATCCAGTAGGGCTGGTACAAGAGATGAGATGGAAGCCTTCTCTGGCCTGTGTTGGTTTAGAGTAAGGCTTTGTTGGAGATGTGAGGGGATCCTGGATAAACAAGTACAGAAGCAAGCCTGTAATTACTTTAGTGCCTGTTTTGTGCAAATGTAGCCTGTGGCTCCTGGAAATTCTATTCCCCAGTGCTGTCAACCCATGGCAGGTCCTGGGGGGAGCAGAAATGAGACATAAACATAGGGACACCCTCCCCCGTGGCCCCAAGCCTTATCTGAGGCTGTGCAAAGCCTATTCCGACCTTCCTATTGTAAATCTACAAGAAACAAGCATTAGAGCTTCCAGTTTGGGATAGGAACCAGGCTGGAGTGAGGACCACTGGAGGGCATGTCTGAGCCAGCACCGTTCCCTCTGTGGGGCCTCAGCATTCAGGTGCTGTTTTTCTTGCTGTCTGCAACAGCAGCTTTCTTAATAGGGGGCAAGTTTGAATGGCTCTTGGGGTCCCCTTTTGAGTGACTTGGCTCTGAGTGCAGACAGTGATAAGTGAGGGAAAAATGTCAGAAGGACAAATGCAATGTGCTTGTCTGTCTCTGCCTGTTAAGCTTCCCCTCCTGCTGACTGCTATGCAGGGACTGCAGTAATAAGTCATGGATCATGCTCTGACCAGAGCAAGTACCTTCTGCTGCTCTCCCCAGCAACAAGCCAATACCCTAAGGAGGCCTTAATCAAGCAGACAAATTATCTTCCCGTAATTGATTCTCCAGACTGGACTGCTCCTGGCTGAATGTGCTTAAACCCTCCTGCCTCCTGTCCTGTGCCAGGGCCCTCCCTCCCTCCTTTGCTGGCTTGTTTTTCTTTCCTTTCCTGTGTTTTTTGCTGCTTCCTTTTGCCCTCATTGCTGTACCTGCCAGGATGACTCTGGGCCTCCTGTCTCAGCACTGTGAGCTCCTCCTGTGTTTAAGTTGTTCTCTTGCCTGTAAAAATACCTCTTGTAGGGATGTGTCTGTAGAAGCCTTGCCCTGGTGGACGTAGCCCCTAATGCTGCAGCCAGGCCCTCAGCTCTCTGGTAAGTGCTGAAGCATGAGATCTGATGCCCCTCGTGTGCTTTAAACCCTGGCAGCTCTCCTCACCTCCTGCGTGTTCCTGGGCAGCTAAATACCATCTCTGGGGCAGGGCACAGAATAGTTGACCACTCCTTCTCCTCTGTTGCTTTAGAGGTAAATATATCTGCTATCAGAAAAGGGACAGGGAGATGTGGGTAGATGCTTTACTCTGAATTATGAGACACTTAGGTTGGTTTTTTTTTTTTTTTGAGCTCTGCTAAGCTCTATTTCTTTTGGGGCGGGGGAGAGGAGGGAAGCGACATGGCTCTTGATGCCCATGGGACTTGTGGGCAGAGGACTGCAAAGCACTGGAGGCTGGATTAACCTAATGCTACCACAACTGGTGCTGTGTGCAGACTTATAATTGTGGGGATTTGCATCTAACGAGGATCTGGACCCTGGATGCAGGGAAGCAGACTGTGTTTGTATTATCTGCAGCAAGCTTAGAGAAGAAACAAACCCCCACTCCCTCAGATGATGGAGAAATGGCTGCAAGTGAGAAATCCCCTGAAACTTTCAGTAAAAAGCAAGGGCAATCAGCAGCCTGTGCCCTGCTGCCCACCTGGAGCTAGATGCAGCATCCAGTGAGGAAAGGTGCCTGCCCATCCTCCTGCTTATAAGGTGTTGGCGCCCTGCTTGCAACCCTTGTCCAGCCCTCCTAAGAGACGAGAGCTCTTCTAGCTACATCTTCTTGTTTCTCTCATGTGAAACAAGTTTTCCTTTGCGTCATTCCCAGCTCCCTCTTTGGGGTCTGGCCTTTCTCCCAGTGACACGCAGGCAGCCTTCCTTCCACCCTCACTGCCAATTATCCCCTCCTTAGGTGCCAACTCTACTCTTCAGCAGGCATTAGCCAGCAGTCCCCAGACTGCACCATGAGCCTGGCCATGTGAGATCCACCCAGGATCAGTCCAGAGAGCACACGGGTCTGAGGGACCTGCAGGCGTCAGAAGAAAGCGCTCTGTCTCTCTCAGAAATGCGGGCTAGGAAAGGGATGAAACCACCTTGTGCCTCCCTTAGCTTTTTCCTGGGATGAAAATCTTTCTCTCCCCACATCAGGCTCAGTCACTGTTCCCGCTTCCTGGGAACTCAGCTAACATAAGCAAATTCAGAGCTGTCTTGAGATGAAACAATTAGGGGACCTGAAATTAATTGCTACTTGTTTGTCTCCAGGACCTGTCCCAAGGGACCTAACCCTTAGGCCTTCTTCCAGGTGCTTATTGGAGTCCATGAAGCTGAGGGCTCAGCACATTTATTTTTTTATTATTAGCACTGAATCCCTTCAATTTCTTGGTCATCAGCTAAATTCTTTGGTGCCTGCAGGGAAGAGGTGTTCTGACTGTTGCTGTGGTGGGACTTGCAGCACCCACAGCAGTGCTTGGCCTCTTGTTAGCTTTGTGGGGTTTGGAGGAGCTTGTTCAGCCCAAGAATGTTCAGCTTCCTGGAATCCCAGCCTCACTTCCTTGTCTCCCATGGCATGGAGAGAGGCTGGGAGGAGACGGTAAGAGTCAGATAGGACTTCAGTGATGAGGGATGCCCACTACTCCTTGCCTGTCTCTCTGGGCAATTACCAGCTTTCCCCCGCCTACCCTCTTATTTTTACATTTAATTTGCCTCCAAATATAAATTTTTCCTGATGCCAGAGACTCCTATCACTGTGCATTCCCTCCTTCATTAACAGGCACTGCCAGTAGTGGCTAATTAGCCACGAGTCGAGTATCTCTTGGCTGCTCTTCCTTGGATAGAACCTAGTGACAGGCATGTCTGGATGGCTTCTCTGCTTTGAGCAGTGGTTTAGGGGATGGACTCTGGGCTTTTTAATCACCTACTTAGCATAATCTGGTTGCTTTGTTTCCCTGTGGCACAGGGCGCTGCTGTGCAGGGCTGGCTTTAGCTGCCTCTAGTGAGACACGAAAAAGGAAAGAGAAGCCTCAAAAGCACTGACCTAGGCTAACCCAGCCCAAGCTGTTCCAAGGCTGGGCCCAAAACCTCTGTGAAGATGGAGGCAGTGCACAAACAGGCCACTTCCATGAGAAGTCCGTTAGTCACATCTCCATCCATGTACCCAAGCTCTTTCGATCAACTGTGGGGAGATCCCTCACTGTGGTGGGAAGGGAGTGCAAAGGAAGCCTTTCTTCAGCCACCCTCCCTTTGCATCGTGGACATGGATATCTGCAGGTGTTGATGCAGCTGAGTGCCTCTCCTCCTCCTGGCTCTGCTGTCACTTTACTCTGTCCTTGCAGGTGTGTTCAAGAGAGCTGTGAACCCTTGGCCTTCCTCCTGCTGCCACATGATCCATCTGAGACTTCTGGCTGTTTCCCCTCATTATTTAGGTATTTCCTAGCAAATCGGGGAATAATGCTACCTCCTCACTGTAAATATCATGTTATCAGCCTATGTCATAAAATCAGAATAGTTTGGGTTGGAAGGGACCTTTGAAGGTCATCTATTCCAACCCCCCTGCAATGAGCAGGGATGTCCTTGCCAGACCTTCAACTGTGTAAGAGTCATGAAGGCACAAGGTCTCTGCTGATTCCTTTTAATCTGCCACTCAGCCTCCGTTATTTCACTTATTGTCTATTTCTCTGTCAAAGTGTCCTGCTTCTCCTGCCTGCTAGTCCTTGACTTTTTCTTCTGATCTGTGACAGGGCAGTATCAAGCTGCTGGATGACCTTTTCTGCCTTCTCCAACAGCCTTTGCAGGTGTACCTGTCTCTCGAAGCTGCTAGGAACCCTGATCACGATTAATGTTTGGGACTTTCTGCACTGTAAGATGAGGAAACAGTTCCTGCCTCTCTGCAGCTTACTTACAAGCTCATGTCTGTCCAGCTGACATGTCTGTGAGCAGCAGCTTTTTGAAAATGTTGTGTGGGGCAGTTCTTGTACTCCCATATGACTGTTACCATGTGGCTTTAGTTAACTGACTGGTATTCTCTAACTTGGCTTCAGGAATGATGGTGCTTATTTACCCTGTTGCATAAGGGTGACATGAAGCTGTAGTTAATATTCACCTCATGCCATGTGAAGGCTAGGATCTAATCTGCCAGAGCTGTCATCCGCAGCCCTGAGTGATGTTTTCAAGGGGAAAAAATAAAGATCCAAAGCCCTTTAGAGCTGTTTCCTTGCAGTCTTCTAGACACAAATGCTTTCATTGCATTTTAAAAGTGCATCTAATGCCGCAATATCTGAGCAATACACATCAATAACTGAGAAACAGAGCAATAAGCCCTGAAGGAATACTTTGTTCTCCACCCAGCTTTGGATTAGCCAAGATGAAATTCATTCAGATGAGCAAAGTAAAACTGTGGTGAGACTTGTGAAAAGGAAAGCCCAGATGCATGCAGTTTGGGAATTAGTAGCTCCATACACACAACTGCCTTTGCTCTTCCAGAACCAGTAACTCTGTGAAAAATGTGGTTTTTTTTTTTTCTGTGCCAGGAACCTCCTGACTGTAAAGATTATTCTGTGTTTACTGCCTGCATGCTTTGTAGATTCAGGTTTGGTCCTTTGCACTCAAGAAAGGAAGTAGTTACACTGAAGTAGGCAGCTCTGGGGATGATGCAAGTGGAAGATACATAAGGTTCCCTGACAAGGCTTTGCTAGGAGAGCTCAGTTGTAATCCACAGCTGCTTGATTGCAGTATAAGGCTGTGATTCAGCTCTCCAAAGGCTGTCTTCACCTGATGCCCTTCTCCCTCCAGAGAGCAGTCCAGTGTGTCTTGCCCTCAGAAAGTAATACACCTTCTGGGTCCAGCTCTGTTCTGGAGGCAGATAGTGGCACTTGCACTAGCACATGCAGTTTTCCTTAATTCAGCATTGCAGGAGGCCTCAAGATTTCTGAAAACAAGAATTAATAATATCCAAAAATTCTGCACCTGTTAAAATTCCACAGGAGTGGTGCTGATAGCCTAAAAGCCTATATCTGTGTAGAGGAACATTTCTTAATCCATTACTTTTTACACTATACATGTCAATTTAACAAGAAAGCGAAGGTGGAGCTATAAAATGCTCTAGGATGTATTCTGATCAAGTGTGAGTGACCTATACAACTATAAAATGGTACTAAAACTGAATTCCTATTAAGATACAAGGGACTGAAAATTGTGCAGTAAAGTCGTGCTGGTCTCTGCTGTGGAAATCTTATCCTCAAGCTTTTGAGTTTCTGCTTTTAAAACCCCTGGAGCTCACCTCCCCTGTTTGGTTCGGTACTCAACCCAAGCAGGGTCTGCTGCAAGTGGGGTGCAGGCTGTTGGCTGGAAGCTGCAGACCTGAGACAGGATTTTGCAGGGAAGGAGAATTGAACCCCTTGCTTTCAGTGTGGCAAACTTGTCTGAGTATCTCCCAGGCAGCTGAAATAGTCTCTTTGGGTGACTGCACAGCTGGGACACTGCTAACCCTTCATTGTACATGCAGACAATCACTGTCAAGAACCCACAGGCGTGGATGCAGAGGACAAACTGCCTTCCAGCATCAACCTTTGAGAGTTCAATCAAGCGGAGAAACCAGATGCAGCCTGGGCTGGATCTCTCCTAATCACTTCAGCTGCTGTTGCATTGAGTCCACTGTGCTGCAATAAGCTTTCTCCTTCCACGTTTCTGTTCTGGCCTGTTTATCGAAACAGAGGTGCTTGAAGAAATGTATCTTATCTTTTGTACTTTATCAGTTCATGAGTGGCCTAGGTTTTCACTTGCTGGATGTTTTGGATCCCGATGGAAGTAGATGGAGATGTAACTACAATTAGTTTGTTTCTGACCCACTGGTTTTCTATTTTGCAGTGGGGAGGAACACCTGATGCACGATCCAGCTCCAGTATTGCAGGTCCTTTCTATCTCCCATACTGCTTCTCCCTAACAGCCCAAATGTAATTAAAATCTGGCAGATGCTCTAAGCTCTCTGTATGGCTGGGCTTGTTAATTATCTCCTGGACTCATCTGACATGCTGCCAGAAAGCGGAAATTGCATTTCAGAAGAGAACAAGGGGGTCCTGCATCAGCTCTGTGAAAGCCAGAAGCCAAAACCCAGGAGACCGTAAAAGCGAGAGGAAAATTCAGTTCCTGAATGTGGTCTCCACACACTGGTTCCTCCCTGCTGTCCCAAATCCTCACTAGACTTTAGAAATGCCTTCAAAGTGTTGCTGCTACACCCATGCTTTTTACAGGACCTTGACGGCAGGAAGGGTACAAGCCAAGGGCATAGGTTCAGGAACAGAGATTACAGTAAAATACTCCCACTCCCCACAGAGGGAAGTGGAGAATTTAGATCAGGTGAAAACAGCCTTGCTGGACAATATTAGGCCCGGGTGTCTCCAAATGAAGCAGCTATTTCTTTTCTTCCTGCTACTGGCAACATCCATCTTCTTGCAGTGGCCTTGGATGCCAACTCTGCAGGCGCCTTTTACTGCAAACTAGTTCCTCTCCAGCTTTAAAAAAGGAAGCCCTGCTGTTGAATATTTAATCAAAATTGTTTTGTGTCTTATGTAACACCTTGAATCTGGGCCTGGCTGCCAGGCAGCACCACACATTTTAGACCTATATTTCCCTCTATTGCATATTGCCTTGTTGCCCTCTCCCTCCTTGTGCTCACAGATGCTCTGTGCCTGGCTAATACTTAGGCCTGACCCCTCTGTGTGGGATTTGGGCTCATGGAGCCCAGAGCATTTCCTCTGGCCACAAACAATCCTCTCTGTGTTTTTAGTAAGTGATGAGTTTACAGCAGGCAGTCCTCTGCTCTCTCTGGGCTCTGCAATGAGAGGGAACACCTCCAGTTTGACTCTCTAGCCTGGAGTCCAACTGGAGAAGACATTTGTTCTGCCTTTAAACAGGAGTATGGAGGCAGAGGCTTGAATTAGTAGCTACACGGAGGGATTTTTCACTTGGAAAACCAGAATCAGGCTGGGTTTCAGCAAAAGAGAGCTTGGAAAGGAATGGAGACAGGCACACTCTGTAGAGCTTTCCCTGTCTCCAGCACTTCTTATATTTAAGCCTCTCTGTCTTGGGATATATCCTGCATGTCCGGTGCTCTGCAGGATCCCATGGGGAAAATGTCATCTAAGTGAGTGAGTCTGGAACAGGACTCAACTCAGCTCTGGTCCCTTGCTCTTGCTCTGTGCTGTGGTTTCTACCTGCAAACTGGCATGAAGAGTCCTGCCCTCTGGGGTGCTGGGAATGAGAGCACTGAAACTCACAGAGTGCTCAGATTCAGTGGTAAAGTGGGGCTACAGGTATGAGAGGCAAGTGGTCTGGAAATCATGGTATTAGGGATTTTATTCCTTAAGATGCACTGGGGATCTGCCTCTGAGTCAGAATGAAAGGTACGATCGAAATGTCGATTCCCATGGGGGATTTTAAGTTGCTGGTACATGCATAAAGACTCTGAAAATCTTAGAAAAGCCCAAGGCTGTTCTCAGAGTGCTGACAATTTTGCATTTCTTTTTACCCAATCCTGCATTTATTCCTATAAAGCTAATGAGGCGGACATGAGCTCCTCTTTTCTTAGTCACTTCTCTGTCTTCAGCACTGGTGATCTGTGTCACAGGAACAGGCTTTGCTCGAAGAAAATGAGGAGAGAAGGGGTGGATTGAAAAGTAGGGACTGCTCTTTATCTGGCTAGAAAAGCCAGCAAGTGTCAAGGAGAGAACACGTGTGGGTGTCTGAATACGTTTGTAGTAGTGGAAAGCAGCTGCCATCCGGTAGCTGTCTGTAGCCAATGTGCCATAAGTTGGGTTCCCTGTGTGTAAGGCTCTGCATCATCTTGGGTCCCTCACCTGGTCCTGGCAGAGAAGTGGGAGGTAAGTAAGGATAGTCACCTCTCTGCCAGCCACCCCAAAGTGGTTCCTACTGAATGAAGCGATCAGCTTTGGGAGTGCCTTATAATGGGAGACCTTCCTCACAGGCAGGGACGTTTTACAGGCATAAATAAGGATAAAGTGGGTGCAGAGCTGGGGGCTGGCTCAGCTTGGCACATGGGTGCATGTATCTGCAAGGCTGCCAGCTTTGGCCACCCTCCTAGGGCCAAATACCCTGCAAGCCCTGCTGGGAGGGTTGTCTGTGCTGTGCAATCAGTGGGATTGACTTCAATGCCCTTGGGAAAGGTTGAGGAACTGTAAGACTACATGAAAAGGAGTAAATAGCAAACCAGATTGGGGAATGGGGAGATGGCACTGACCCTGCGCCAACCCTGCGCCGTTTGGCTGAGGTTTTCTAAGAGACCGAGCAGAGGCTGCCATGCAGGTTTTCAGCCCTGCCTTTGTCTGAGAAGGGCAGTAGTGGCAGACTGGGATGGTGCTTGGCTGCAGCACGGTTTCTCCCAACAGATTCCCCTCTGTGCCCATCCACCCTGTTCCCAACAGGCTGCTTACCACACTTGGGACTTCCTCCGGGGCATGCCGTGCCGGTGCCATTTTGAATGGGGGGTTAGGTGGTAAATCAGCTGCCTGCAGATCCTGTCTGAGGATTTCCAGGGGTCATATTCCTGAAAGCAAAGAGACAGTTTAGCCTCTGCAGCCACCACAGCAGAACAGGAGCTTCTTGCTGGGAGAGATGTGCCCTGGGACATCCCTGCTCCTCCTGCAGCAGCAGCACCTTGACTCTGTTCCCTTCTGTGTTCCAGCTTGCAGATGCTGGGACAGGGAACCAGCGAGTTCCCTGTACTCTGTCTTACTACTTTGCAGTCCATTCTGCTCCTGGAGGTTTGAGTTCAAGAGCTTCCCAATGTCAGCAGTTCCCTCCAGCCCCTGCAGTAGCTCATCAGGAAAAGATGGCACCAAGCTGGTTGCTAATTTCCTGGGTTCATTTTTGCACTGCGTGTTTTCTATCGCCATGCCTTTGAACAGCACCTCTCTTCCTCTGGTGAAGCAGAATAGCAAATGGCAGCTGCTGAAGGCTGGGATTCCTGCCCCCTCTATCACATTTTCCAAATGCTGACAGACACCTGCATTCCTCTTCCTCAGTCCTCCAGCTGTGGTGCAA
This sequence comes from Limosa lapponica baueri, assembly GCA_002844005.1. Taxonomy (NCBI): domain Eukaryota; kingdom Metazoa; phylum Chordata; class Aves; order Charadriiformes; family Scolopacidae; genus Limosa; species Limosa lapponica. The sequence goes on from KZ506195.1 coordinate 119,111, forward strand.
CATGTGCATTTAGGGATTTGATAGGTAAACACATAGTAAAGCTGTCGGGGAATATGCTAATTTATTCTTTATTGCAAGCGGTTAAAGTGCTGTACTGTGGGCCAACAGCTGCACAGTGATTTTCCTAAGCAGTCACTGAATCAGCTGAACTCCCCAGGGATGCGCTGCCAGCATGTGGCTGTTCTGCTGTGCCAAGTGGAGAGGGATCCCAGCCTCAGCTGAGTGCCCCCCAATCCCTGTCCCAGATCCCCTAGGAATCCCACAGAGACCAGCCCTTGCCCTTGGGTTAGGTGCCTTGTTCTAGACTACTACTGTGCTGGCAAGGCTGCAACTGGTGGCTGCCTGCTGTCACCTACAACAGCAAACCTTTCCAAGTGGATGCACGTGCACACCAGGCTTCAGCACGGAAGCTGGCACAATGCTCTGCAAGCGTTTGTTGGCTCACAACTGAGAATTACCCTCCTGTTCCTTTCTGTGTCCTCACTGATTTAATTTCCACTGACAGACTGGGAATTGCACTCAGCCTGCTTGCCCATAATGCAGTTAACACCCACCAGATGCTCAGCCAGGGCTGGAAAGGGGACGTAGTCTGCTGATGTTTGTGCTGGGAAGGGTGCTGAATCTCTCCAACCACTTAATTAAACTCCTGTTGGCTTTGAGGGGCAGCTCAGGTGCTCAGCGTCTTCCTTAGGAATGGGGAAAATATTACCTATATAATGCTACATGTGTGAGTGCAGATAAGCATGTGCATCTGTAAGACATGAAAATAGAGGAGGGGGTGGAATATGCAGGTATGTAAAAACTGTAGTGTGTTATCTGCTGGGCACCTGGGTACTGGAGTAGGGTGATATCCCCTCATGGTGCCTCCCCTAAAGGGCACCGCACAGCTTGAGGCTGCAGATGATCTGGCAGAACAGCTGGAGATGAGGTCAAGTGAAGTATGGTTAAGAGGTACTACTGCTGCAACCCACCCCCTTCCTTTTTAGATGCTTATAAAATTTCCACAAAAATTACACTTGAAAATAAGGTTTTTCAGGCTGCATTGCAGCCCGATGATGATGATTAAACTTTGGCTATATGTAGTTTGGCTATTGAGACCTGACTGGTTAATTGTTATCAAAGAGCCTCAGGAGATGGCAGAACAAGGTTAGAAATGCTACTAATCTACACCAGGCATTGAACGTATTCCCTAGGGTGCTGCTGTTTGCTCTGAGCTGTGTGTACTTAATATCTCTCTTGGACTAAAGAAATGCACTCTGTTGCTATCCTTATAAAGCAAACATGACACTTGCCAAGCCTGATGATCAAATAGATGTATTGCAAATGCAAGTGTTTGTGGTGGCAAAGCATAACAGAAGTAGATGCAGGTGTTGCAGTGGGACTGGGGTATCTGTGAAGTTTGTCTGAACTCAGCCTTGCCTTTCTTTGTCTCTGCCCTCCTTGTTCTCTGAAGGAAAGTGCAGGAGCAGTGCAGGGACATTGTGCACATGGCACTTTTGCTTCTTGAACCCTGAGTTGCAATATATTCCTACAGCACTGTTCTTTACTTGAGAGATCTGGAAGGTTCTAGGGGCGGTATAATGCTGTCTTAGGGTAGTTAAATATGGCAAAGGGCCTGGGAAGACGGAGGTTCTTGTCCTCCTCCTGCAGAGGCACCAGCCTGGGCAGAGGTGCAGAGATCTCTGTTCCCCTCTGCAGCCCCGTAAGTAAACTGCTTTGAATCTCTGGGAGATACCAGTGAATTTGGCACCACCACCTGCCCCATATATTTTTTTATCTGGCCTGTACTCTGTCACCAAGTTTACTATTGGTGCAAAAATTAAAGTCCTTATTTCTGTGCACATAACCACCCCCTCCTTCAGCTGCATTCATGTTCTGAGGTAGTTTCAACTGTTTTCTACAGAAATATGCACAACATTCTATATGCTACCACTCCAACAGCACACGCTGTCTCATTCTGAAGGACTGCAATGCACCACTCAGCACCAGTCACCCCATTAGGGCTCTCTTTGCACCAGTGCTATGTCACAAAATGTCCCTTGAGCTGAGAGAAGTGTTCACCTTTTTGGGACACTGCAGATCTCTAGCAAGGCTCATCAGCAAATCATGGGAGATGGGATCCACCAAGTTGAGGAAAGTTGCATTTTTATAGAGCACTTCATTGAGGAATGTTCCTTCCAGTCCCAGGTCCTACAAGAAAAAACACAGTGAGATACACAGGCTGCCTTGGAGCTATGACCATGAGGTGTTTTGAAACCAGAAAGTAAATACCATGAGGTACCAGATGGTTACTCAGTACAGGAAAGGTGAAGCAGCTGTGTCTGACCCAGTATTACTGTTATGGGGGATGTGAATAGCCAGAGAACTGAATGAGATGCCATGTTAAGTTGAGCCACCCAGCCTAGGGACTGGCCGCCTTGTTTCCACCTACCACAGGAAGGTGAGAGTGATATCATTTCCCTCCAGAGAGAATTTGCTCCAGAGAAACTTACAGTTTTGTCAGCTTCTATGTGTGAATCTGCTGAAGGAGCCGAGCAGGAAGGCTGGCTCCAAACCTGCTTCTCCAATCTCAGCTTTTCTGGAAGAACCAAACCTTTCTCAGGAACTCAGGTACTGCCATAACACCCTGGTGGTGGCTGCCTGACTAAAAGTCCTGCCCATCAATATGAATTTAGCTGTGCTTTGAATTTCTCAGTAAGTGTTAAACACTGGTAGTATTGTCTTTTGGCTGTAGCGGTAAATTTATAGGTAGCTCTACACAACGGTCATGGGGAGTCCTTTTTCCATCTTACACAGTGAGAGGTAGGGGAACATCTGTGGTCCTTGCAACTTACCTGCATGGACCAGGATATGGGGCACCTTTGGACACACTGGAAGAAAACTCAGCATCCTTGGGAACAAAAAGCCTCCCCAGGGGGCAGATGGGCAACACTACAAGGAACTAAGCTGTTTCTTGCTAAGAGAAAAGCTAAAATCTAATATACGATATGGTTATTACAATCAGAAGGTACCACAGAGCTTTGGAGAAAAAAAAAAAAAAGAGCATCTGGGAAAGAGAGATCACATACTCACATGAAAATACCCTGAGGGCAGAAACAAATATCGCAGGAGTAGAAATGTAGAAGAAAACGCTCCCTAAGAGGGACAGTGCTGGGTTTGATTCAGTTGACAAGGAGGGCTCAGCTGAGGGAGGAAACAAGTCCTCTGCCCATTCTGTGTGCCTCTGCCAGGAGAAATGAATAAGCAAATGGGTGCCCCATATGTTCGTGCTGCTCCACTGAATGTGTGCTTCAGGCACCACCCAGTGAAAGATGCACTGAGCTAAGAAAAAAAAAAAGAGATAGAGGAAAAAAGCTGGATGTACACACATACACCACCAGCAGGGATGGAGCCATAGCTGACAGAGGTGTGGGACCTTAACCCTAAGTAGCAATCAAAGCCACTGCTGTATCCGTTCTCTCCTCTGCATATGCTTTGATTGAGCAGAGAGCACACCACCAAAGAGGCCCTGGCTACAGATCTAGTGGAGAAAGGGGGAATAAATCAAATACTTTACAGGTCCATCCCTGTGTGTACACAGATGATACCCATAAGCAACCAAGGAACCAAAGCAGTGGATCAGTCCTGAAGGACAGACAGACACAGCTGGACGTGGGCCAGGAGCGTACCAAGGCATCGTGCCAATGTCTCCCTTAACCGTAAAGCTTCGGGGAAATGGAGCCTCCTATGCCAAGTGTAATAGGCACAGATGAAGAAAGCTGCCGAGGGGATGGCATGGCTGGGCATGCAGAGGTGGATGTCACAGCAGTAATTAAACTCCCCCAATTGGAGCTATACCATAAATCCTGCCTGCCAGGGTTTTATAAATAATATAGCTGTAAATACTCAATTCACATTGGTAGTCCATAAATTCTTACCCTCGGGGTGTTTTCTGGTTCATCTTACTTGTGTCTCCCCCCCACTTCTTGGAAAATTTTGTACCACCTAAGGGATGGCTGCAGACAGCAGAGTATTAAAAGTCTTGCCAGTTCAGTTGGCTTAGTACTGTTATCTTAAAAATGACTGACACTTGGCCATTGTCTCAGCACAGGAAAATGAGATTGTACCAGACTTTTTGCTGGTGTAAGTCTGTTGTCTCCTGGCTTGAGCTGAGTAATGCCCACTTGGACCAGCAGGAAAGCTGGTCTGTCTTTGGCAGGTGGGTATTTCTGAGACTGGTAAGATGATGTGCAGTGGAGCTGTCCGAGTGTTCCTGTACAATGCAAGCGTACATGAGTGTACACCTGTGGTTTGTAGTTGTTCTCTTTGTACTCTTCTAAAATGCTGTGATCTCACATCTCTTTTAGTGGATCTGCTTCTGGCTGGCTTGCTTTCTTTATGTTATTACACCCCTTCGACATCCTAGGAGCAGTCGGCAGGTCAAAAAACACTGGCAGATACAATTACATCCTGCTGGGTACATGTGCAGGGCTGGGCAAAGTCTGTGTCTGCTGGGAGCAGCAGGAGGCACGCATTAGGAACCTGTGTCCTGCAATCTGGCTGAGCACGTTGTTCATGTGGGGAGGCTGTGATTTTGGTCCCACCATTGCTCTGCCTTCTCTGGGGTGTTTGGCCACCTGGTCCAAGGCACAGTGATGAGGTATGGTGTTAAATATCCTCACTGTACACTAGAGTGAACAAGGTGTCTCTCTTTTTGCAGGTAACAAACAGACCCTCACCTGGGACACATTAATCCGTGACTCCCGAGAGTGCGTTACTGCCAAGGTAAGCCAGTCTCTGTAAGGAAAGACATGCTGGGAGACAAGCTAAGGGCTGATTTTAGTTGAGCGAGAGAAATTTGTAAATGAGAAAAAAAGGCTGATCGTAGTACTCTTTGAAGCTGACATTGGACATATGAGGAGGACTGGTTCTGATTATGTGACCCCAAAGTGGCAGACAGTTGTGTTCAGTTGTTGAAGGGTGTGCGGTAAGCGTTAGTGGTGTAGCCCTCTGTCTCTGAAATCTCTGAGCAGATAATAAACCAGAGGCTTTGGGGTGGTGTTGAATGGGTTCCCATCTTACTTGGCAGAAGAAGGCTGTGTTGTGACTACAGGATGTATGTCCTACTGCTCTGTCATGAGCAGATGAACAGAGAGTCACTGTTTCAACATGGATGGGCAGAGATGGGGACCAGGAATAATAAGGGGAACTGGAAAGGCAGTGGACAAAACGTGAGTGTTCAGGACATGGTAATTCTCGGCGCAGATGTGGGGAAGCCGGGTGCTTAGCTGATCCTGAGAGGACCTGGCAGGCTGCATTGAAAGGAGGGCTTAGAAATGACCCTCCGTTCCAGATGGCCCTGTGTCTTAGCATTCAAACCGTGGCTGTTCACAGATGGACCTTCTGGAAGTCTGTGGGGGACTTCAGCGCTTCATTCTCAAGGAGAGGTGCTGAGGACTATAGAAAATGACATTCTGTAGATCTGGCCTCTGGCATACTCTACAAAAGTCTGTTCATGTTACATCACCACGTTCATGAAGTGAGTGGTTGCCCCTCTTTCTTCACAAGCTTCTTGTAATAGTGCCTTTCTAAAACTGTCTTTGAAATCTTACTCAACCCTTGTCTCCTGTACTAGTGCACACATACGGGCTTTCTGCCGAGGGTTTACCTGTCTACACATGTGGCAAAAAGAGCATTTGTGGTGCTGGTAACAATCCTCATGTGAACACTAAGGCAGTGGACAAGGAAAGCAGAGATGTCATTTTTGGTCCAGTAAATTCTTACTCATGAGTGTGCAACTTGCTGGTAGCCCAGGGCATTGACCCACCACTGTTTGGTGTGTTGTAAAGCCCAGGACATTCAGAGGAGAGTCAAGACTGTTAACGAAGCTGCCTGCAGCTGGTAGTATGGCTCTACAAGCATCCCAGCAAGCCAGTCTCTGCTCCAACATACTCACACCCACAAGTTACTTGCCACTGTGGCAAGAAACTCGGTATGTTCCCAAGATGTAGGTTATTATCTAATGAGGCAGCGTGATAAGCTAAGAGTTGGTGGTGTTTTATGTCCAAATCAGAGGGAGAATTTGCCTCCTGTGCTGCTGATTGCAGAGCTGCCTGCAGTTTGGGGGAGCTGAGTTTGCCTGGAAAGTGATGGTAGCACTGAGTGATGGAGGAGATGGCTCTGTTCCAGCAGCAGGGCTCTGTCCTCAGCATCAGTTTGGCACCACGCTGTCTGCACACTGGCTTTTCTGTTCCTGAATGGCGGCAGACTGAAACAAGCTCCCACTGATACACTGACCCCTTTACCTCTCCTCTCAGCCTAGATTGTCCCAGAGGTCCTCTCTAAAACCATCTTGGGTTCTCTCAAAGATAGATCTTGTCCAGCCTGGCTGGGTGGGTGTAATGGGATGTGGTGGCAGTGGGATGGAAGTGGCTTTTCTCTGGGGGACATCGATCCTGAGCACTCCCAGGGGCTGGTATGGAGGGGTGTGAATGGGAAGAGCTGAGGCTTGGACACCCCTTTTCCTGCGTGCGGCACGGCCCTTCTCCCAGCCCCTCTCTCCTTGCCCCCCAGGCAGCCGGGCCAGGTGCCCCTCGCCCGGGTGGGGACACGGGAAGGTGGCAGGGAGCCAGGGCGGGTGTCGCCTCCCGCAGCCGCTCCCGCCCGCCGCGGCGGGGACCGAACGAGGCGGCTCCCGCACCACCGGGGCACGGAGCGGCGACAAGCAGCACAAAGAGCCCGGCCCGCACCGCCAAGGCGGGGGCTGCAAACCCACACCGCCGAGGAGGAGGGGGGGGCTTGTAAACCCCGGCTCCCAGCCCCACACCGCCGGGTTCGGGGGGCTGCAGACCCCGGCCCAGCCGGCACCGCCCGCGCCGCGCACAGCCCTTTGTCCTGCCCGCCGCTCCCATCCTGCCCGCACTTGCCCCGGGGGTGGCGGCCCCGGCGCCCGGCTCGCCCGCGGCGTTTACCTTCCTAAGCAGCCTGAGGATGTGCACGGCGTGCTCCCGCTTGTGCTCCCGGATGGTGGCCTGGATCTCCCGCAGCCACCCCACCCGCCGCACGTAGGGCGCCGGCGAAGCTTTCCGCAGCACCCCGGGCAGCTTCTGCGGGTGGAGGAGCAGGGAGGAGAGGTGGAAGTCGCCCCGGCCGCCCTCCAGCCTGCCGGTGCAGGGCTCCTCCGTGCTCTCCTCCTCCAGGCTGCTCTGCCGGCTCAGCCGGGAGCCCATGGCCGCGATGCTGCCGTGCCGCGCTCCGGACCGGGCGAGCAACCGGGCTGTGGGCCGGGGGAGGTGCCGGGAAAGGCGGGGGGTCCGGGCTGCCCCGCCCGGCCGGCCGGCCCCGCCCCGGCTCCCCGTGCTCCCCGGCTGGTGGTTCCCGGCTGCTCCCGGAGGAGCAACGCCCCGGGGGTATTTTATTTGCTCGGGTCCCAGCCCCAGCACCCGCCTCCCCAGCGGCTGGGTAGCCCCCGCTGCCTCTTCTCCCGGAGGCGCCTCCTCCTCCCGGTTTGTTCTGCCGGGAGATGCTCAGTGGAGAAGACAAAGAGGAGCGGATGCTGCCGGGACCACTCCTTGCATCCAGGGATTTTGGGGAGCTTTTTTTTCCCTGGGCAAACTCTTTGAACACTGCAAAAGGTTGTCAGGATTAATAGTGGTTCAAAACACGCCATCTGGCTGGGACTGCTTCTGTGGGCTGTGTTTTCTATCAGTCTGCTGTTAGATCCAGAGGAGGTTTTTATACTAATCTAGAAAGTGGCAGCAATTTTGCCCACCACTCGTTGTCTGCAAACTGATAGTACGATGCTGGCACCGTTCCTTACCTGCTGTGGGTAGAAGTGTTTTCCTCGTATGCATCCCTCCCTCCCCCATCAGTGCACAGCAAGTTTGGCACATGCTTTTCCTCAGACAGAATCACTGCCATCCAGCAGGACGGTAAAAACAAAGCCTGGATCCCATTTCCAGCCACTGAGATTTTGCAGGCAGCTGAGTCATACTCCCAGTATAACCAGTGGCTCAGTCTGATGTTCTGCTTTCTGGAACTGAAGCCATGGGCTCACTTCTGTTCAGGACTATTACCACACTAAGCCCAGGTGCCCACGATGGACCACAAGTCCTGCACAGAGAGCAGGAGTGTCTGGTAGCTCTAATGCGAGGGCACACAGCTAGAGGAACAGTCTGGGGTTCCCACTGCCTTGTGCATCCATTAGACAAGTGTCATCCGATGCATCTGTAGAAGAATCTGTTCTTGTGGCCATTGAGTCCTCACTTTGGGGGAATGGGGATGGCCGTGGCTCTTTGCTGTACAGAACCAGCAAGGTTCCTTTTCCTTCTCAGTGTTCCTCAGAGTTGTGAGTTGGGATGGAAGTGTGGGTGCTCTGTATCATTGCAGCCTCTTTCAAATACTCTATGGGTGACCCAAGAGCTCTTCTGGCTTGAAGAGATGGGGACAAAAAAGGGCTGGACACTAAAGCAGTCTGGCCAATGCATCAATTTTTTCACAGTGTTTACATGGGTCTGTAACCACGATGGGCTGAATTCTGACAGCCCTTCTCAGAGTTTTGCTCAATGTTTCACCAGACAAAAGCCCTGACTGTCCATCTCCCTGTCATTCCCCTCCCTGCTCTAGCTAAGCAGCTGTGAGAGAGAAATTAGCATCAACAGATCCTGAGATATTGCTGAGCCTGACTCAGGCTAATCCCATTTGGAGGGAGCAGATGCTGAGTAAGGACTTCAGGATCTGGTCGGAGAGCTTTGAGAGAGGCTGGGTCAAGAAACAAATCACTTATACGGGGTGCAGAGTTATGGCTGCAGGAGTGTCACTGGGAGCAAAGGGAAGGACAAAAACTGCCTGGCTGAGAGCGATGGGTAAAGGCGTCAATGGAGTGTTGCACGGTGGCCTTTCCCTGCCGTCTGGCAACTGGACAGGCTGCTTTAGATCTGTGCTTCTGCCTGCTCTGTTCTGTGAGCGCTGCTGGAAGGAGGAGCAGCAATAGCAGGGCTTGTAACCACAGGATCAGTTTAATAGCAGAATGGCTTTGTATGGCTGCATTGTCTCATGCCTTATCTCTGAGAGTCAGGAGAAGAAAACATAATCTGCAGTTTACACTAAGGCGGGGATGAGGCAGTGTGCATTGTTCCGAGGCGGTGGGAGAACCAGGGCGAGCAAGTGGCTCAGAGGATGGCACTGTTACCAGGATACCTTCTTCTCTGTATGTGACTTGAAAGTATCCCACCACAGATCAAATCCTCTTAACAAACAAACATTTGCGGGAGCAGTTCAGCTGTCTCTTGTCTGTGTGCTTTAAAACTGGAAACACTACAATAGCGTGAATAATAGGAGCTAATGAGAAACACACCAATGCTCGGTTTGGTTTTACTGAAGGAGAATGGCTGGCTGGCAGCTCTTTGTAGACTAAGAGATAATCCCTCCCTATCAATGTGTGCACTTTCAAAGGGCGCATGACAGCCAGTGGGTGTATTTCTATAGCTAAGATGGTCAAGGTTTGCTGCACGTAGGGGAAGGAGGCAGGAGACTACTTGGGAAGAGTAGACTCTGACAGAGACTGCAACCTCTGGTCCTATGCAACCCTAGGAGAGACTGAGCCAGTAGGTGAGGATGCAAGTCCTGAGGGATACCAGTCGACAGGAGTGTCTCACCTTCCCCTTCCTCTTTGCTGTGGTGGCAAGGGCACCTGAAAACTATAGAGGGAGACAGATCAGTTCATGAGCTTGTTGGGTTGGACGGAGTGGGGACTGAAGGGCCTTTCACAGTGTGGTTTTGAGACTTGGAAAGAGGATTCCTCCACCCCATCCCAGTGGATATATTAGCACCTCTCAGAAGGCTATTAACTTGCTTCTCATCTGAACACAGGTGTATGTGGTGCTGCCAACTGCAGCTAGCTGAGTGCAGCATGGCTGAATTAGAGTTTTACCAAAAATCTCTCCTAAGATGAGAAATGGGAAAAATAGAAAGAAAACAGAGATCCTCTCTAGATGCACTCAAATTCTGTACTGTAAGCACATCCCTTTGTTGTTATCCCAGTGTCCAGTAATGGTAATGTTTCCAGCTCCTGGCCTTTCGGACAAGAAAGGAGAGCTCAGGTCAGTGCCAGGAACAGAAGAGCAACTGTACTGGATCAGACCGCAGGTCTCTTTCCCCCGGGATCCTGAACTAGCAGTGGTTAATAGAGGATGCCTAGCAAGCAGCACAAGAACAGGGAGATGCAGATTGGTGTGTTCCTGATACCCTCCTCACCATCAGGCATCTGTAGTTTGGGAGTCTCCTGAGGTGGGGATCTCTGCATTTTCTAGTCCTTTTCAGGTGTTTCCTAAGCCTTTTTTGAGCCTGAGCAAATTTTGGGCATCTACATCATCTTATGGCAGTGAGTTTCACTGTTCAGCTGTTTGTCGTGTGAATGAATATTTACTTTGTTCTGAATCTGTCACTTACTGTTTTCTTTTGATGCTTTGTAGCTTAAATATTGGAAGAGGCAGCAGGCAGTCATTACCTATTCATTTTCTCTAAGCCACTCTTGAATGATAGACCTCTGCTATGTCCTCTCTCAGGTTTCTGTTTCCCAGGGTGAAAAGTCTTGATCTTGTGGCCATTTCAGACCTTACATCATCCTTAACTAGCTCCCTGCCCCTCCTCTAGTCTTGCTGTGGACTCTAGCCAGCTGGCACAACAGCCATGGGGATGCAGATGCACCCTGGAGCTACTTGATAGCACAGTGATGTTTCCAGTTTTATCCTCTTTGTCTCCTAGCACTCACTTTGCTTTTTTTGACTGCTTTTGAGCCTAGAGTTGATGCTTTCATTGAACACTCCTGACTTGCTCTTGCACAGCATACTTAGCCCCCTGTGACTGGATTTGCCTGTCAGTAGACTGGGGAAAGGGTAGTAATTGCTCACCCCTTACGAATTCACATTGGCAACCGTGGTCAGAGGTTGCCAAGGCCTCTCATTTTTGTATCATCTCTTCCCTATAGGGCCTGTGGCATACGTAGTGCTAGGCTGGGAGATTGGGCTCGTGCTGTGGTTGCAAAGGTTAGTGACTTCTTCCTTGACATAACTGGAGGTTTGCCTTGAGTTTGCACTTCAGAATGTGCCTCTGCCCTGTTTGGGCAGCGCTCAGAGCCATAGCACTCCCTGCAGAGACTGCAGAGCTGGATCACTGCAACCAGAGCTTGTGCCACAGCCCTTGTCCTTTAAATACCCCGTAGTGCTCAAGCTGTGACTGCAATTCCAATTGCCCCTGCCTGGGAGGAACCAGGCACATGCCCGCTCACTGAGGCTGTTCTGATCTGTATGCTGGTCAAGCTGGATTCAAATAACAATCCTAATTTTGTTTGCCTTGTATATGATGAAGGTTACATTTTTGACTGTTGTTGCTGGGCTGGAAATGTAATTGATTAATGTAGCATTTAAGAAGGGAGAGAGGATTAAGGCGATGGTGAGGCTGTGCTGCCAGACACTGCATTGACTGCCTCACACTTTCACAGCTTCAGCTTTTGTTTGCCTGCGAACCAGCTTGTCTGAGCTCCCAAGTTGTTATTTCTTGTGGCTCTGAGCTTGTTGGCAGATCCCTCAAAGCCAAGCCTCCTGCAGGGAAGGGAGCTGTAGCCCTGGAGAGATACATGCAAAGAGCTAGTCCAAGCTCCAGGTTTAATTCGGTTATATCTCAGGGCAAAAGCACTTGCTGTTTGGCCATGATCTGTCCAAGGGAAATGTATGCGGGGAGCTCCATGGCCCAAACATCTGTAAACTCTTGTAAACAAAGCAGCACAGACCTGGAGAAGGTCCACCTGTCCGTGACAGTGCAGTTTCGGGGAAGAAAGCCCCTTAATGGTTGTGCAGAGTACATGGAGGTGGGGAGATAAAAGATGAACACGCTATGAGTTGGACTGTGGTCTTTAGGAGTTCCTGCAGCATCAGTGCTGGCAGTAGCAACTGCACGCAGGCAGGCACTGCTGAGACTCTGCGCTTGATGGAGAAAAGGCAGCAATGTGCCATGTAATATTAATTAGGTCTTAAGCCATTTGCTTCTTGCAGCTGAGGCTCTCTTTGCAGCCCATGAGGCCCCTTGGTGGTGTTCTGGGTCCGAGGTACGCATCTGTACAGTGATGGGTTTTAGAAACAACAGAGTTCTGCTAAGTAATTACGAACACTGGTCTGCTCATTATTGTGAAAATTAATCAAGTTCTAGCAGGGCCCATAAAAGCAGATTTGCTTGCCTGTATATGGCCTGTATATTGCCTGTATAGAGAATCTTAACAACTCGTGATCTTGTGGTCAGAGTTAAATTGGACAACATAGCTGCAAGCACAGGGAAGGTCACCAGTCCTCTCCAGTGATGCGTGGCATTAACTTGACTTCTTAGCACAGGAGAATTCTGAGCTTCCACTACTTTCATGATGAATTAATTAGGTATCTGAGGTACATGGAGGATTTCTGCACCCATTTCATTTAGATGAATTTTATCTTGATTAAATTAAGCCAGACTGTAAAGCTGGATACTGTGAGGTTTGGACACACAGTCTTGCGCTGAGCTGCCACAGCAGCTGTAGTGCCCAGCAGAAAGGCAGAGCGTCACCAGAGACACCCGTCATGGCTCTGGAAGCATTGGGGCCAGCCAGGCTCTGCACAAAGGCCCACTCAGGAAGCGTATCACACACCCCCAGCGTGGGGTATCTCTTCCAGGCTGTGTGGGCTTTCAGAGGGAGGTGGTGGGAAGCCCTGACTCTTCCTACGTTCTGTCCCAGGCTCGCACTTCCCTGCTCTTTCTTTCCATCTTCTCCACTTCCCCATTGCTGCCTGGTCCTGCACGTGCTTTCCAGCACCTTTTCTGTCCTCCCCAGCGGCTTGCATTCCCCTGGCAGACCCACAACAAGCCCTACAGAAAGGGAAGAGAGAGTCACTGGTACCAGCAGGAGGCCTTTCAAGGCAACAGCACAAGGTCCCCTTTGTAACACCTCGTGCTTTTGATCAGCCTGTAAAGGGAGGCAGTAAAGTAAAAAAACAAAAACACAACAGCGGAGCAAATGCAGTTAATGAAGCAAATGCTGGGAAGTGGCACCTCCAGAGACTGTTCAGCCACCTGCCTTTGGGGCATAACGGTGGCTGCTGATGCTTTCACAAGGCTGATGGAAGGTGTAGGGGAAGGCCCTGGGATCTCTCTGGGCATTACCATACACTAGACCATTTGAGAGGCTGATCTAAGACAGGAGAAACAGTGGAGGAAAGCCATACAAGGACTTAAAATGTGCCTTGTCATGGGGCTCTCACATTTCCAGCCTTTAAGAGGCAGAAACATCTGATCTTATAATATGTCCCTCTGGGATCCCTTTTTTTGTGTCTCATAAAACTATTCCTAAAGAGTTTTTAGAAAACCTGGCTTAGAAGGGACCTCCACGGTTTAAGACTATGGGCTGGAGTTACAGTTTCGTAAAAGAATTAAACCACCTTAAGCCCATACAGGAGAGGCAGAAGGTGGCACCTGGTGCTGCTAAGCTTCTTTTGGAGTTTGAAACCACTAAGTGCACGGATTATATTGGCTCTAAGCTTCTTAGCAGCAGTGCTAAACCGCTGAGAGCAACCACAGGCCTCCAGGGGCTGGAGGCCAGACAGCCAAACTGTGGAGTCTGATCTGAGCAGGCACAGTGCATGGAAATGCTGGCGGCTGTTTTGAGTGGTGTCTGCATGGGAAGCTCAATGCTGTCACCATCGCTGGCTCTGGCAGAGTGAAGCAAGTCCAGCCATTGGGATGACACATAAGATGTCCGCCTGCTGAGGAGGGTGACACCACTGACTAAAACTTTCATGTTCCCCACAGACGTCAGCACTTCTAAAAACACTTTTAAAGACCTGTTTACAGTTCATGATAAGCCTAGAAAACTGACCAGCTGTTGTTATTTCTTTCCAGCTTGACTAGTTTTTCTCCATCTATATCTGAAGATGAAAAGACATCTCTCAGCCAAAAACACCCAAGTACTTAGAGTCATAAAAGAGTATAAGAAGCAGGGCTTGAGGTGGCAACTGGAGCATAAAAGCCATTTCTGAAGCACTTCCTCCTCTGCCCAGAAACCTTTCACAGCCAGGTTGTTACACGCCAGCGACCCAGCACTTATGAGATGGGCGATCAGAAGCAGGTGTCTAAGTCTGTTGGTGAAAGACCAGTGTCGAAGGGGCTTCTCTATCTGTCTGTACTGCTCAGCCAGCCTCTGGACGCTGAACTGGAGCTGCCCTCTGGAGCTAGCATGAGTCTCCCTCCAGCTTGTGCCAAGGTCACCAGTGTTTTCCAGGAGGCTGCGGCATAGCTTGTCCACTGCTGCTGCTCCCTTCAGCAAACAGGCTTTTCCTAGGAGTCTCATCTGTCATTAACACATGGCACCACTGAGCTGCTTGGCACAAAGGCTCTTTTGGGCTTTGCCAGGTTCAGGTTTGGTTTGGATAACACCCATGTGTGCTACTTCTGCCTTATGCACAAGGCTTGCTGCTCACCTCAGTGCCGTCCTTGGATACACTGTCCCCTGTGCAGTGCGATGGATGGAGCCTTTCCAGACAGGCTGTCAGAGCCTATGATCTTCACCAGATGCATTAACTGTGTTAACCTTTGAAGTAAAGTGAATTTCTTATGTCAGAAAAGCAGAGGCCAACATAAAACCTTCCACCTTCCCCTACTTTTTTTCTCACCATAAAAAATGCTTTGGCCTTTTCTGTGCTTACTGCAGCAGTTTTGTGTGGCTTAGCCCATGTTTGCCTCATCGCGTCAGTCCACGCAGTTCACTTGTAAGGAATTTCATCCACACCTTAAAGAAATTGAGGAAGATGAGGTTGGGAAGGCTCCAAGGCACAGGTCCTGCCACAGTGATTGCAGGTAGCAGTGCTGAAAAAGAAGAAAATCAGAAGGAAAAGCAAGTTGCTTAAGAGGAGCTACATTGTGAAAGATGCTTTTAAGAGCAGTAACCAGGTGCCTCCCTCCTTTGTACCATCATCCCACCAGGTAAAGGAGAGGTCCTGGGGTGCCATTCCCTAGACCTACCCTGAACCCTGAGGGATTGCTGACAGGGTGTCCAACCCTCAGCATCCCCTCCCTGCACTCCCTGGTGTCAGGTGGTATTTCTTATTTATTGGTATTTATTATCCTGCAGGCTGATGCCCAAGGTGCAGCCTCACAGCGAAAAAGGACAGTCGATCCCAGGGAGGATTGCCCCCCTCTTTTTGATGCAGTTCAAGCCAAATATAGGGTTGCTCTGAGAACAAGGTGTTTGTGTGCCCAAGGCAGCGAGCCTGTGCTTCATGAGGAATAGCAGATCATGTCTAGGAGGCAGGGGCATGGTCACAGGCCGCAGCCCTTGCAGGGACATCCAGCTTCAGTGCAGCACAGGCAAGTCTTTGGCTGGACAGGACAGGACACGATGCTGAAGGAACGCAGCAGGGCAGTGCCAAGGGGGACACCCCATCGAGGGGATGCACCCATGGGATGCTGCTGCTGGCAATGCATCCCCCATGGCAGCTGCCTCCTTTGGACAACTGGCAGACCCCCTTTTCCAAAACACCACAGATCGCAGGCTGGCTACCTTTGAATTTCCTCCCATCTGTGCCATCTAGTGCCCAGTACAAGAACTGGGACTGACCCAGCCTCTCACCCACAGGGGAACAGCCCGGCTGCTCTGGAGAAGAGGCTCTCCCCTCCCTGGGCCAGGCGCCAAGCCCTGGGCCAGGCAGGGATGTGCTGGGAGGACCCCTGAGATGCTGCACTGCCTGCATGGAAAATCTCATTTAGCTCCAGGTAGGATTGCAGCGTGCAGGTGTGTCTGTGGGACGGATGGAGCAGGGAGAGTGACTGTTGGAGGCTGGAGGTGAGATGAGGCTGGGTGATATTTCACTGCCAGAGGCTCCAGGTAGGGAGAGGAAGGCTTGAAGCTCTCAGGATCCCTGCCTTTGCTTTTCAGGCATTGTGTTCCCATGGCATGCTCTGATGCTGCACACGTGTTTTAAGGGATGAAAATACCGACCTCTGTCAGAACTGGAATTCTCCTATTTGGATAGATTTCAATGCTATTCCAAGGCGAGAAACAGTTAGCTTTACTTAAGTGAAGACGCTAGACTGTAAAACACTTTGTTTTTCAATATGCTATAGGTTGTTGGGCATAATCTTTGTGTTACGCCGTTTCTTAGGTAAGTTCCTTGTATTAAGTTATTATTTTTTCAAAAAGCTTCTGTAGCTGTAGCTTGAATTGCCAGCTTTGATTCTTAACTCTGCCTCTCTCCTCTTTATCCTTTTCAAAGGAATACTTCTCCTCTTTACAGACCCAGTTTCATTTATAAGCTCTAAATAAGAGGGAATGAATCAGGAGCTAACAAATTCTTGCTTCTTTCTTGCTGAATTTTTTTCACAAATCTGTATAAGAGATTTAATAGTGGTGAAAAGTGCTGCTAACTCAAACCCATCAGTGTGTATCTATCCTTCATATTGGTTTATCACAGCCAGGCAGTACATATTTCTCTATATTCAATTTCATCTGTTCTTATTTGCCCTTTTTGCAGTTGTTTTCAAGTTTTTCCACAAGCTCTTTGAAATTTTCCTGATGTCCTTTGCTAGCTCCATATGTTATCTTCTGCCATTTCATTACTGGGACACAAGTAAATATATTGAACATGCTGCCTCTAGCATTCATAGGGCACCCCGTTCAGCTTTTTCCTCATGAAGTTTTGATCATTTCTTCTTTGCTTGTAACTTATATTGGATTAAAAATAATTATCTGATATCTGCTTCCCAGAACTTCTTATTAGCGACTGCAGGGAATTAGTAGTAAAATCACTCAAGGAGCAGAAGAACATATTCTTGTTCTCGGGATCACATCCAGGACTCTGTGAGCTCTGCTCCTCTTTGCTTGTGAGCTGGTTTGCTCCTCCTGAAGCTCTGCAGATTTGCCTCTCCGGGATACGTTGCACAAGCATGTCGTGCTCCTTCTGAAATGCAAATTTTCCTACTATTTTTTTTTCCCTTCATACTTAAATAAGCCTGATTGCTTAGGAAGTCTCAGTGGCCTTTTCAAATGTGAAAAGGTAGACTTGCCCCTTAGCATCTGATAGGTAACTGGCTGTAGTGATAGCTCAGTTGTTTTGGAGCTGGCATGCTCAGAACTCTCCTGGGGCTGCTATTGATCTTGGCATGTTATTGCTTTTGAAGGGACTGATCTTTGAAACCAGGGCTCCAGGAAGTCATTTAAGGATGTGTTTGCATCCTGCTGAGCACTGAAACTGTAAGGATTTCAGTGGGAAGGAAACTCATCTTGAAACAGATGCAGTGTTTATCTGCTTTCCCTAATTAGCGCTCCATCTTCCTGGAGGTGGTATTCTCCAAAGCATCCCCTTGGCAGTGGGAGGCCAGTGCTGGTGTCAAGCCCCCACTTGCCCAAAGCTTAATTGGTCCCAGCTGTGCTCCGGAGAGCTCTATTTCTGAGGTGCCCCAGCTCAGGGCAGGCTGTGCTGCCGGCAGGGCTGTTTGCACACCTTCAGTTTCTCTTCTGAGACCGAGCAGTGCGGAGGCAGGGTTGGTTCTCCAGCGAGCTCCCAGCTTCTCACAGGTCTGTAAGCTCCTTTATTGCTGTCTCTCAGTTCTTTGGGACTCATAGTCTCTAGAGCTTCACGCCTTCCCCTGTGTAGTTCACTCCCAAGTTTATTGGTGTGCCACAGTCTACGCAGGCTTTAAAGCGTTTGTGTGAGCTGGGTACCAGCAAGACTCCTTTCTGTGGTTTGTTCCCAGAGCCCCTTAATTAACAGTGAAGCCCAAAATCTCTGTTTTATGTGGAAGAAAATGGAGGCTTTGACACGCAGTGTGATTTATTGTAATCATTTAGCAGCAGAAACAGGAGTAAACCCTCTCACTCCCCGAGCCTCAGTGTCGTAACCCCAAGGCCACGTGTTTCCCTTCACCCAGCAGCAGAGTCAATGTGGGTGCCTAACTGTAACCTGGGGAGGTTTGGTCCAGGGGACTTGTTCCCAGTGCTGAGGAGGTACTTGGCCTTACATGCATCATCTTCCACTGTGGCACAGCATGGCTATCATGGGGGGGGTGGAGGCCTGGGCAGGGCTGAGCTGGTGGTGGTGGCTGAGCCTGGCTCTGGCCAGCCCGTCTGGTTAGAGTGGTGCAGGGAAGGGGTTGTGTGACAGCTGGGCTCCCAGCTCCCCAAATGTGCATCCCAGCTTTAATTACAGTGACACTGCTGCCTGGGTGTAATTAGCAGTTGAGAAACTCTGAGTGTGATTTTAATAAGCTGAGAGTAATGCAATTTGTCTTTTCTGTAAGAGATGCTTTGCAAACAAAAACTGTAATTAAAAAGCATGCATGCAGGGCAAACAGCAACTGTGCAGTGGGTGCGTTAATGCTGTATGTACAGCATGTCTGGCACATGGCCTGACCTGGCACAAGTCACTTTTCCCTTTGGGAAAATCTTCATGATGGTGTTCCTGGGGGACCAACATGTGAGAACTGGAGGATTTGGCTCAATTGTGGGTTTTACAAAAGGCTCTTCCCAGTCTCTGCAGCTCTCCTTTGATACGGTGTTGTTCCTTGATAAGGATGAGTCTCCTGGGTGTTGTTCTCCCCACTGCTTTTCGTTCATGTTGCCATTGTGTTTCTGTGCTCTCCCTCACAAGCCCAAATTAGCTTGAGGCTGGTGGGATCTCTGCGGCAGAGGGCAGGGAGGCAGCCAGGGTGGTGTGGGGGGAGGCAGGAAGCCCTTTCAAGAGCAGCCAGCGTTTCTGGTAGCCTCAGATCTGAACAGCCGGGCCGAGCCCTGGACTTTGCCTCTCTCCTTTGCTCCTTCCTGCTCTCTTAAAAAAAAAAAAAAAACCAACAAAAACCCAAAAAACCTCTCTTATCTAGTCTCTCATCTCTGCACAGGCCTGCCTTGCCCTGCTGGAGTTCAAAGTTGATTTCTGGCCATGGATGCTCTCATGGAGGAGCAGCCCTATTGTGTCCCCAAGGTCTGTTTCCCCCAAGCCCCCATTACACACCAGGGCTGACCTCACCTGCAAATTGTCCTTCTTCCCCAATGCTGTGAGGCAGCTGTGCAGGGGACAAGAGGAGAAACGGAGGCACAACTGTTACCAGAAAAGGGTTATACCATCTTCTCAGGCTTCAGAGGGCCAGAGTTGGGGATGTGTGCCTGCCATCTAGGGGAGGGATAAGGGTGGGGGTATTGCCCCAGCCTGTGGGAAGTCCCTTTGCCTCCATCTGCAGGGTAAGGTGAGGGACTTTCCCTTGGGAGGCCACTTGCCCCCCTGCAAATGTCCATCTGTGGCTGATGGCACTGGCTGCCGCAGCTCTCGTAATTTAGGGGGTGCCTATGTTTGTGGTACCCCTCCTTCAGACTTGTGCAAGACACCCTGATCTCTGAGAGTGCAGAGCCAGAGAAATGCCTGTGATTTCTGATCCTTTGCCATTTCTCCCTGTCTGGGAGCAGCCAGCAGGGGTCCCAGGTGGATGAGGGGGGGCTAAAAGCAGCTTGCTCACTCATATCCCTTTGTGCTGTGCAGTGCAGGTGTGACTGGCCTGCTGCCAGCTAATTGCAGCCCTGGCACATTGGGGAAACAAACAAAGCCTTCCCCAGAGATTGGGTTGAAAGGTGATAAAGGGACCTGCGATTCCCACTGGCAGTGGAAACGGCAGCAGGTGTGGGCTCAGCAGATGGGGAAAAAATTCAGCCTCTGCCCCATCCCAACACGGAGAGGCTGTGGAGCAAACACAGAGCATCCCACCCATGCGGGATGGAGGGGGAGAGCAGGGAGAGCCGAGCTCCTGTGCAGGCTCGGTCACTGTGTGGTGCTGCATGTCCAGCCTGTGTGGCATGCGGACTCCTCCCAGAGTCATGGCAAGCAGGTCTTCCCAGGAGCCATGCTGGTAACAGCCTCTGCCTCCAGTCCAGCCGGCCCATTCACAACTTCCAAGATAGGTTGTGAGTGCTTTGAAGCAGGTGCTTGTGATTATGATATCTCAAAAGCAATGGCCATCTCTGGTGCCCTCCACAGCACCAAAATAAACAAGCTTGAAGAAGGCTGAGCAGAGGGGCAGATAAACCAGACAGAGACTCTTTTTCTCCCATCTAGGGCTTTGGGATGTGTACTTGAGATGTGAATCTTGTTCTCCTGATAGCGGGTTGCCTCTCCCGGGGCAGGAGATGTATCAGTGTTTGAGCACTTATCCCTTCCACAGTCCTATGTTATGCTCTGCCCTGAGGAGAAGGTGCTGTGAGCATCAAACCTGCCAGGTTTTTGCACTCAGATGCAGACACCCTTCAAGACCAGCTTCTGTCTCTGTGGTCTTCTTTTGTAGAAACTTTGTGACCACCATCCTGGGAAAGCACAGAATCAGCCAGTGGTTTCAATGCATACCCTTGGACTGGTGGAAGATGAACACACTTGAGTGCTTTGCTGAAGCATGGGCTGTGACAGGAGCCTGCCCCATTGTATGGTGGTGTCCATCCCACATGTGGGCTATGGCTTAAGGATATTGTCACCAAGACTAAATCTGTACTGTGCATTTCCCTCTTAAGGTCAAAACTGTTGGGTTACAAATAGCCACACAGGGATGAACTGTATTACCCATGTCTTAACTAGACTGTGAGCCTGAAGGTATGACTAGGGGAGTACTTGGAGCTGCAGGGACATCTTTAGAAAGGAAAATCCATTTATTTCCCAAGACTGTCATTCTGGGGAGCAAACAGAGAGTGGGAGGTGCTGAGAGCCAGTAGAATAAACCAGATGTAAGTCCAGGTTCTTTCTTACCATGTCTAGCACGGTATGTGACCTTTCCGTGTAGTGCTATACTGATTACCTGTTCTGCTGTTGAGCACCGTCCTCAGAGCCCACAGCAGGGAAAAGGGTCCTGGTGTAAATCAGAGCTGCCCAGCCCATGAAACTCTTTTTTTTTTTTTTTCTGTGCATTCATCCCAGACATGGGTTTGCCCTCTGGAGGCTGGTGCAGGTGTAGCTGGAAAGTACATAGCCCCTGCACACTCAGTGCAAATTCACACTTCAGATAAAGCCTTCTCAGTGACCCTGTGAAAATTCCTCCCACACCACACCTGAAGAGCCAGCAGTGGCTCTCCGCTCCTGCAGCACCCTCAGAGATGGGTTGATTCCCACCACCATGTCTACAGTGTGCAGTGGTAAAGGCAGGCACTGGGGGATGTGGGCTGACGAGTGGAGATTGCAGATCTGGAGATGGCTGTACTGCTCCTTGCCTCTGCTGCTTTGTCTTGTCCCTCTCTGAGAGGTTGAAGCCCTGACCCTGCTATGGGGCAGGAGCTGCTAAGTAATCTGGTTGAAACTTGCCATACTAAGGTAACTCAGGACTGATTCTGGCTTACCAGCACATGCTGAA
Organism: Limosa lapponica baueri; assembly: GCA_002844005.1. Classification (NCBI taxonomy): domain Eukaryota; kingdom Metazoa; phylum Chordata; class Aves; order Charadriiformes; family Scolopacidae; genus Limosa; species Limosa lapponica. Next base: position 140,480 of record KZ506195.1, read on the forward strand.
TTTTATGCTGAGAGTTTCATTTGTTGCTCCGAGATCAGTAGAGCTGATCCTGCAGCAGAAACTGCTGAGAAAGGGACAAGAAGTCGTGAGGCTTCCTGAGAAGCGTGGCTCTCCTGAGGCAAAGTTTGGGTGGGCTGCACACACAGGTCTCCGTGGGGCTGAGCCTTGGGTCAGTGTTTGTTCATGTCCAGGCATAACTTCTGAGCCTCACATCTCCGAGTTCCACTGATTCTTAGGCAGAATGGAAGAAAGATTTGTGGAAGTCTGTAGAGTGGACCTTGCCTCTTCCTGGGAAAAGTCCTTTTACCTCTGGTTTTAGGGCCCTCTTGCTTTGGTTAGACTTTAACAGCAATTAGTCAGCCAACAACTTTCTATAATAATCCACAAGTTTTCCATTAAGTAGCAAACACTTTGAACTTCTCCCCAGCTCCTTTGCTGCAACCTAATCTGCTGTCATTTTTCACAAGGAGACGGAGCTACCTTTGTATTTTATTCATTTCCTGTTTACAGGGAGAGGGGGGAAACCAAAACCATGAGAAACAGCAAAAACAACAGCCCGTGGAGCTCCAGGCACTGCGCAGTCGGGTCACCGTCAGCCTCTGCACTTGTCACTTCCAGCTGCATCTGGATTTACTGTATATATCGGACATATGACAGGGAGGTGATGTCTAGCAACATGCTGACAGGAATCTGAGGGGAAGATTCCTTATTCCAGCCTGGGCACTGACCTGAAGCCCTGGGCCAGATTGTCTCTCTTGATCTGTCTCTAAAGTGGGGATATGAATGCTTTTCTCATGTTGGCCTGGTGGTACCTTTTCTCACGTTTCTCACTTCCTGGCCCTGGTAGTAGCTTAAAAATGCTGTTAAGTAAGAAAAATTTTTGTGGTGATGATGATAAGAATTTGGAAGTCTGGACAGGTTATGGAGTTTGGGCATCTTCCTGTAGGTGCAGAGAGTACTGGAGATTGTTACTTGGTAGGCAGCTTTATGCAGTGTCCCCTGTGCCTCTCCCTCTCTTACCGTGAGCATTAGCGGAGGATAGGGGAAGGGACACTCGATTATGACTCAGTTCTTCCTCTTTGTGGTTACAATTGGGTTAGAGCTCGCTCTGCCACCAACCTAGCATGTTTAGGCTGTCTCCAAACTATTCTGTAAAAGACATGCTGCACCTTGAGCAAATGAGGAACTTTCCTTGGGATGGACAGGGTCTGCTGCACTTGCGGTGGTACTGAAAAATGCCTGCCAGGGGTGCAGCTTTCTTCTTTGGTTAAGGATATCAAAACAATTCAGTGTTAATTGTTTCTGGTTTGATCCCAACAGCTTCAAAACCAGGCCCCCTCAAAAGCGACAGAAGAAGAGGGAGTAGTTTACTGAGGTTGTGTTTATGCAATTTGCAGGAGAGGGCAAATGTAGTGAGCAAATCTTACGTATGTAAGAGAAAGCTAGTTTGTCCTAGATCTGAAAAAAATCTCTTATGCAGCCTTCCTAGCAGTTAGAAGGGATTCTAACTCAGATACATATCTGCTTTTGAGTCCCTTGACGCTACCAAAGCAGGCCCATTCCTTAGGGTAAATGAGATTCGGTCCATGATTTGGTGTAGAGGACCACTTCTTACAGTGTTTTAAATAGCTCCCTTAGGCTGGCGTGGTGTTACATGAAGAGGACAGGGGAGATCTCTGGCTGAAAAACCACCTGGGAAGGCAAAAAAGTAAGATCATTCTCCAGTCTGGTTCACTATGCGTTGCACAAGCAGCTCTGCTCGCAAGAGTCATTCCCACGTCTCCCTTCCCCACCCAATCCTAAGAACTAGCCATGGAGGTTCCTGTTGGTGCAGAATTTTGATTCTATGAGCTGGTGGCATTTATTTGGCTGCTGTTGCATGATTCTGGTGCCATTGCTGGTAGGTGATAGTAATTTTATGAACTCCATTTTGTGAAAGCCTGTGCTGGCTCCACTTGCCTCAGCTGAGAAGACACGTGCACCTTCTGTTAGACTTGGCATCTTCTTCATACAGCTATTCCAGAGATACCTGATCAATAATATGTAAGCTCTGAATCAGTCAAACCTTGTCCTAGTACATGACATGGCTTTACATGGTCAAACAAGCCCTTCAGTGAAAGATCAACAAAACTGTCATGAAGGAAGTTGAAAATGAATTATTTTCCCTTTGGAGAGCAATGGTATATCCTTGAGAGATTTCCTCTCCATTCACAGGCTTACAAGACTTCCTCTGATGGAGAAGGGCAGGATGTGCCTCTCAAGAGCTTCCCAGGTCAGTGTCCAGGACACCACCTTTTACGGGATGCATGTTCCTTCTCCTCCACGGAGCTCCCAGCCCCTATGGTCATGGAGCTGGGCAGTGCTCCAGCGTCAACTAACTTTGAAGAGTGCAGGAATGGGATTTTCCCTAACAGGGTGGGCGTGGGGGCAACAGTGCTCTAATGCAGAGGGTGTCCATGCTGTCAGGCCTTGTGCCACAGGCAAAACCAGCAACTGGCAGAGTATTGTTCGATGTATGAAGAAAAGGAAAGAAACAACTTTGCCAGTTCGGATTCACTCCAGGGACTACCCAACATCAAAGTATTGTCTCCATTCAAGTTTGATCTTTCCTTGCTCTCCACCCTCTATGCTGTTCCCTTTACCGTGAGAAAGTACGGCACGGAAAATGCCTGACCACTCTGTTCTCAGCTTGCCCTGTGAGCCAGCAATTCTTTAGGGACAGGGAGGGGGAAGGGTGGCATGCCTTTACTGCTCAAAGATACGACTTCATTACATCACCCTCCCTTTCTGACCACTCCCATATATAAAGTCTTGCTACCACTCAGCTCTGTGTGACCGATCTTGCTTTTGAAAGGCTTCTGGGAGCCCTTGAGGAACAAGGGGCAAGAGACCAAGGCAGAAGTGCGGCCTTCTGGTGTCACTAGCTGCAAGTGAACTGCACCCAGGGAGAACAGAGCTTTTAAAGTAGTGAGTAAACAGCATGATTTTATCTTATCTCCATATTTTGGTTGGATTAGCGTGTGAAATAGAGGAGTTGTTTCTTTGCCTTTATTATGTACCTTCCCAGCTCTTTAATCATGCTTTATTAAAGTGTACCTTTGTTTCACAAGCCTTCAGGCTCACGTTTGAAGAGCTAGTGCTTCTCTTTTATAGGGATTGCCAGGTCTTGATCTACTGTGTTGACTTTGGATTCTCAATTAAGGAAGGCCAGGTCACAGGCAGCAGGGTCTCTGTCCAGACAGTATGAATAGCCAGTGATTCACCCCTTAGGGGAGCTACTTAACGCTGTGGCTTGATAGGGTCAGCAGTATATGAACTGATATTTTCAAGAGTAATCGGGTTTTCTGACAGAGAAAGCTGGGTGGGACTGTGCTGCTGAGCTGACTGCTGGCCACTCTGCAGGGAAAGGCAGGTATGTTCGCTGCAAGAACACAGGCCCTTTAGTGGCCTGGCAGAAAGGCTTTGCAAAGATGAAAAAAAGCTGATAAAGAAATGGTACAGGTTAGTGTAGATTTTGTAACTGTGGAGCTTGACATGACATTTATGAGTAAAGACTGAGACTAGATAGCAGAAAGATAATAAATTGAGGGAATGTGATAAAAGAAGATGAACCTTGAACAGAGGATAGTCACCCTTTTCTGGAAGGGAGAAGCAGAAGGTTTGCATTTATTGTCAGATAGGACTCAAAATGAGATAAAGGTTAATGAATTGGTCCTTGCTACTGTTATTAAGCTGACTTTGGCATACTGAGTTATTACAGAAAGTCATTTGAACAGAAAACAAGAAATAAGGGTTGACATCCTTTATTATCAAAATCAAGAAAGTGGTCTTACAAAGTAGAATACCACTAGTAAGCTGTTACTTTTTTCATGCATACATCCTCTTTATCTGGCAGAACAAGATGGCACAAAATGTAAAAATAGCCTTTCAAGGTAAGCTCAGGAAATAGCTTTTTGTGCTGACCCTTCTTATAACCTAAGCTATATAATCTATATATCAGTATACCTGTCGTAATTAATTTGAGTATTTTATACTACTGTCTAATCATCATCTCCTTTAGATTTATCTCTCTTCTACATCTGGAATATCATTGTGATTATAATCCGGTTAGAAGAATCAGAACCCGTTGGTATCATAACAATTTTATTAACATGCCAGCGGCATGAATCCTTGATGTCAGAGAAGTACAACCTCAGAAGGCTTTTCCCCTTTAAACACATCCCAGTGGTCTTTGTCAAAGGTAGAACACTGTTCCTTCTGCACAGCAATCAACAACACCTCTGACCACCAAGGGGCCTCATCAGTTATCACATCGAAACACTGTCCCAGTAACACTGCTTCAGGGGTAGAAAACATAACCAGAAAGGGTTAATAAGCCTCCCCATTTACCAGTTATCTTTAATTTCGCTTACCTTTGCCCCAGGGAGGAGTGTGCACCTGTGGATGATTATGGGAAGCCAGACTTCATAAAATGAGAACATGTGGGTTTAGTGGGTTCCTCATCTTTGAGCAGGTGTGTTACTGTGGAAGCAACTCTCACTGGAGAGGAAGGAGGTGCTTTGGCTGTGGACAAACATCTGCTTATTTAGTTTCAGCTCTGAAAGTCAACTGTTGCGTCCCTGCTCTTAGTCAATTTGACCTATTGCGCACTAGGCAACTTTTCCAGTTCCTAAAGCACCTTTTTGCCCCTGTTCTCCCCTAGTGACTTGTTTTCCAGGGCTTTTTCAGCAGTGTTCTTTTTTTTTTTTTTTTTTTGCATCACTGTTTCTTATGTGGTGTTTAGCTTAAATTCAGACTGCCTGCTACCCGTGCAGCTGGTACTTAACTTCCACTGTTTGTCCTAACTGTGGAAGAGTGGAGCGAGGGGTCAGAAAGGAAACTTGTTATTTAGTGGGAAGAATCATAGAATGGTTCGGGTTGGAAGGGACCTTGAAGATCATCCAGTTCCAACCCCCCTGCCATGGCTCCCAAGGTACTGTTTGGTGCTTATGTTCAGGGAGTGTAACATTGCGCTGTTAGAGGGGAGAGACTTCCTCACGTAAAAAAATAGCTAACCTGCAAAATGAGGGCATCTCCTAACAGCTTCTATTCTAATAATGCATTAGTTAAAACATCAGGATTTGGAGACCTTGGATTGCATGTTCTGCCATAAAAAGGAGGAGTCGGAACAGTAGATGTGGATGCATGATCTGTGTTGTGTGAGTCGTTGGCTGGTGTTGCTTCATGAAATTCCTATGGAAAAAATAAATCGGGGTGAAGGAAGAAGCAAAAAGAAAAATCTACCCAGAAGTGCCTTCAGGTTGGCTGGTGCTTTTCAGTATCTGCAAATTCTATGACGAGCTGTGAAGATGTTGCTTATGCACAGATGGATGCACTCCTTTAGAAGAAGGAACAAATGGAGATTTGACTCTGTTGCTCATGTCTCAGTGTAATGCTGCATGCTAATTTCTGTAGAATGTTAAAGGTGACCGTGCCATGAACATCACAAACAGAAAGAGGTGGCAAGCCCTGCCAGGTACTGGAGGTACTTTTTTCTTTTTTTGCAATGGGTTGAGATGTTGAGATTAACAAGGCAGCAATGCATCTGCATTAAACATGGTATTTCTGTTTGAGGTATGGCTTTGTTGCTTGAAACATGCAAGGCTGAGTTTTAACAGGACTATCTGTTATATTAATGCCTAGACAGAGACTTGACCAAAGACCACGTACAACTGAAATGAGGTAGTTGTGCATAGCTCAACCTGTATATAGCAAGCTATTCATCTGTCAGAACCAGAAACACTAACTTCAGGTTTCATAACTTTCTCTGACCCCATCCTCAACTGTACTTGTGCATAAGTGAAAGAGTAACTTTCTGAGGAGCACCCAACTTGTTCCAGCTCCGTGCTGGTAAGAACATGCTACAGATGAGACTGCATTGCCCTTGAAGAAGGACATAGGCATTTGCTTAATTTTGGTGTCTCACTGTTATAAAACTTGCCTTTCAGCAGTAGGGGCAAAGAGTAACAATTGGATAATTATGATTTAGAACAGGGTTTTCTCACAGCCAGCAACCTTTCCATGTCACCGTGCACCCTCTAAGACAAATGTGGTGCCAGGGAGACACTCTTCTGACCTAGACCTACTTCAGGGACATAGTTTTATAGTTCTAAAGTTGCTATTAAGTATAAAACCTGGTACCAATCACACTTATGGGGCTCGTAAATTAAGAAAAGGGTTCGGTTCAGCAGACTGCATCTGAAATTCCCCTATAAAATATTCATCATTTAATATTAAAGGTGTGACAGACTGGAAGTGCAGTTCAGTTCGTTGGGGCAGAGAGCAGCTATCTTTCCGCACTGTCTGCTTTTTCAGAGGATAGTTGGTTTTGGGACAGCTCCTGACACAATCTTTTCTATGGAGCATCAATAAATTAAACACAGCAAAAGTGGTATGTGTTACTAACTGAGTATGGCCTGGACTCTGAATGTGTATTTCAGACTGGCCAGTAGAAACAGCAGATACATCAAATCCTTCTGAGCCTGCAGCATATTTTCTGTGCCAGTACATACTTTCCAGAAAGCTTCCATTTTTGCTCAAGATCTCTTGGACAACAGCAATATAATTGAAGGGACCTACTCTCTTGATGCAGTGTCTTGAAAGGGATATTTGAAAGTCCTTTTTGAAAGATGGGCACATGATAAATCCCTTCCAAATATCTCAAGGCTGAAAAGCTCATGTTTTATAATACTGATTTTACCAAATCTAAATGTTAAACAGAATCCGTTCTGTTGCTATTACAGAAAAGAAGATATATTTTTAAGCAGAAGAAATATGGTTCGTGTTCCCAAAAACTTTTACTCTTGGGGCTAAGCCAAACTTTGTTAATGAGTCATTGTAGTATAGCTATCATCCTTCTGAAGTAATAAAGATCCAGTGTATCAAAGGTTGGAGTGGGGCAGAGGGAGTGGACAGGTTTGGAATTGAGACATTAACCACTTGACTGATCCTGGTAGGTCAAAAGATAGCATCTGGCAGTGCTGACTGGCATCCAGGCAGACTTTGCTTCATCCTGCATTTGCAGGACAGTCTTCTGGCTAAAAATCAGGCTCAGGATATGGGGGCTTGAATCCTTGCTGTGCCCAAGTTTCAGGCAAGCTGTGTTTTGCCTGTGCTACATTCTGGATGAGCATTCAGCTCTTGTGTTCAAAGCTGGGTCTGAGGTCTCCAGCAAGCCATGGACAGCAGCAGTGGCATACGCTTTGGTAGCTGAGTCCTTAAGGTCCAAAGACGGTTCATGCAGCTCATCACCTTGAGACTGGTTGCTGCTGGGGTTTATGCTACACTGTTCAACAGCAGGTGAGCTGTAACCTTTGAGCTGCAACCAGGCTTCTAGACTTGGCACAAACAGACACATAGGACTGTTGCTTAAAAGCCTCAGTGAGGTTTAGTGATGGAGGGCAGGTTTCTTCATCCCTGCCTTCCTGCTCTGACGTCCTCCCTGCCAGAGGGTGCTGCTGTGGGAGCAAGGGTAACAGAACAGGCATTGCATCTTCTTATTGCAGCTGGAGTATTAATCCAAGCTAAAACCAGTGACAATTTAAGGTAGTGTGTAGCTGTGATTGCTGAAGAACAGGTGTGTGAGCTGATCAGGTGCCCTTGCGTTGCAGGCAGTCGCTCACACTTGGCAGAGAGGTTATTCCCACCAAATGTAATCTCAGCTGAATCTGTCTGGGTGTCTGGGTTTAAGCTGTGAGGTACAGACACACTTAAAATCCAGTCTCTTTTTGAACCACAAGGGTGCCAGTTGGTTAGGCAAGAGGGGTGTGAGGGTATATGACCATGTGGAGATGAGAGCACTTCTACTTAAGATGACCACATATTTGCCCAGTTGTTTAATCAGAACTTAAGAGCTAGCAATAAGGTGAGGGAAAACTTATGTTTGCACCACATAGTAACTGAATCCAAGAACATGGAATGATTCTGCTGGTGATACACAGCCTTTGTGGATGCTAAAATATGCATTTTAAAAGGTGTGGGTTCTTGACTTTTCACCTAGTCAATGATTACTTATGCATTCCTCTGGTACTATGAATTCAGACATAATGAGTTTCAATGGGTTAATCTCCGTGAGCAGAGCAGTACAAATATCAAATAGTGTAGTACCCTTCGGAGAGCTTTTGTGGGAAGAGAAGTGGTTACTGCTACAAGGATGTATTGTCCCTAGAAAGGGATACATATCCTGGGCAAAAGGAGAGGACAGACTTGCAAACACCTTGAGAGGTAAGGGGGAATTAGAAATTACCTTCATTAAGCCATTCCCCTCAGCCTGGAAGTGCTGTGTGAGATTTCTTATTCTGCAGAACATGGGGCAATGTGACTTTTTTTTAATATATCAGATGAAAACTTACCTAAAGAGAATGATAGAACCTGACTGGTCTGAATAAGCTCAGGTCTAATAAACAACTTCTAGTTTAATGGCAGAAGAGCATCTGGAAATATTTTTGCAACAGTTGGGAGACTAGAACTATTTTAATTAGGCATTTTGATTTTAAATTAGGAGTGAATGTAACAGTGGTGTTCTGAATGAGGTTATAACACTTTATTTTAATAACTTGCACTTTTGAGATTTGAGTTTGCCAGTTCTAGATTTCTGGGAGGTCCCCAAATAGAAAAGACTGAGAAAACCAAATGAAGTGGGGTATTCCGCATTTATTTCACCTTTTTTCACTTCATAGTTTATGCTGAAGCGTCTTAAAATAAAAAATGTTGCATTGGACACTAAAATTTCTGCAGGAAAACATGAAAGTTTTTTGGGGAAAAAAATTACTTCAAGAGGAAGTTAATGTCTTTTTCTCAGTGAACTCATAGTTTACTCTGCATTGGACAGAATACTACATGCCATTAGGCTTCAGAAAACTTAATGCCTGTGGAGGAGTTGCAAATCTTGATTACAGTAGCTCTCTTTGTGAACAGCCTACCTGAAAGCCAGCTGGAACAGCCTGCTTTATTCAGGGACTTTTTGCTCAGTTCTGTTCAGCGTCAATTACCTGTGCTGAGATGCCTCTCCTTAAAATTGATCTGTTTGCACATGAGCCCTCAGTGCCAGCCTTATCAAAGAGGGTGCTAAAGGCTTTTGACCGGCACCTGCAGGGAGGGAGGCAATAAGTCACGCAAGGTGCAGGCCAGCTGGACAGAAACCCTCCTGGAGGTGCTGGCTATGAGGAAGCCTCTGAATGGAGTTGAATGGATTTACTGTCGTTTTCCAGGGACTGCTCTGTCCCCCTGTCTCAGGCAGGGCCAGTGCTGAAATCTGAGTTCGGAAGCCTCTTTGGGCTTCTTCATGGCTTGGCTGAACTCTGCTTTAGTTCCCTTATCTCTGGTGGAGGTGAAGATTGCATAAGACTTCAAATTAAATACCTCTTGATGGATAAGTACAAGAGCTTCATAGTTTTAAGTTCCAGCTTAATACCAGAATGTGTCTCCTGTCTCATTGTGTGACCTAGAATTGAATAGACTTAAAATATCTGCTCATTTTGAATTCCAGATACTTCAATATTTGAGTCATAGTCTTTTACAGAAATCTGTGTAAGACTTGAATTGGGAATTATTTCCTTAGATACAAGAGGTGGTTGTTAATAACTCGTTTAAAGTCTCTAGAAGGCATCTTGTGGACAAGATAGAAATAGTTACGGAAAAATGCCTGCTAGTCACCATGAAGATCAGTACCTGATAGGAGATTCTGTCTGCCTGTGTGGTTGGTAGCAAAACCAGCATCCCGATCAGAGGCATCCTGGTGACTGCTACTATAAGCCCTAGTAAAAGGCCTGAGGGGGGAAAAGAATAATTAGCATATAAACTTGTAGATCAGAATCTCAAATCACTTAAGTTCATGTCTTACTGCAATAACTGCAGGGCAAGGCTGCATGGGGAGGCTTATATGGGACCAGACCTTTGTGAGTACAGGACAGAAGGCACAGGGAAACAAACCCTTTCTTTTTTGGGGTGCTCAAAAGCAGAGTGCTCAGAAGTTTGTCTTTTCTAACAAAGCCATAGAAGGGCAGGCGTGAACGTATCACTAACAAAGTTACAAAGTTTTCTGCCATTTGGGCTAACACAAACCTGTTAGTGGGTAGAATTATTGCATCTGAGCCATTCCAGTTCAGTCCAAGAGCAAAGGTATGTACAGCCTGCACCAGCTCACCCACCGCTACTTTGGGAGTAGTTGCGGTGAGATGCGAAGACCCCATTGTTGCAATTGGAGAGCAATTAGACCTGGTAGGCAGGAAGCAGGTCTGATGTTAAAACTATGTAATCTTTACACAATCCTTGTTGTGTAAGGTGTTTACCCCCTGGCCTTTGAGTAATTATGGCATATATTAGCCTGCCAGAACCTAAGAACTGTAGATTGTGTAATGAAGGAGTGGTCGATGGGGAATGGGCGACCTAAGCTTTGGATTTGCCATGTGAGAAAGCGTAACAACCAGTTTTGGTAGGAAAGGGGCAAAGACCCTACTTACTTAGGCAGAGCCATACTAAATCTTACTGAACTGCTAGAAAACAGGAATATAAGCAAAGTACAAAATGGATAACACAGAACAGCAAACAAATCTTGGAAACTTCTCCCCCTTTGGAAGTGGAAGGAACAGCTGAACTTACCAGAAATAGCCATGGACAGTTCCAGTGTACTTTCTGTATTGGTTTTGTCTAATTTTCTTCAGTGCAAGCTCTCTTGGAGCAGATAACCCCAGCTAATTAGCTGCTCAGAGGTTGATGACCCCAGATATTCTTCCAGATGAAAGCAGTTGTTGTTGGCCATCGTCCTTACTGACAATTGAGAGAACACATGGTTAGCACAGTTATACCTGAGAATTTAAACTGTCTTCTGGCTAACTGGGTGTGCACGCAGACTCCTAGTGCAAGGGTTTCCCACAGATGAAGGAATAATTTGCTTTTTTCATTACACTGCCTCTCAGCGAGCTCCCATTGAGGAGGAAAGCAAGGTGATAATGGTGTGGGGAGCCAGCGCCAGCTTAGACCCCACCACCACCAGCCATTAGCACAAGGATAGATATAACTTCTTCACCTCTGAATGTGGCCTGGCCCTCTGGCAGGATGCTGGGAACGGCCCTTGAGAATGAGCAGCCTGTCCAGTCAAACAGTACCTACATCTGTAGCAAGACAGGATATCAGTGATTGATTCTGCATTACCTGATCCTGAAGTATGGTGTCAGCTCAAGTAGCTGTGTTACAGTCTTATATAAACTTCAGAGATGGTTCCACCTGAGTGATCGTTTGTAGACACCTTCGTTAGGTTGTCACATAATGCTGGATCAGTAAGGGGACACTTGTGTGAACAGCCTTTGGGCCTCTGCTAGGACACTGGTTCTGCTCTTTCTGGGTTTCTATTGGCTTATACTTTTGGGGGACAATCTGCTGACAATCTTGTGGCTGTTTGCTTTACATACATTCTCACCCACAATTCACTGACAGTTTGCTCTACACAACAGTAGAGTGGGAAAACATTATTTCAACTGTTTTTTATTAATTATTTAAATGTGCAGTGTTATTGCTATGGATTAGACTTTGAGTTGTATTAGAAGACTGTAGCCTGTGCCCTGTGACAAGACTCAAGATTGCATAACGAGCGCTGCATGGGGAAAGTAAGGACGGATGTCTCAAATCTAATGGCCAGGTATTGGCTACGGGGCTGGGGGTGGGAGTACAAGGAACTCTTAGGAATGGGTGCTGAGGTGTGCAGCTGTTGCAAGATGGATTTAAGTCAGAAGCCTGTTGGGTTAAAGTTTGTGGTTAAAGTTTTAGGTGTTGTCAGTGGATGCTTCCTTCACTACTTCATTCAAGAACAAGGCAATGCCTGACCATACCTGGACTCCTCTGTCATCCTCTGGTATCCCACTGTGCTTGCTCCTCTGCTTTCTGGCTGGTACGTCTCCTCTTTCCCCTCTTTCAGTTCTCCTGGCACTTTCCCTGACCATGGCAGGTTCCTCATCTCTACAGTGTGCCCCAGCCCTCTTGGCAGAGATGTCAGACCCTGTATCCCCTGCCTGACACTAGCCAGGCTGTTGCACTGGGGTTCTTTTGATTCAAAACCAGTGTAATGTTTAAATAAGGTTGTGAGCATTGTGACACAACTAAATACAGCTCAATGGGGTTGCTTGTACAAGCATAACTCTGCTACTTACTGGTCCTCCCTCTCTTCTAATATAAATTAAGACAGACTATCAGTCTACATTTTAAATTCCATTGCTAGGGCTGGCTGTTGGACATTAAAACTGAGAAATAATCACATTGCATTTAATGGTTTTATAGCCTCTCTCTCCTGGTGATCTATTGCTGCTGCCAGGCAGTGCTGTGTGACTGAAGTGCTAGCCAAGCTTCCAAACAGCTGGATTTGGCAGGGATCTGGAGGTTAACGTCAGCCTCAGCAGACAATAGTTGGGGAGCCAGCTCAGGTGGTGGCCCGCAGCTGCTGCTCCACTCCCAACAATAAATCATAGTGGGGACTTGACTTTGGAGCCGAGGCTGGAAAAGGACACTGGTGCAAAAACTCAGCTGTTCCTGTAAAGCACCTCCCTGGGGCACAGGGCAAGTATGGAGAGCTGGGTTAGAGAATGAGTATCTGCAGGCTCCTGATCCATCTCCCCATGGCTGTATGGCAGAGAAAACGCCTGTTCAGCTCTCTGCTGTGCCACAGTCAGGAAGGCAGTAAGGACTGTGCAAGGGCTGCTTCCCTTTAAGGTCATGCCTGAAATAAGTTAAGGAGCTTATGGGAGTTGAGCTGGCAGTTAAAGGGGAGCTCAGCTGAATTTGTTATTTGTACCATTGAAGGTGAGAAAGCTGCAGATCTTTAGCTCGTACATCTGCTTCTTCCTTAGTAGGATCAATCTGACAGATTGCACAGATGCACTTTTATTAAGAGCATTCATTCACTTTTTCTGGCCCCACTCGGGTTCCAGAGGCCCAGGCCAGGGGGCAACATGGTACCACAATGCGGTGCAGGAACAATGCCCAGCAACCAGTGTCTCTTCTTCACGGCCGACTGCGTGCTTGTTCCTGCCCCCAGTGGTGTGCGTCTTATCCTCACCCCAGGGGCTGGAAGTGGGCCAGGAGCTGTGCCTGAGGCATATGAAGTGGGCTGGAGGGCCCTGTTCAAGGTCTGTGTGCTCACTGGGGCAGCTAGACACTCAGCATGGAGCTCTTATGGGTCTAGGAGATGCTCATGAGTGGCACCCGAATCCAGAGAGGAGGTGAAAGATGAGAGCAGAAGTACTGTCTGAGGTTTTCCCTTCTCTCCTGCTCTCAGAATAACTTGTCTGACAAAGCAGTAACTCCTTACAGGAGCCCAGCAGTGAGGCAAGCAGTTGTGGAGGAGAACGGCACAACCCAAGCCAGGAGCCTACGGGTTAACACACCAGCTACGGGGCTCGAGTCACCCCAGGCTTGCAGGACAGCCCAGCACAGAGCAGCCTTCAGATGAAACAAAGTACCTTCTGCCTAGCTGGGGCGCAGATAAAAGATCCCATGGCATTTCTTGTGAAGCCTGGAGGAGGCTGCCAGTGCTGAAGCTGAACTCTCTCTGCCAACAAACAAAACTGTCTTTAAACTCTGAGGCTGTGTGTGAGCTATTGTTGGGGACATAATGGCTTCTCTGTTTCCCTGCTCAGTCATTGCTCTGCAAACACGCCACTGGTCTCTTAAAAGTAGTTGAGTGTAAATCAAGTTCTAGAACCTGGAAAGAGGTTTCATCCATTTACCTTTTACTGCCCTCAGTTGACATTTGTTTACAGAACAGCACATACAGTAGATTTACACCCCAGTTTGAGCTGCTTTACTCAGAGATGGACATCTTTAGTGCTCAGACTGAGACTTGCAGATACACATTTGCTATCCAAGTCCTGTATCTCCTAATTTAAATAACAGGAGTGGGGGCAAGGTTGAGGGGGCAGTGCTTGCTAATCTCCTCCCTCGGAAAAGTTTTGGTTTGGCTGGCCTGGCCTGTTTCCTCTAGTTAGCTCAGTGCTGACATGCTGCTCCTCAGTCCTGCGTGTGCTGCTGCTGCTGCAAGGCACTGAGTGCTGCTCTGACTGCTGGAGTTTGCTCTACTTTGGGCAGTTGAACATCCACAGAGGGTGGGGTTGGTGGATCCACTCTTCACCCACAATGCCATGGATTGGCTTGTCTCTGAGGATGGCAGATGCTTTCGTAAGGTAAAAGGCATCTTTGCTATCTATTATTGTACGGTAGTCACAGTGAAAACCCAAAGCTGCACTACACAGGGGGAAGTTAGTCCCTGAAGGCAATATGATGAATTTAGGTCTTTCTTTGCTGGAACAACCCTGCAATGGGAAAGGAAATGGATCTAAGAGTAGCTGTTCAAGCTGTATTTCGTGAACTGTCAGCCCCAACAAGCTGGCAGTGACTCTCCATCCCCTCAATAGCTCTCAACTCAATCTGGTGTGTATCCGGAATGTGCTTACGGGAGAGCTCCTTGGTGTCCTGTGCTCATTCACATATGAGCTGTGTAACCCTGTGCGCCCCAAGAGCAGCTGTGTGCAGGACTGGGAAACTCAGAGACATGAGCACTGGCCATCACCCTCTAGAAACAGCAAGCTCCTTGGAAAGGTGCCCTAGCCAAGGGCCCTGAACAGGAGGGGGTGCTGTGCTCAGGCTGCGGTGTGCCAAATAGCTTTGGTCAAGGTTGCTTGCTAATGACTAAGATGTGTTTTGCTCTGGTCATCGAGAACCTTCTGGACAGAGACTCCTTCACAGACATGGTATTTAAAAGCAGATTGTATGAAGTTAAATGTTTTAAAAAAAATTTCCTCTGAAGATGATGTGTATCATGACTAGCACCAATTATGTTCTGCTCCTTGGATTTCCCTTCTCACCTAGGAATCTGCTGCTGTTTTGGTGTATGAGGTTACCTACCTGCTGTAAGACAGATTCTTACCCAAGTAACAGCTGTTGGTTTGGGGTCTTTTCATTGCTGGTACTTTAACACTTCAGAGCTGTTACCAAAGGGCTTCTAAGAGTCCCCGGGGTGCTCACTGAAGTAGATCATGCTGAAAATAGGATGGCAGTAATGGGTAAAGGGGAAGCTGATAAAAGCTTCGAGTTAGAATGGTTGTTCTGCACAGAGATGGCAAGGACATAGAGAAATGGTACCAATGGTGCCCATAGAAAAGGTCTTGATACGAATCTGAATGAGGAAATACCTGGGAGACTCTCTCTGTGAGAGGTTCAGGGAAGGAGGAAGCTGTTCACTGCCCACAGTTCAGAACTCATGGAAACCTGCTAAAAAGCAAGAGCTGTAAAGATGGGAAGAAGTTATATATACAGCCTCACCATGTGGCTATGAAGTAGGGAGGAAGAGGTCAACACAGGTGGCTGCTCACCTGGCAAAGCCAGCCTGCCTCGGGGGTGTGGGCAGGATGCAATCCTTGGCTCCATCACGTTACAAAGGAGGCAAACGGCCTGGCAGTGTTTGTTGGAGGGGGGAATCTTGTTAAAAGTCTCTGATTGGTATTACTGACTTGATTTGGGAGCTAGATCAAATCCAGTCTGACACTGGCCCCCTGTCCTCCCAAGCAGGGCAGTGACTTAAATGCTTGCTGAGCATCCAAAATCCTCAGGGCGTAAAATCACAAAGAGCAATCAGTAGTTCTGTCACTACTGAAAGGAAACAGTAAAAGAGCATCTTGAACATCCCCTCTCCTCTTCATATTCTACTTCACTTCAAAACAGGACATCACCCTGATGTAACTGTCAAGGCCAGAATTGGGCTCACACCTTCCCTGGCCATTCCTTCCCAGACCACCCTTCCATGTGCAGGGCTGTTGGCTGCTGGGGGGCAGAGGGGAAAACAGAGGGTATGAAAGAAGGTAGATGAAAAGACTGCTCTTGTGCCTGATCCTCTGCTCCCTAGTTCCCGTGTGACCCAGAAGCAGCAAGGCTGACGATCCTGTCTCTTCCCACAGGAACATGAAGAAGCGCTGTGTGGTGGCCGGAATCCTGACTGCAGCCCTGCTGGGGCTCATCCTGTTCCTAGGACTCTTCTTTGGGCTGCGCTCTGACTCAGGGGACACACACACTTACAGGAGGGCGGCTGTGGCTACAGACGCGGGGCAGTGCTCAATAATTGGAAGGTACCCGCTAATTGTACCATGACTCTCATTAGTTCTGGCAGCTCTTGTGCAAGACAAAACTGTTGTTTCCCTGATGTTCAGGTGCAAGCCTGGCAGTTGCCCAGCACAGATAATCTCCAACCTTCCTGTAGAAAGAGGAGGCCATGATAAAACCTGGGCTTTTACCATCCCTGACCAATGTTACTGCAGTTGCTCAAAGACAATGTAGCAGGCAAAGATTCCCTAGATGTGTGAGCAATGGGAACAAGAGATGCTTTTCAAACTCCTTTTAAAAACCATTTATCAAGCTGTCCTCCAGTTCTAGATGCAAGTGCTTCAGATTTCAGGCTCCTCAGAGAGTTGTCATTTCTCACGTGTAATGAATGTGTCTGGGATGCCTGTCCCCCCATGTACTTTGACACAGTGTTTTCAAGCTAGTTTGGACATGTCCCTGATGAGGGCTGATCTGGTCTGCACCTAGACCATTAGGATCTGTTCTCTAAGGTGACAGAAGCTCAAAACTTCCTGTTCCTGAGGAACCTATAGTCTGGGTGTGGACAAATGTGCGTTAGAGAATCCATTGTAGCTGCTCTGACGAGATGAATCCGCTGCTCACAGGTAGCTGAGACACTGTAACATGTCACCATACGATGCCTTCTCTTCTGCTGCACAGGGACATTCTTCAGCAAGGTGGATCAGCAGTGGATGCTGCGATTGCAGCTCTGCTTTGTGTAGGACTCATGAATGCTCACAGCATGGGCATTGGAGGGGGCCTCTTCTTTACCATCTACAACAGCACAGGTAAGGGACAGGGCCATAAACATCTGGAACAGTTTGAGAACTGTTTATCTAAAGCAGGCGATCTATACTACCTGAGTGAAGGTAAAAGACTGACTCTCTCAGCCTCTGGGGTAACATGCTGTCCTCAAAATAATTGCCAAGAAACTGGCTCACATTCACCAGACTTCTTCATCAGAGACCATGCCTGTTTGTTGAGTCCGGAGCTAAACATCATCTTCCTTGCTCTGTTATTAAAGGAAAAGTGGAAATCATTAATGCAAGAGAGGTGGCTCCAAAAAAAGCATCGGAGGACATGTTTGGGAACAACACACAGCTCTCTCTGAAAGGTATGGCAAAGGCTGTTTCACAGCTTTGAGGGGACCACATAGCTCCAACATTAGCTGCTACTAACATATCTAAATTAAGAGCACTTCTTATGGTTAGGTTCTTGCATATCTACAGGGTTTCTCACCTAGAAATGTCCTCTACTTTACACAGTCTGCAAACTCCATCCTGACAAGGAAGCTAAAAATAACGTCCTTCAAACTAGTTGGTCCCCTCAGCACTTTCTGCTTTTCAGTTCATGAAAATGCAAGTGAATCCAAAGCACTGAGTATGGCCTGTTCTGTATTTGCCATCTTTCCTTTCCACCTCTTTGAATAAATCTTTGTGGATCAACTTAGTTCTTGTCAGTTCAGGTGTCCTCCCTGAATACCTTTTGTGGTGGCTTCAACTGATGGGCTTCAGAGAAGTAGTAATTTCCTTTCAGGGTAGTATTTTCTAATCAAAAATAGAAAGAAATACTAACTAATTCTCTTCATGGTCACTCCAGTAACCAAGGAGGAACAGCATCTTGGAGGGGGTTTGAGAAGTGTTTTGGACTTCTGGGAGTTGCCAATAAAAACAGGATTGAAGCAAACTGCTGCATCACTGTGCAATGTAGTAAACAGTCTATTGTAATTGTAGTTACAATGCTGCAGCAAAGTTTTTGGCTTAAGCATGTGCACAGTCTGTGTCCTCTTATGTAGTGTGTTCTCCTCTGAGGGACTGGAAACTGCAGGCAGCTATGACAGCTTCTTTGTTCTGAGCAGCTTTTTTCTGGTACAGAGCCTACTGAGGGGAAATGACCCAAAAACTTGAGTTTCCAGCAAGAGGATAGAGGTGTTTCAGCACTCCAGAATATGTAGGCATAAATGTCAGACAGAATAATTCTGTTAGCGTCGTATGCAGAAGCTGAGCTGCTCATAGTATATGTAATCCCTGCCTAAAAGCAGGGCTGACAGAGAAGCCTGCTCTACCTCCTGCTCCACTAATCGCTTTCTTTCCTTGCTATGGAAGACTAATACATTCCTTATCTGCTCCAGGAGGACTGTCCATTGCTGTTCCAGGAGAAATCCGCGGGTATGAACTGGCTCACAAGCGTCATGGCAAACTGGCATGGAAAGAACTGTTTCAGCCCAGCATCAAGTTGGCAAGAGAAGGATTTCCTATTGGGAAAGGCCTTGCAGCAGCCATCAAATCAAAAGAGGAGGCAATTGAAAACAATACCTCACTGTGGTAGGTAGAGCAGTGGCTGTTCTGTGCAGAGGGATTTGGGGTAACTGCATCCTAGCTGAAAAGTCTCTGTGTTTGTGTAATGTAGAGTCTGTGAGGACTGCGCCTCCCCTCCAGTGACTGTACTCACTGTACCTGCTGATGTTATTCCAGCTATTTGAAGGTGCTAAATCATGTGGCCAATTTTAGGAATGTTCAGTCCTGACCTTTAAAGGGAGATAAATTCTGCTCTTTAAGTCCATTTATCTGAGCAAAGGTGGAATTAGAATACCTGCTGGGATGTATCTGTCAGATGGCAATGTATTTTCTGAATCCCCAGCTTTTCCTCATGCTGTAAGTGCACCAGCTAATCTCGCCTGCATTTGGGGCAATTGCAGAATCTCCTTGAACATCTCATCTGCTGTCAGGCAGTGGGAATTCAGGTCATCTCTTACTCTGCAGTCAGCCTTCCTGAAACACTGCCTCTGACCATCCACTTCTGGCAATGACTATGAACATGAAGGGGTTTAAATGCTCCTCTGTTTCTTCTTACAGTCAAGCCCTTAGTTTCTATGTCCAGCCCTACTGGAGATCGTGCTTAATCCTCTCTTTTCCTTAAAATCTCTGCCAGCTGCAGGTTGGTTTCCAATCCAGTTGGGATGTACAGCCTGGGCCTATCTCCTGTACTTCCATCTGGCAGGTCCACAGCAGCACATTCATGATCCATGATGAGGGAGCTAGACAGGAAACTGTCTACCTTGGTGCTCTGACAAACAGGGTTCAAAATGCATTCTGCTGGACTCACTGGAAGCTTTGAGCCTCATAGCTTCATAGTCTGTGCTCTGAATGGAACTGCCTGAGTTCAAGGATATGGCCCCTCCTGGGCATCTTGAGGCAGTTGTTGGCCCCTTGGGCGGTTAGGGAGGGTGGCCTCCCTTGGTGAAAAATGTAGACACTCCTTCCTGCAGGCTTCACTGAGCAAATTCTGAGCAATGTGGAATGCCAGGTCAGAAACCACTGCTCACTTTTATGTCCCAGTGAAAGATATCAGGGCCCCTGGAGCATGGCTCAGACAGTTTCTCATCTCTCCAAGAAGCCTCTAGCACGAACACTCAAATACTGTGACAGCTGGTACAGGTACACAGTTTTGAACTTGTCTCTCGGATCTGATCTTCTCAATCTGCTTTCTCTGTTAGCGAAGTGTTCTGCAGAGGAGGGAAAATTCTGCATGAGGGCGATATCATCAAGATGCCTAAACTAGCCAACACATACGAGACTATAGCCAATGAAGGAGCAGATGCCTTTTACACAGGAAGCCTGGCAAAACAGATCATCGATGACATCCGCAGTGTAGGTGAGAAACAGGACATCTGTCCAAAACAGCGTGAGTGACCTGACTGCTGCAGCTCAGCATCCAGGGAGGAGCTGGTGACCTGCAGAAGCCTTGGAAGTGTGTCAAGCCTGCTGCCTGAAATGCCACTTCTGAGATCTGTGGCAACAGGACACCCAAGAGAAGCCATTAGCGGTTTAATGGATGCATTTGAGACTTCGTCAGAAATGGATAGTATATACTGTGCATTCCTGTACCGTGTAGTCTAGCAAGTCTATGCATTTCTGGATAGAGCTTAGTAGATACGTGCTGTTTACAGAGCCTGAATCCAACAAGTTTCTACCTAAAACTTTATGTACATGGTCCTGTAAACTCGGAGCTCGTTTAATCTCTCAGTGCCACTAGATGGTGGTAGTATCCTGTCCTTACTAGCTGGCATTGGCTACTTCACTCAACCTCATGTGAGTCATTTACTGGCTTTATTTATGATCGCTTATTACTGCCTTCCCCCTTCTGATAAGAAAGACAATAGAACATACAAATTATTCTGCTTGTGGGGTAGCACAAAGCATCTGCACTCAAAAGCCGCATCCTCCTCCTGTAAACAGGACTCTTAATGACATTTTGTTACCTGACATGGCTGGTGTCTTTTGTAAAAAAAGACGGATCACCAGATTTTTTGGCTGCTGTAAATCAGCCCAACTTCAAGCTTAGGCTATCTGAATCTCAGCTGGATCTTTCAAGGAATAAATTCATCTCCTGTGCACCCATCTTTCCTTTCTTTACCTTGCAACTTCCTGGATTTGTCTGTGTTCCCTCCTGTCCTTGCTGTGATGCATGGTGATGGACTATTACCTCTTCTTCCCACCAGATCACATAAAGCCACATCTATGGTTTCCTTCTCTTTTCCAGGGGGCATTGTTACATTGGATGACCTGCGGGACTACAATGCAACACTGATTGAAGACCCCATAGAGGTCACACTTGGGGAGTTTACCCTCTACACGCCTAGTGCCCCCCTAAGCGGCCCAGTGCTAGCCCTCATTTTCAACATACTGAAAGGTGAGAGTGCCCCTGAGCAGTGCCTTACAGGCAGCAGGAGCTATGAGACCTCCAAAGACAATGCCTTTTTGATTTTGGGAGCTGGGCCTTCCTTGATAGCCCTCCAGCAGGTGAGAAGTCTGAGACCCCAGGAGGGATCAGAGATACGGAAACATTCCTTTTCTGCTGTAAACTTAGGAATGTCACCTTCCTACTTGAACTACAGGTACGAGAGGAAAAAGTGCTCCTGATTGTGGCACTTTCCTGATACCTGCATGGGTGGTAACTAATTTGTACTTGAGGCTTCTTTGGAAAACACCTCTGCAAGTACAAATCCTGCTGGTGACTTCCACAGTGCTCAAAACTACCAGGGCTCCTGTGTTCTCCATGTGGAAATTAAGACAGTCCAGTGACTGTATCTCTGTAGAGATTGGGCTTCAAGATTATACCATTTGACATGGGTTTATTAGCAGTCCATTGACCATGTACTTTCCTTTGTGTTCGCAATTGTTTGTCTTCTGTTGCCAGGATATAATTTCTCTGCTGACAGCATCAAAACCGTGGAGGAGAAAGGTCTGACTTACCACCGCATTGTGGAGGCCTTTCGCTTTGCCTACGCCAAGAGGACTTTACTGGGAGATCCAAAATTTGTCAACATTACAGAGGTACCTGGCAAAAGCCTTTTCTTTCTGCAACACCAAGGTTGACTGGAACATGGCTTACAGTTTTTGGGTGACTAAACTTTGTCAGGGATGCTCTGTGCCACCTGCTGTTGACAGGCACTGAAATATCTCTGAATGAAAAAGTGAAGTCCTATGTGACTCATGGCTGAGCTGTGGGGGATATAAATGGAGGAAACCTTCCTGCTCTAAGGAAAAGCAAAATCCTCAATTCACCAGGAGTGTTTGAGTATACTTAGGGCTAATCCTCCCTGTTTTCATAGTGTTTGAAGCCTTATTCACTAGATGATACTCCCAGCATCCTTGTGGCTCTCTAACCACAGTCCTGCCTATAGTAAATGGACCAACGGATGGGAAGGGGTGAGGCAGGAACCCTGCTTCTCCCAACTTCTTTGTGCTTTCACTTCTGTGACTCTGCAAAAGCAGCAGGATCTGAGCCCGGCCCAGCTTGATGGACACAAATTTGCAACTTACAGAGCAATGATCAGAGCTTGCCTTGGCCTGGTCCTCTCAACCCCATCCCTTTCCTCTCACCTCTGGAGCCCATGTAACACTGCCTGCCCACGCCTTGCAGCAGTGTGAGGACAGCTTTCCGTAGCTCTACAATAATGGATGCTGATTAACTTCCTACACAAAGGGGTGCACTGTAACAGCTGCTTCCGTGACTGCTTAAAATGCTCTTGGGTACAATGTCCATCTTTCAAGGAGGAGGAAAGCCCCTGCTGGAAAACTATAGCCTCACTGCTGGGATTTGCCGCTCTTCTGTGGTCTGAAGTATTGGATATCAGCCTCATAACTGCTTGTCTCTTAAACTTAATCTGCTGAGTAACTGCATTGGATTTCTCTGACAGGCGATCAGAAACATGACGTCCGAATTCTTTGCGGATAGTCTCCGGAGGAAAATCACAGACAACACCTCGCATCCAGTTGACTACTATGAGCCAGTATATTACACTGGAGATAATGCCGGTACATCCCACCTCTCCATTGTGGCTGATGATGGCAGTGCTGTGTCCGCCACCAGCACCATCAACCAATAGTATGAGCTCAGACATTACTTCCATGTAGGCCTTTGCCATCTTCCTAGTGGTAGTTCTGTGGTTGGTATAAAACATCACTGAGCGGTCATCTCTCTGGCGGGGTAGCGATGAGTTTATGGGCACTTCTGCTGAGCTTGCAGGTCAGTTCTTAACTGAAGAACTGGGTCAGAGGACAAGATGCGTCCTCTCTGATGTTGAGTTCACCCACCAAGAAAACATTCACTGCATCTGTATCTTCTCAGAAGCAGTGGTATCGCTGCTGGCTCTGATTTCCCAGGCTTCTAGAAGGAATTTGAGCTAATACAGCTGGCCTGGAAGTGCAGCGTTTGGCTTAGAGTGCTGTCAGACAGAGCTGTATTCTGTGCATATGGCCTGAAGCGGGGGGTGAAGCTCCTTTTTTGTCCACAGAAAATGTCTCCAGCTTGACATATCTAAGCAAAACCCCAGTCACTCCCAAACGTGCCAGCCTTTGAGCTGTGCTGCCTCTGAATGGAGTGTGGTACTGCCTGTCTGGAAGAGGAGCTGGTTATATTTAGCTGCTCTGCTGATTTTCCCCCTGGGGTCCCTGCAGGTGAGCCCAACAGCAGGGATCTGGGCTGCCTATCCTCTTTGTGCAGCTGTGCGCTCAGGATAGAAACTGCTTCCTTCCCCCAGGGGGTGACAGAATGTCCTTTACAACAGGAGGGAGCGGAGAGTTACTCCAATCGAATGCCAGGTTTCACACTGCAGCAATTCACTTGAAGCTCCTCCTGGATTTGCTCTGGTTTTAACATGTCTGCACCAACTTGTTTTCTCTAGCTTTGGCTCTGATGTGCGATCCAACGTGAGTGGAATCATATTTAATGACGAGATGGATGACTTCAGCTCACCTTATATAATCAATGGATTTGGGATCCCTCCTTCTCCAGCAAATTTCATAGCACCAGGTAGCTATAAACTACCTTCCTGACAGTCTTTTGGCCGTGTCCTGCATACTAACGCTGTGGTGTCTGCAAAGTAGGCTGCAGCATGTCTGCGATCAGGCGCAGAGCTGGGGCTCTCTGAAGAGGACAGGGATGAAAATAAGGCATCCCTGCCAAAAACACACAACCAGCCACCCCTGGTGCACCCTGAAGGAGGAGAGACTGTCTAAAGAAAAACTCTTGCGTGTGCCTCCTTCCAACAACCAGAAATCCTTTCCCAGGGAGCTCAGTATGTGTCAAATGAAATTACTTAAGGCTGCAGAAAATTTCTTTGAACTGATTTAAGAGGGAGGCAGCAGCAGGAGCTGACTGCAAAGTGTTAGATGGCACTGTCCAGCCTTCTCCCTACGCTGCCGTGGGAGCTGTGGGGCAGCTCTGGTTAGACCCAGTTCACATACACACCTAACCCAAGCAACCTGCCTGCTCCACCACTGCTTCCTGCAGGCCCACCTCACTGCTGCTAAAGCAGGCTGGAATTCTGCTACCCTCCTGTACCCCGCACTTTGGAGGGAGACAGGGAAGTGAAAGGACAGGAAGGGAAATCCCACGGTGTACTGAAGGCAGCTGCCTCACATCCCCAGCTGGGACAGCACTGTGGAGGAAGGCACCTTCAGCCTCTGTGAAAGACCAGTGTTAAGCTTTGCATTGCAGGAGCAAGAAGGAGATGGGTACAGGGGGTTGTGGGATCCTCGAGGGCTGAACAAGACACATGAGCTGAGTCAGGAAGGTGGATACTGAGGCTCTGGGTTTAGACATGGAGCGGGAGCTGGCAGTTTGTAAGCTGCAGGTAGAAAGCTGAGCCTCTCTTGCATCTGTGTCCCCAACAGGTAAACAGCCGATGTCCTCTATGTGCCCCTCCATCTTGGTGGATAAAACGAAAAAGGTCAGGATGGTGGTTGGTGCTTCTGGAGGAACAAAAATAACTACAGCAACAGCACTGGTATGTGATGATATGGGCAAACTGGGGACAAGGCTGAGACAAAAACAAGGTGGGGAAGAGGAGGAGTTTGGGGTAAGGGCTCAAGTCTCCACCTGTGATGTGACCACAGCCGTGGCTCCCTGCTGTATGCTCAGGGCTTGAAGGGAGGTTCCTGCCTGGCCTTCTGAGGGCTAGACCTCCAACGCCAACTCCTGACAGAGCTACAAAGAGTCTCTTAAATAACTTCTTTCAGTGACTCCAGGTCTTTTCCTTTGGCAAGCTTGTTTTTACTACTTGCAGAAGATTTGTAACTTCAGTTTAGCTTTTATTTTTGTTCTCTGTATCTCCATGAACTAGTCTCTTTATCTAATTTAGAGTCATTCCCATCCAAATTCCTAAACTTTGGATGAAAGTCACACAGAGAAGCTAAACTTAGGCCAAGCATGGTGTCAGGCCATCTGACGGGCAGGCTCTCTGTGAGCAGCTGTGGCAGCCAGTCAAAGGCCCGGTTAGACCAAAAGTGATTGCAGGAGAAAGCTGTCTGCTGTGCCAGCACATGCAGCAGTGCAGAGCACCAGGCTGGATCCTGCTTTCTGGCTGAGGCAGAGAAGTCTCCATAAAAACCGCTATAAGCAGCTTTCTAAGCCCTTGATCCTGAGGCTGTTTTCACTTGCCAGCAGCTCCAACCTGCAATTTAAGCACATAGAGATGAGCCAGGTTTAAGGAAACCGGTTGCACAGTAGCGGGAAGCTGTAGCTATGTGTTTGCTGAGGTGACTGCTGTGTGTCTGACTAAGCTAGCACTAGCTCAACCACAACAGCATAAACCCAACTACAATAGTTTGAGGATCAGATCCTTTTACTATATTAAGTTTAGTAACTCACGTGTCTCTTTGTGTGGGAATCCTCCTAAAAATATACTTGCTGCAATGTACCTGTGTTTTGCTTAGCCAAGAGAGGAACCGCTGAAAGCAGCAGGAACCAGAAACCACACTGATGTGCTCTGGTGAACATCCTTCAGACATCTCTGCCTATGTTGCTACAAGGGTCAAGCCTCTTTGAAGACATGTAACTGACATTAAGGTATTTTGCTTCTCACAGACGATCATCAATTCCATGTGGTTTGGTTATGATGTGAAGAAAGCAGTGGAAGAGCCCAGGATTCACGATCAGCTGTTTCCCAATATCACAGAGCTTGAGCAGCAAATAGAGGAGGTTTGTCTAGCTGCAGTCTGGGGGGGCGTGTGAATTTCTTGTATGGTGCTGGGTTCCTAGTGCTGGGAAGGCGTGCACTTGTGGGAAACCATGAAGATGAAGCTTTGCCGAGAGTTCCTAGATGAGCAGTATTAAAGCTGGCACAGGTCAAGTACTGGGTCACAGTAAGCTGTTCAAAGTGTACCTTGAGCCCCAGTCCCATGGGCTTGAAGCCTAATGCGTTCAGTTGTGACCTGCATCTGAAAGTAGCTTCTTGCAATGTGTTTGCCTCAAAGTACTTGCAAAATAACAAACCACATCAGGGCCCAAAACATTCTTCAGTCTAAATCCAGTCACTTTCAGGAAACTCTTGCCCTATTGTGCAACCTCCCTATGAATCATAGAATTGTAGAACAGATAGAGTTGGAAGGGACCTTAAAGATCATCTAGTTCCAGCCCCCCTGCCATGGGCAGGGACACTGTCTACTAGACCAGGTTGCTCAAAGCCCCATCCAGCCTGGTCTTGGAACACTTCCAGGGATGGGGCATCCACAGGTTCTTTGGGCAACCTGGGCCAGTGTCTCACCACCCTCACAGGAAAGAACTTTTTCCTTATTTCATCTACATCTGCCGTCGTTCAGTTTAAAACTGTTACCCCTCATCCTATCACTACACGGCCTGATAAAGACTCCTTCCCCATCTTTACTGAAGGCCCTCTTTAGGTACTGGAAGGGGGTCTAAGGTCTCCCTGAAGCCTTCTCTTCTCCAGGCTGAACACCCCTAACTCTCTCAGCATGTCTCCACAGTGGAGGGGCTCCAGCCCTCTGATCATTTTCATGTCCCTCCTCTGGACTCCAACAGGTCCATGTCCTCCTTATGCTGGGGACTCCAGAGCTGGATACAGTACTCCAGGTGGGGTCTCATGAGAGTGGAGTAGATGGGTAGAATCCCCTTCCTAGCCCTGCTGGCCACACTTTTTTTGATGCAGCCCAGGATGCGGGTGGCTTTCTGGGCTGCCAGCACACATTACTGGCTCATGTTGAGTTTCTTATCCACCAACACCCCCAAGTCCTTCTTCTCAGGGCTGCTCTCAATCCATGCTCCACCCAGCCTGTGTTTGTGCCTGGGATTGCCCCAACCCAAGGACCTTGCACTTGGCCTTGTTGAACTTTGTGAGGTTCACACGGGCCCACCTCTCCAGCTTGTCCAGGTCCCTCTGGATGGCATCCCTTCCCTTCAGCATGTCGACCACTTGACACAGCTTAGTGTTGTCAGCAAATTTGCTGAGAGTGCACTCAATCCCACTGTCCATGTTGCCAACAAAGATGTTAAACAGCACTGGTCCCAGTACTGACCCTTGTCACTGTTCGCCACTTGGACATTGAGCTGTTGAGCACAACTCTTTGAGTGCAGCCATCCAGCCAGTTCCTTATCCACCAAGTGGTCCATCTGCCAAATCCATGTCTGTCCAATTTAGAGACAAGGATGCCTTGTGGGACAGTGTCAAATCACGCTTCTACATAAGGCAATTTTCTTCATCAAACTATGCAGAAGATCCTTCTTTAATAAGCTTCCTGTTAAGGTAACAGCTGAGGTATCTGCTTGCACTGGGCAGGATGCCCTGCTCTCTACAAGTCCTGTGTTTTTCCCCATTCCCAAACATGATTCTGGCTGTTGGTATATGAATATCTGAGGCAGAATGTTCTGAGACCAGGAATAGTATTGGTAGCCTACACTGAGTACCACAAATGCCACATCTTCTCAATTCCACCCCTTCAAAAGCAGGGCATCCCAGAAAGCAAAGGGAAGAGGAGGAACAACCTGTAGTTTTAGATCTACCTAATGCAGGCCCTGAATGCTTGGGTAGCCATGGGGGATGCAGGTCGCAGACTACAGTGCGTGTGCAGTTTCTCTCTCCTGTTGTCCTCATTCACTTCTGTGTTCCAGGGTATAGAAGAACAACTAAAGAAGAGAAAACATGATACCACGCGGGTGAGCGGCGGTGCAGTTGTGCAGGCCATTCTCAGAACAGATGAAGGATGGGCTGCAGCCTCTGATTCCCGGAAAGGTGGCTTCCCTGCAGGCTACTGACGTGGCTCGGCTCCTTTTTTCAGTGGTCTAGTGACACTGAGGTGTGTTTGGGGGGAAGATCCTTTAGGTCTGCAACTCAGGGACATCTCACAGGAAAGAGAACAAATTTACCTGTGGTTCTATTGACAGAGCTGGGACAGTCAGTTCTCTACAGCCATGACCGAAATGCCTCATGCTACAGCAGCCTGCTAAGACAGGCATGTCTACCAGGACGTGCAGTACTTACTTGAAGAGTCTGTTCTGCCTTGAAGAGTTTGTTCCCTGCCTCCTCTCCATCCCATGAAGACAGATCGGGTACCCAGAGTTTCTGAAGAAGGTCCAGCTCGCTTAAGCTGAAGGAAGTGTTTCTCCTGCACAGTGTCAGCTCCCGGGAATGTCCCTGTCACCACTAGAGAAGAGATTTGTTTCCTGTTGAGTAGATGGGAGTTTCAGGACTCTGGGGACTGGGTTTTCTAAGTTACAAACTAATAGATCTGTGCCATAGCAGGAAGCCCAGCTCTAGTCTGGGATAAGCCCTCACAAACTCACCGCTCTTTCTTTTAACAAGAGATGTTTCTGCTTTTCACTTCAGTTGATTATTGGAGATGAGTGGGGAAATGGGGAAATGGCTTCAAACGTTTTTATATTTCTGTTGAGAAGGTCTAAAGGGAAGATGCTACCTGTAAAACTCTGAGCACAACTAAAATAAATAAATATGGAGTCACACATTTTTCTTGCCTGCACAGTTGCTACTGCAAAAAGGGATGATGAGAGTCTGCGTGAAAGAAGCTCTCCTGAGATTTTTCTCTGTTCTTCGCTCCTTTGATGAAGCTATAAGTAAAAAAAAAAAAAAAAATTAAATATCCAAAGCAAGCTTGTTTTTGTCCAGTTTGCTTTTTACCACATCATACCGCCGGCCTGAACCACCAGAGTCTGAGGAAATGAAACCTTTAAAAAAAGGTCATGCTGCATCTCCTCTTGTTTGAAGGTAAGTTACCATAATCAGACAATTAATGGCCTCTCAGCAACCTATATCTGCTATGGAACGGCTAAGAGTGACTGTAGCTACGCGTGAGGGGGTTTGGGTGCTCACCTACCAGCACAGACTAATACATCACAACAGATAAACTCCGCCTAAGATCAAACCTAAATGTTCCAGGATGTTGTCAAGCTCTAGGAATGTTTATGAAATCCTTGAAACACAAGTAACAGTAACTGAACTCATCTATTTGGCTTGTGAAAATGTCCTGTCAGTTTCTAAGAACCTTAAAATACAGAATGCATTGCAGAGAAAATGAAAGGCTGAAATTTTAGGCACCAGACACCCTCTCCCAGTAGTGTCTGGAACTGAGGGGAGTCTAGTTCCAAGGAATAAAGTGATAGCTAGATCATGCTTAAATCAAAGAGTTAAAACTTTGACACATATATTGCTTATATCACTTCCACTAAATGAGTTGTTTTTACTAAAAGTTGCCTGGGATGTGCTCTGTGCTCCTTTTCCCTGAGCTGTCGCTGCTGCTGCTGCGTTAGGTGCTTGTAAATACCTAGAGTCACTGGGCTCCTTCAAGAATGCAATTGGTTTGGGGCAAACCTGTACCCTTTAGTCACTGAACTGAGACTTTGACTTCTCTACTTCTTGCAGTTCCACAATAGGTGCCACTCAGTGGCCGCTGCTGTTTGCATCCAGTTTGCCGGGCATTTTAGGAAGCTTTGATACAAGTTTGTGTATGGAACAGCATCAGCTGCTATTGGTTGGAAACACCTGGCTCTTTGGACTTAGGACGAGCTGAGCTCTTTTCTGGCAAAGGGTGATCCGAGAAATAAACAAAGTTATTGCACAGCAAAATAAGCTTATCGAAAGCTTACAGTCAGTATAGTTAGTCACAACTACAACAGAAAAAGCTTGTGCTCTGAAACTAGAAGGTGAGTCTTTTCTGGGAAATGACTGTTGGGCAAATGTGCTTTCTGAAACAAGTCTGAGTAACTGCTGCTGGGCTGCTTCTACCAGTTTGTGATACAGCACTCGTAGTTATGTTCCTGAATTTCTTCTAGCTAGTCAGAAAACTCCCCTATTATTTATAACCTACGTTACAAAACTTCCCTTATGGAAAGCCATGACTAAAAACACTTCTGTTGAAAACTGTTCTTAGAAATGCATTTGAATTCTTGACCCTCTGCAGCAATCACTTTGTTTGTTTGTTTTAGCATTATCACTTCAGAGGACTGATTTATTAAAACTAAACTGGGCTAAGGCTTGCATTTACATCCTACATTTAAAAAAAAAAACAACAACAAAACAACTGTGGGTACTTCTGCAGGCTATAATTATCTGCATCTCATTTGGAGATATCTGTACGTGGGGCATGCGCTTCTGCCACCTGATACCACATCCCACTGCTGGGATGTGGTATTTGGCTGTCTGTGGCTGTCTGTGTATCAACAGGCAAATGTCAGTCAGTGGTTCATACTGTAAAACCTCCTGATTGTACCCTGCAGCCCATTCAGCTTCTCTGGATGTTTCAGCTATGAGAAAAGACTTCTTCCTGCTCCTGTCCCACCCCTCGGAATGCAACCACCTCCCCCCTCTGCTTCTGAGCAGGGACATAATGTCTTAGCGTAAGCAGGGTTGGGAGAACAGGACGTGTTGCTGTGACCGATTCCAGCTGATTGAAAGGGAGCTGTATTGTTGAAACGCAATTGTCCAGATCGTGAACTGCGGAGTTCACCTCTTTCTCCCATTGTTCAGTCTAACGTTACCACAATTTTCTTTTGGCAACCGTCCGCTTCTGGAGGGGCTACAGGGAAGTGCCAAAACACTTGGGAGACAAGTGGCATATGCAGTTGTCTGCACAGTTCTTCAGTTTCTCCAGCGGCGTATTCAATCTCCAGAATGATCAGCTGTTACTGCTGGAAACGCTTGTGTGAAAGTCCTCTCTCAAACAACTGCTCGTGTGTTAGGCAACGGGTTTAGAGGAGAAATTCCCAGACAGGTATAAAAACACTTTATTAAAAATATAATTTAAAGATTTCATTAGAAAATAGAGCAGCCTTTGTACAATGATGCTTTAAAAGTCCATGTAAGTTGACAAAGTACAAAAATAATGCTCTCCTGTTGGCGTGAGCACGAATGGGGAAGGACCAAACTGGGAGGCTCTTGACCCAAGGAAATTTTAGCAGCGGTGAGGAGGTGGCAGGGCAAGAGCAGAGGAGCTAAGGGAGGTACAACCCCTCAGCTTCACCAGATGCTTTGCTAGTGATGACTACAGGGCTGGAAGTCTCTGCCACAGTGAGAGATCTGCACTCTCCCTCCTGTCTTGCAAATTAAAGCTGTGATGGGTTTTAAAACTGCTTAATTGGCTCAGTTTCAATGTTAGTAGCGAAGTAGTTAAATTGCAGTGAGTGCTGGACTACAGATAATATTCCCATGTCTTCGTGGTGGGAAGTGGCTGTGATACTACTCCACAGGCTGGATTACTGAGGTGTGCTTTACTCTCAGGTATGTCAGAAGTGAACGTACTTTGAGGCTTGGTCACTTGGTTTTCCTGATAGCGGAACACGATGGAGCATGGCCCAGGGCCTGATAGGGAAACAAGAACTGTTCTCCCCGTGTCCAGCCAGTGCCCTTCTCAGTTGCTTTTTGAAGCTCAGTCGGGCTCTCTAGAAATAATGACAGAACTTGCTAAAGCAGCATCCAGTCTAGTTAGTCCATCTGGTCTGAAATGTGAGCCGCAGATGGTGTCTGCTGCCCGTTAAGTGCTTCCCCTGTGACAACTCTGCAGTTGGGGTGTTATTTCTGACACTAGAACCAACGCGCCCAGGAACTGGTAGCTGAGGTAAGGGAGTTAATGAAAGTAGAAAACTTCTGCAAATTATGTAGATTGAATATGACTATTAGAAAACCCCACTGTAACCCCTTCCAAATGAACATAAATACTGCCCCCCCTCAAACGTTAAGCCCATTCTCTTTCTCTAGTCACATCCAGCAGCACTGTAATGAGTAAGCAGCTCTGATGGAGAAAACAGTAGTCCTTCCTAAACTATGTGATTTAAGATAAATTCCACTTGAACGAGGAAGGAGGGGAGCAGTGCGCGGGGCTGGCTCTACATGGAAGTAACTTGTCTTCCAGATACATGATTAAGTGCTTGCGGTTGTGATCTAGTAACTTTTTCATTAAGCTCTGATGCAGCTGTTTCGCATGATAGTGTACAGTTTCTGAAGGCAAACACATAGCTGGCTCTAGTCAGCCTCACTCAGACTATCATTAAAATGCAAGTGAAGGCTGAGATTTTGACAAGCCGATGGCTTTATTGGACAGACTTCATGGGTAAGAATGTAGACATAAAACCTATCTGGCCTTGTGTGCAAGGATGTGTGTGGATGGCCTTGGTTTGTTTTTTTTATTAGCGTGTGCTCAAATACTTGCTACAGTGTTTACAAAGGGATTTTATTTGTGTACTAGGAATGCCACGGGCTGCGTGTGAGGTAGGAACTAACATGGGAAGGGGAGGGCTCTGCTAGTGCCTTGCTCTGGTTTGGCTTCGCTTTCAGAATCACGCAATACTGTCTGTGCCCATAGGGAAGTGCAGCTCATAAACTTTCAGAAAATGGAGTTGTTTAGGATCTTGAGAACTTGCCCTTGGGTATTTAAGAAGAGCTTTGGGGTCCTTGTTTGGGTGGTTTTTTGGTGTGTTG